>CM033474.1:234365780-234781326 GCA_019447015.1 Hymenochirus boettgeri
CTGCATTAGTCGGGAATAGATGTAAAACTTTTTTAACAGCGTTGCCTCCTTGCTACAGCCATGGACCGTTTGGAACAATAACCCCCCCCCCCCCCCAAAAAAAAAATTTGCAAAAAGTATTGTTACTGAGAGGCAATAAAATCTCAAATATTTAGATCCTAAAGGGGATGTCCCCCCCCCCCACACAACAAACTTTATGTAACTTGCTCGACTGAAATAGTTAAAGTGGACATAAAGGGCTAATCTGTTACCCAGCAAAATGGCCCTCCCTCTGCCTCCTTTTCAAGTTTTTACATGCTCAGAGGAGGCAGCTAGGGAATACCATTCAGTCATTGGCTGTGATGTGGACTTGACAGACGGCTGCTAACAGAGGTAACATTTCATTAAATCTCAGACTTGTAACAATTGCAGATTTGGGTTGTGATTTACCTATAATTTCTTTTGAGGGGGTGGACTTGCTGTGACTAAAATCATATAGGAAAAATGGTTGTCTCCTTGAATAGTAATAATTGCATATTCTTATTTGCCGTCTACTTCAGCAATAATTTGACTAAGCAGTATCCTAAATATTTATTTTGGGTGTCAATCTGGCATAAAGCGAAATGGATTCTGCCTCCTCCAAATCTGAACACTGGTTCCAGTCAGAGAATTAAAATACAGCTTTTATTGGAACACATAAAAACACAGCATCTGTGAACGGCATACACCATCACATAGGTATCCTCCAGTCTGACGCGTTTCATGCCAGGAAGTTGGCACTTCACTAGAGCGAACACAGGAGTAGTAGTTGCACTGTTTAAATAGAGGCTATATGTTCCAATAAAAGCTGTATTTTAATTCTCTCTGACTGGATCCCATATTCAGATTTGGAGGAGGCAGAATCCATTTTGCTTTATGTACTGGAGCGTCATGCGCGTTCAGGTAAGGAGAATCCAGCCCCTCCTAGCATATCGGGAAGCCGAAGGCAGTGTCCCACCCCACACTGCGATACCAGTGTTTCCAATGTCAATCTGGCAATACCACAAATGTTTTTATTGAAATGACATTGGGACTGAATGGCCAATCTGCCATCCAAAAGAAACTATACCTAGAAACTGGAAAAGTAAATTCCATTCCAACATTTTTGTTTTAAAGCAATCACCCTGTACTATGCAACAAACAAAACAACCAATGGATGGATCACTTGCTGTGTTGAAGATTTTCCTGACTCCGCAGTTACACATTTGATTTTAATCAGCAGCCTTTTGGGCTAGAAGGCTATGTGCGTGTATTCTAGTAGTTTCATGTACTCTACAATGTGTGCACAATACTATTGTGTTTTACACTGGGGGGTTGACAAGACTCTTGGGATTGTGTACTCTATTAACCTTCAGATAGCTACACTACTGAGAAATGTATTGCACAGAGCTGCGCTTAGATCAAGTTTACTTCATTATCCTCCCTCTGTAGCTCTGGACTATGTTGTTTATATAAGTGTAACTATTAAAGGGTATGCAGATGGAAGGTTGTATGTGAGAGACTGGCAGATTTAAAGGGCATGCCCAGCCATAAAGTAACATTTTATATTTCAATGCAGCTATGCCAAAACCCCGTTTTAAGTTTCAAAAATGCCCCTGGTCCGGCCCCTTGCCACTCTGCCACTCTACTCTCTTTTCTTCCTGGTTGTGGCTGTCAAAGGGGTGACAGTGATATCATGCCCAATTACCTAGCAGTACACAATATAATATCAGGTAAGTGCACTCTAACCCAACCTGTGGCTTCAGACACCCCAGTGATTACTCCCTCTGGAATATAGAACTCAGAAAACAAAAATACATTTACATATAAATTTGGAATTCACTTTGGAGTGCGGCCCTCTACCTTGTTTTTTGTTTTCCAATTACCTTGCAGCCGTGACTAGGAAGCGCTTTACTGCTGCTGTTCTTGCTTGAAACAAGCTTGCAACCACAGTAGCAGACAATACCCAGAGACTAAGGTAAGTCCAGGGGCATCTTTTGAACTTTTTAATAATGCCAAAATGGGGTTTGGGGGGTAGATAAACCTAAATATAAAATGTTATTTTAAGGCTGGACATTTCCTTTAAAGCAATTTTTAGGAGATTTGGGCAGATTGAACGCAATATCTTGGAAACTGGCATATTCAAATTAATCTTGTCAATATTGTGACAGATTGAACCTAAACACTTATGAAATCTACATATTGCAAGGTTATGTCGCAGTTAAAGGGTATCAATACCCTTTCAAAAAATATACCTATGGATATAGCAAGATCCCACTGCTGCTAGAGAAATCATCATTTGTAATCCCAGCATTTACAGGGAAAGATCTGTCACTCCAGAAGCAAAAATTATATGTTCCCCATTCCTGACCTCTTACTAGGATTTTTAGCTGCCTGCCAGCACACTTTCTGCAACATTTAAAGAGTATGTCCATACATTTTACAACTTTTTTTTTTTACTGTTTTACTGAAGAACAGGAGGTAAATGCACTATCTCTTACCTCCCGTTCTTCAGTAAATCTTGCAGGAGAGCAGGAGAAACTTACCCACGGATCGCTCCAGCGCTGGCTTCTCAGACAGTCTCCGACGTGTCAACGCTCCTTGCGTGGACACGCACACAGTGCAAAGGACTGGGGTTGCGTCTGAGACTTTCTGCAGTGCTGGAACGATCCGCGGGTAAGTTTCTCCTGCAGGATTTACTGAAGACAGTAAAAAAGAAGAAGACAGTAAAAAAGAAAGTTGGAAAATGGATGGACATACCCTTTAAGAGATTCAGCAGAGAAAAGAAAGAAGGGAGGAGGATATGTGTAAGCAAAGCAGTGTCCATGGTGAGGCTGTGCAGAATTTACTGTCGCAGACACTACAAGGAGGCAGTGAGTAAGGGAGGGTGGGGGCAATTAGGAGCACTCACTAAACATTAATAATTTAATGACAAAGCAAGCACAGATAGATATTTGAGTACCACCATTTTCATTCTTTCGATTCTTGTGCGTTTTTCATTTGCGATTTTGCCATTTTCCATTATGGAAACGAAAAAAGGTGAGCGCATGTTTTACCAAAACGTGAACGGATGCGCAATTGCATGCGCATAGGATATCACAGGAATTTTCACGTTCCCGCGAATTCCAAATCGCATGCGCAATCGTGAGCGCAAAACGTGTAAGTGGGGCCTAGGCCTGAGTGAGCAGAATGACCCTTTAATTATGACACAATGCAGCCTGCATCACGCTTCTAATGTAAATACCAACCAGCCTTTCTATATGCAGATTTTGTGTTACTGTCTTAAAGGTAAAGGTGCCGGTCGATTGGAGACATGCTTCATAAATGTAATTAGTAGGGCTGCATTGTGATCTAAACATTAATTCAGCCATGCTGCTTGTGTGTTTAATAGCTGTTTTTAATGACCTGATACGCAGCCTTGTAATATGTAGATTTCATATTTGTTCAGGGTCAATTTATCACAAGATCCACACGATTGCTTCTAATCACAGTATCCAAAATATTGCTTACAATCTGCTAGAATTTCCTATATTGCTTTAAATCTCTCACAGATTTCATTCCATCTGCACACCCTGGCTATATCCACCCCTCAATATCAGTGCAATTTGCACATAGGTTGAAAACCCTTTCAAAACCTGGGATCCGTTATACTTACCTTGAAAAGAACCTGATCTTAGCTCTGTGCGTTTCTTAATAGTGTACCTAGTGAATCTTAAAATAAATAAATGAAACCTCGACTATCTGAATGTGAATGAGGGCTAGGCCACACTACTGCCCTTTTAAGTGCGATCCGCTTGCACTTTTAAAATCACACAGTAGTGTTGACCTATGGTGGTGGCCACACCATAAGTGCTGCAATCTGCTTATCAGAATGCATGAAATCACCATCAGATAAGGGCAAATCACACATGCAAGTGTGGCCTCAGCCTAAACCCTTGAACAGATCAATCCGGCTCCTTATTTTTGGTAATATTCAAATTAAGCACCGACACACTGAGATCTCACTATAATCCAGTGGGAGGAAACTATTTACTATAAGATGATGTTTGACTGAAAAAAGTGATAAAATCTATTTACAAACGAAGAAAGGAAATGAAAACTTTGAAGTTAGTAGAAAGGCACAAGAGGCCATAAAGGTGTGGTATCGCTTTATAGCAATACTGCGCATTTAACACCGGTTTAATGATTGTTAAATCTATCGTTAATTACTGATATCGATACGGATCGTGAATCTACTATAACGCGACCGTATATTTATGATCCCCATAGAATACCGCTGCGGTAGTTTACTACCGCATGGTATTATAGGACCGAACGCTTGTTAATTAACTAACGTTCGGCGTATATGTACGACCGTGGCCACTAACTTGTGATACCATGCATTTACAAATATGGCCCAAGGTGAGTGAAAAATGGGTGTACATGTCCTTTAAGAGGCAGTTACTGATCGTTAGGACCTAGCTGAAAAAAACAAAGCTAGACATGGTAGCTGAGCTTAAAATAATTTGGCCATGTTTTTGAATTAATTGCTTTTATTTATACAGAGGGAAGGGCAGCGAACTGGGTGTGCACTATGTTTCTAATTTGTATGTGGATTATGGTAAATTGGTCACTAGTTGCACTGTACAATGGGTAGATGTACAGACTATCCCATCTTTATATGTAGTTTCAGGTGTTTTGCCAAGGAGGTGGGTGAGGGGTGAAGATGGTTCTGTGCCATGCTTCTGTTTTGTTGTTTACAGTTTTCCAGCAATGTGCATATTATTGATCTCTGTATTCTCTAGTTATTTGTATACGTCTTTATATCCATTGTTTTTAAAGAGGGATATAGACAATAGGTCATTATATTGGTGTAAATAACAGGATGGGAGAAACAAACTCTCCCCAATATCTCATTTCCTTTCCCTGTTTCAGGATGCTGTCTCCATCAATATCCCTTACAGCTGTTTAGATGAACCTGACATTCTTACCCAGGGAAACTGTTATTTAAATATTAACTTTCTGCAAGGCTGAACAACATGCAGGGAGATTCAATAAATGTTCTTATCGTTTAAAATGGGGCTAATTTTGCCCCAACCAATCAGAACTTATGTAACATTTGAAAGCTAACATCTGAATGGTTGGGGCAAAATTAGCCCCATTTTAAACGATAAGAACTTTTATTGAATAACCCTCATAATGTTTTACCTGTGATGATGCCACCAATATACTATTCTGGCCAGAAGGCTTCTTCCAGCAGATTTTCTCAAACTCAATAGATCTTTTCACATATTTTGACCCGACAGAAGAAAATTAGTGATGGACACAATCTCTAATATAAACCTTTAAAGTTTTCCTTTACACGCTGTCTGTACTTTGATTCGTTAGCGCTGAGTAGTGACAAATAGATTTATAATTCAGAAAACAAATAGTGAGAGGTTCCTCAACAGCCCTTCCCCCACCCACAGGCAAGATTAGTGCATTAGGCGAGATTCCCCTTTGTTTAAAAAGTGTAATAAATCATAGTGAATATTATATCTGTCAGCCCACAATAGGAATAACTGTTACCCAACCATAGTTTACTGTGCCAGAAATGCCCCTAGTATTGGCCCAGAGACCAGCCCACACCCTGGAATGTTAAATATAAATGTGGATCTATGTCTGGGTTGGTCACAGGAGGGTTAAGTTATTGAAACAGAACATTCTGGAGATAGTATTAATGTCCGATAATTTCCCCGTCATCGTTATTTCATAGCATTTGATTCATTGCTAAGTGAAAGGGATGAGGGTTAATGAGGGTTGTGAAATTTGAAATGAACATCTGTGCAACAATTTGTGTTAAAGTTGCTTAGCTCTGTCTTTATTGTCAAGGATTCCAATCCCCTTCCAGAAAAAATGATACAAGAAAACCACAAAGTTTACTTTTCACCCAGTTTCCCATTAAAAAGAAGTAAAGCTTTTATATGTATTTTACTTAGATTAGGGTTTTAGGAAAGACCCCAGTGCTATGTGCTCTACACTCACCTATGAAACATTGTATAAGTTTAATATACCCCAGGGTTCCATCAGCGACTGCATCAAAAGCTGTACACGGCATTATTTTCATTAAAAACTTTAATCTATCTGCTTATATATTTGAATGTATTTTGATGAAATGATTGAGAAAGAAAAAGATAAGGAGAACTATTAAGATTTTTAAACTTGAAAATTACCTGTGACAGGGAGGTAGGATTTAGAATTCCTACCTCCCAATATTGTTTCTGCGAGAAACACCAGCACAAAGAGACTGCTTCTACCAGCCTTCCTCCTGGTATCAGCACGATCAGAAAAAAAACTCTATATCCTGGCACTTCTCACAGAAATGATATTCCTACCTCCCCTGCCCCAGGTACTTTTCATTTTTAGAATGTTAACTAAAGTCAGAAAACATTGCCCCAGTAGAGCACATTCACAAACATACAACAAGCTGTTTCCCACCTTTCCCTTTTCTGTGGCTGCTGGGTGATTTATGAAACTAATCTGTGGGTAATAATTCACCCATAATCCCCCTTAGCTGGATGAAACCAGCATAGTGTATGCAGTACACCTCACATGCTCTGTAGCACTCAACAGATCAAAACAAGGACTTTGTAGCCTTGCTTCCTAGAAGCTGACAATCATATAATAGCTCAGAGATCCTTTCCTCTACCTGACACAGAAGAGGGATTTTAGTTTTTATCAAACACATTTAATGTTCCTGTCCTAACAATGATACAATTTTTTGCTTTTCATACAAAAAAGAGAAGTAATCTTTGCAATGTATTTCTTAGCTGCAGGAGCACTTCTAGGGTTTCTGCTGCCTGAGCCAAACTTTTGAATGTCGCCCTTGATTATTTCCAGGCGTGCTGCAAAGCCGCTGTGTTAAAGTTGTGACTCTTTCAGCAGGGCCCTAACTAACCCAACTAGTCTAACCTTTCCCTAACAAACTAACTAAAGCTAACCTAATTATATTAAATGATTTTAACAACATCATATCTGTTTCTAAGGAAAATTCCTTTTTTTTTTTTCCCCACCACTGCCTGCCTGCCGCCTTTCTTCTTAAGTGCAGGGGTGCCGCCTGAGACAAATTTCTCACTCTGCCTAATGGTAGAAGTGGCCCTGCTTAGCTGCCACGAATGTTAAAAACCAGAATATTAACATTTCAGTAAAAATTAAAAGTTATTCTGGGGAATTTAATCTGCAACCTCATGTACTCTGTCCTGCTAAAAGCAAAGCTTTTACCCCTAAACCAACATATATACTATGTAAACACTGCTACATGTAGAACCTTTATTTTTTCTAGGAACATAATGGAAACAAAAAATAAAATTAGATCTGTGGATTTGATTTTGTGGGCTTCACTGCACATAAAAGGTATTCATGTACATTTAGCAGCTTTATCTTTAGTTGGATCAGAATTAAAAAAAATGTTTGTAAAATCAGCAGACTATTTTGAATTGCCCCAGGAAGGCTTTATACAATTCACGCTGGCTGATAAATAAACTGCAGGGTAACAAGCATCTTTTAAAGTCTTACCAGGGACTTCTATATTGGTGTGGAGACAACTGTATAGCATCCCCTCAGTTCCATAGCCACCCATCTTCCCAATAAATAATACATCTGCTCACCCTGGTTTAAAGAGAGGACATACATAGGTAAACTGGTACTTCCCTGCCAGATTGAATCACCTTATGTCTCACCCCCATTTCCTCTAGACTGTAAGCTCTTTGGGCAGGGTCCTCACTCCTATTGTATCACAGTTTGCTGTGTAGTTATATTATGTTTACAGTTAACACTTTTGAAATAAAAAAATAAAACAAAGTGTAATCAGCTTGAAAAAGGAACTAGAATGTTCTGAAAGCTTGCTATGATTATCTTAGTTATCCAATGAAGGTACCAGCTTTATACCACTTTTGTTATTTTTTTTATTTCAAAAGGGTTAACTGTAAACATTTTGACTGGCTAACAAGGTACACCACCTTTTCCTGTGTCTACTTATATTATGTAACACCTGTTTATGTATTATGTAATATGTATTACCCTGTATGTAATGTATGACTATGTAACAGTAAAGCGCCACGGAAGATGTATAAATCAATAATAATAATAATTTTACTGTGATCAGTTACAGACCACTGTATGTATGTGCAGATGTGGATTTGTCTGTGAGGGACATAGTTAACTTTGAGTTGGGAATGACTGAATCCATACAGGGTCATTTATATTTTAGTTTTTTAATTACCATTTAATACCCTCCAATGTTGACTACATAGCCTTCTAAAGCCAAGAAATGAAGGCTTTTCCTAGGTTAGTAACTTGCTAGGACAGGGGCCAGGATTAGGAGTTAGTCATTTTGCTTACTCAGGAGTGAATTAGGATATTTGGGTGTATATTTTGACTTTAGTTATCCTTTAAATAGAACTTGGTGAGACATTCTGAACTGCAATTATCATGTAATGATAATCTAGTGTACTTACTGCTAATCCACTGAGTATACAATGCTTCATATTCATTAACAGGCACATAAGGATATTGGTAACAGTTGTGTGTGTATAATAGGAGGAATCTGCCCTTGTAAAAGGATATATTAGTCCCAGGTATGTACTACCCTTTCTCACATCGTGGTGGTACCTGTAGCTGCTGTAACCCCTCCCTTGCCATTGGCAGAATGAAATAGAAAACCCACCCAGACAGGGGAAACTATGACCAGACTTCTGCCCATTAAAATATGACTCTGGCTGTGTTCCATCCCTTTGCCCCACTTGGCCCATAGCCCTGCTTGCCCTGCACAGAAAGCGCTGACTTAGCTCCAGGCTGCACAATGACCAGTGCTAGGGAGGGAAGACTGGGTGTGTGAAGTCATTGCTCCACCCTGCACTGAGAGGCTGTATATAGGGCACCACCTAATGCCACTAGTTACTGGTCAGTCTGTTTCTGTACTTAGAGCTGCAAAGAATCATGGTGGATCAGTTCATTGGCACCTGGAAGCTGTGTGACAGCCAGGGATTCGATGAGTACATGCAGAGCCTGGGTAGGTATTATCAGTGGTACCCAATGGTGACACCTGCTGTATCCTGTCTTTGGGCATCTTAATGCTGCATCTGCTGCACCTTTGGTTCATTCACACTGTCAGATGTGCAGACAGTTAATTGGACGGTAATTGGTAAAAAGTTTTTTCAATTCAATAAGTTAATATTTCTTTCTCTGCACAGACAGGGACATTTAGATATGGCTCAGTAACTTTGGATGGGAGGGAAATGTGATTAAATAGTCAAAGCGCCTAAAGGCAACATGCACATTCCAATCTGATTGTACAATCTCTTTATACAATCTTACCAGAGATGTTAATAAGAAGCTGAAAAAGTTCTTGTTTTACTCTCGCTCTGTGAACATTACAGTATTTATTGTTTTTATTCTGCATTTGTTTATTATACAGTAAAATGTCACTTTACATGTTAGATGGGCTCTGCTGGAATTTGATTCTAATTTTCTCTTATCCTTCATGTGTGATTAAGTCAAGCAGTATGGTAGATTCCAGAAATGTTCATTAAATGTTAAAAAAAAAAATCAGATTTTGTTTACAGAACAGCACATTATCGATACTGAACAATAATAATTAATAGGCGCTGCAGGAAATCACATACCATATATGGTTAGACTGTAGCTAGTGATCAGGTCATAGCAGATTTGGAATAGGTCTATTACCGGTTAAATTAACCGCGTCCGTTTCCAGATAAAAATGCGTGCAGCAGCAGTAATTTTTAACAGAACGCGTCAATTGGTCCGTTAGAATGTACCACAACGCGTTTCTGTCCGGAATAGGAAACTAGTGTGAACAAAGCCTAAAGCTTCCATTACAGACAAGGTTACATGCACAACATATATATATATATATATATATATATATGTATAGATATCTACATAGCAAATCTGCATACATTACATTATCATGGATTGGTCATTAAAAACTGTTACCTTACAATATAACTATACAATAAAAGGGGGAAACTGACTGAAATATTATTTGCTCTCCATGTATAAAGTCACACATTATAGATAATAATTGATATAGTGATTCTATTCAGAATTATACCAATAGATCAGCAGGTGAATGAGTAATGAACAAACAGGCCTTTCCTCTCATTCATTCCAATTGGGAGCCACAATCTGGAATCTCGCTGCTGTTTACTAATGACTGATTAGGACTTTACCAAGCAACTAATGGCTTCATCTAAGAATGTTATCACAAGTCAACATTGTAGAACAGACCCAGCCTATAGGGGAGTTTTATAGATTAACTTCACGTATCACAAGTTATTATCCATCCCATGGTAATTTACTCTCTTAAGCTAGGTACACACAGTACAGATTTCTGAAAGATGACAGACAGGATCTGCAAGATCCTGTCTGCCATCTTTCAAA
The DNA here is from genome assembly GCA_019447015.1 of Hymenochirus boettgeri. Classification (NCBI taxonomy): domain Eukaryota; kingdom Metazoa; phylum Chordata; class Amphibia; order Anura; family Pipidae; genus Hymenochirus; species Hymenochirus boettgeri. The sequence goes on from CM033474.1 coordinate 234,376,197, forward strand.
GATCTGCATACACACAGTCCCGAGCGTTCTCCCTATGAACATCATAGGGAGAACGCTTGTGACTGTGTGTTTCCATCGGCCGCGCTAGACTCCTCTATAGGGAAACAAGCGTACACACATAACGATAAAGCCCCGATACCGTCGGATCCAACGGTATCAGGGCTTTATCGTTACTGTGTGTACCCAGCTTTAGCCCCAAGTAGTTGGGCTGATTGATTTGTGCATTTCTCACACTGATTGCTGTAGATAGATGAAAGTAGATAGAAAGAAGATCAGTTACACCCACAGACTGAGACAAGCAGAATGGGATATTTTGTTAGAGCACTTGTACTATCACTTCTAGTACTGTACTGATTACACCTCAGGGTTTACACACTACTACCACTGTACTGATTACACCTCAGGGTTTACACACTACCACCACTGTACTGATTACACCTCAGGGTTTATACACTATTAGTACTACCACTGTACTGATTACACCTCAGGGTTTTCACACTACTACCACTGTACTGATTACACCTCAGGGTTTACACACTACTACCACTGTACTGATTACACCTCAGGGTTTACACACTATTAGTACTACCACTGTACTGATTACACCTCAGGGTTTACACACTACTACCACTGTACTGATTACACCTAAGGGTTTACACACTACTACCACTGTATTCATTACACCTCAGGGTTTACACACTACCACCACTGTACTGATTACACCTAAGGGTTTACACACTTCTACCACTGTATTCATTACACCTCAGGGTTTACACACTACCACCACTGTACTGATTACACCTCAGGGTTTACACACTACCACCACTGTACTGATTACACCTCAGGGTTTACACACTACTACCACTGTATTTATTAAACCTCAGGGTTTACACACTACCACCACTGTATTGATTACACCTCAGGGTTTACACACTACTACCACTGTACTGATTACACCTCAGGGTTTACACACTACCACCACTGTACTGATTACACCTCAGGGTTTACACACTACTACCACTGTATTTATTACACCTCAGGGTTTACACACTACCACCACTGTACTGATTACACCTCAGGGGTTACACACTACTACCACTGTACTGATTACACCTCAGGGTTTTTACACTACTACCACTGTATCTATTACACCTCAGGGTTTTCACACTACTACCAATGTACTGATTACACCTCAGGGTTTACACACTACCACCACTGTACTGATTACACCTCAGGGTTTACGCACTTCTACCACTGTATTTATTACACCTCAGGGTTTTCACACTACTACCAATGTACTGATTACACCTCAGGGTTTACACACTACCACCACTGTACTGATTACACCTTAGGGTTTACGCACTTCTACCACTGTATTTATTACACCTCAGGGTTTACACACTACTACCAATGTACTGATTACACCTCAGGGTTTACGCACTTCTACCACTGTATTTATTACACCTCAGGGTTTTCACACTACTACCAATGTACTGATTACACCTCAGGGTTTACACACTACCACCACTGTACTGATTACACCTCATGGTTTACACACTACTACCACTGTACTGATTACACCTAAGGGTTTACACACTACCACCACTGTATCTATTACACCTCAGGGTTTACACACGACTACCACTGTACTGATTACACCTAAGGGTTTACACACTACCACCACTGTATCTATTACACCTCAGGGTTTACACACTACCACCACTGTACTGATTACACCTCAGGGTTTACGCACTTCTACCACTGTATTTATTACACCTCAGGGTTTACACACTACTACCACTGTACTGATTACACCTAAGGGTTTACACACTTCTACCACTGTATTTATTACACCTCAGGGTTTACACACTACTACCACTGTACTGATTACACCTCAGGGTTTACACACTACTACTACTGTATTTATTACACCTCAGGGTTTACATACTACCACCACTGTATCTATTACACCTCAGGGTTTACACACTACTACCACTGTACTGATTACACCTAAGGGTTTACACACTACTACCACTGTATCTATTACACCTCAGGGTTTTCACACTACTACCACTGTACTGATTACACCTCAGAGTTTAGACACTTGCCATTTTTGTTTAAATCATTTTAGTAAAGTAAACCTGAACCTTGAGCTGTGACGTTAGAAGGGATTTTTTGAAGTTGAAACCCCAACACATTGCTTTGTTTACGGACCACATTCCCCAGTGGATTGAAACATGTTTGCTTGTCTGTGAGGATACAATTGGTTTCTGAACTAGTGTGGCTCCTTCTATTGCCTACACATGTATCACTGTGTATCACTGTGCAAGCTGTCCAGACAAATGAGTGGAATTTGGAGTTACACTGCTGTTGTATTGTTCTCTGACGCTCGTATCTACAGATAGTTACAGCTGAACTGCATATGTTTAGTTACCAGAATTCCCATTTACTGGTTATTCTACATTATTATTATTATTATTGATTTATATAGCGCCAACATCTTCCTTGGTGCTTTAGAATTACATAGTCATACATTACATACAGGGTAATACATGTTATATAAAGTCATACTTATTACATACACAGGTAATACATAATATAAGTAAACAGAGTGATGAGTTTCTTACAGCAATACCGTGATACAATAGGAGAGAGGACCCTGCCCAAAGAGCTTCCAGTCTAGAGGATAGGGGGGTGAGACATTAGGTTGCGGGAATCGGTAGGCTGTAAATAGAGTGGCAATGGAGTGTGAAAGGCGGGTTGGATCATATTGGGTAGTAAGAGGGGTAATGTCTAGACCAGGTTATATGGTGCCTAAAGAGGTGGGTTTTCCAGAGCAGAGGGGCAGCATGAGTAAAGTCCTCAATGCGGGCATGGGAAGAGGTGACCAGGGTGGATGAGAGTAGGGTATCGTTTGCGGAGCGGAGGTTGCACCTGGGATGGTATCGCTGGATCAGCTCTGAGATATATGAAGGGGCTGTGTTGGATAGTGCTTTATAGGATAGAGTAAGCAGTTTGAACTGGATCCTTTGTGTGATGGGCAACCAGTGGAGGGACTGACAGAGAGGAGAGGCATTAGAAAAGCGAGAAATGAATGAGCCGGGCAGCAGAGTTGAGGATGGATTGAATTGGTGCCAGGCGTTTGTTTGGTAAACCACACAGGAGTGTGTTGCAGTGGTCTAGCCAGGATATGATTAGGGCATGGACTAGGATTTTTGTAGCTTCCTTCGAGAGGAAGGGTAGAATACGGGAGATGTTTTTGAGTTGGAGCCGACAGGCTTTGATTCTCTGCAGGTTAGTTAGATTATTACCCTAGTACTGAGCACAGAGAGAGACCAGTTATTTGTGTGCATTGCCATCACCCTCCCCATTACTATTGTGCACATTCCACACAGAGGTCATTCTTTGTTAAGTGAATTTGATGTTTGCACTGCCCTGTTCTACTCCATCAGCTTTTTTATTGAAAAGAGAAAAGATGGTTTATAGAGTGTTTAGTCAGCAATTCAGGGACTTTCAATAGTGATTAATCAGAAGTGTAGTTAACACAAACCAGGGGCCTTCAACCTGCCTACTCATGAGATAGGGATTATTGGCCTCTGCTACTATAAATACATTCCCTATAAAATGAGACTGTGGATATCTATGTAATAAAACACTAGTAACATCAAACTATAAACTTGCATTAAAATGTCTAGTTCTTATTACAGTGTAACACTCTAAATGTTGACATGTTAACACTATTGCACACTATACAATGTTGCCCATTTGCAATGCCAGACTGTGGTACCTCTAGATAAGCCCTAGATAAACTCTATACAACATGCTGCAATTGTTATTCTCCTGAGAATCACACTTTATTATTATTATTATTATTGTTGTGGATTTATATAGTGCCAACATCTTCCGTAGCGCTTTACAATTACGTGTATACATTCACATCAGGCCCTGCCCAGAAGAGCTTACAATCTAATCACATTTATTTACACATACAACCTACCAGTATGTCTTTGTGATTGTGGGGGAAACCGGACTGTCCGGAGGAAACCTACGCAAGCACGGGAGAACATACAAACTCCTTGCAGATGTGTCTAAGGGTGGAATCGAACTCAGGACTATCGTTGCTAACTACTTTTATGGAACCTTTTCATTTTTTATGTCACTGACCTCTTGGTTCTGTTGTTTTCTCTCTCACAGGTGTCGGTTTTGCCACAAGAAAAGCCGGTGCTATGGCAAAACCAAATGTGATCATCTCTAAGAATGGGGATGAAATCTGCTTAAAAACAGAGAGCACCATAAAAAACACAGAGATGAAGTTTAAACTTGGTGAAGAGTTTGATGAGAACACAGTAGATAACAGGAAAACCAAGGTGAGATGGTTTGTTTATTTAAAATGAATGTGTAGGAAGGGGGACAATGGGTTCAATCTACAGGATAACTAATCATCTGTATTGTAATACTATGTCAAATAATCTCATTACTACAGAATTCAAACATATGCAAACGTACCTGTACAGACATGCCACAAATATTACATGGAGGATTGTTACATTATAAAGTTTATTTGTATTCTATATTTATGTTTTTTTTTAATCAATGAGGTATTTTTGCTGGAGATGAGCAGCTTTTGACAGCTCTCGGCTTTACAGTGCAGAATGGGCAGTAGGAGTTCATCACCTCTCTGCTACCTCCTAGTATAATATATATATCGTATAGTCTCCCTCTAGACTAATGGTACTAAGGTTGAGTTCAGTTCTTACTTGGGTGCTCTGTGTGCTCTAAATGATTTATTTTCTAGAAAACTTCAACATTTCATTTTTCATTGTATGTTGCATTGATGGATTTCGTGCCCTCTAATTGCAATTGCCAGTTTAAGGTGCCACTGGGTTATGCAACAAAACCAGGAGTGCATCTGGTAGCCTTTCCTTATTAATATGCTAGATATTTGTTCTGTACACATAACACTTTGCTAGTAACACATAGTGGTGCACACATAACAAGATGACCAAAGGGTGGCCTATCCTAGTATGTACAGTATGTATGTGATTACATGTTACAGTGTTTCACAATGATTTGATCACTTACAATCCAACTGCTTAATCTCATGCACATACACACATTACATCTTAAGCTGGGTACACACATTAACGAGAAAGGGACAATTCTGTCGGATCCAAAAAAAACACCCCTTGTCGGTGATGTGTGTAAGACATGAATGAGCGTTTCTGAAGTCTACAAACTAATGATCAGGACTCTGTGTTCACTCATCTTGGAAAAATGACAGATAGAATCTTACAGATCCTGTCTGTTATTTACCAGAGATTGGTACTGTGTGTACTCAAATGATTGTAGTAGGAGTGCCACAGCAAACCCATACAAGCTAACGAGGGAGCATACAGACTCTCAGCAGATGTGGCTAGTGCCATGGTATCCAGTTATCCAGTCCTTGTGCCATGAGTACTGGGCACTGCTGTTTTGTAGCTTTACCTAGGCCATGGTATTAGAAAAGGAGATGCCAGGACCTTAGTTGTCCCTGCAGCATTGTAATGGCAAATGTGAAAATCCAACTGCAAGAAGGGAGAATGTCCTTGTTTGTAAAAACAGTTTCCATGATCATTTGTCCCTTAAGTCACACGTGCAGAATAATTATGGTACCTGCATAATTGTTCTTAATAGGAAAATCATCCCTCTTCATGATCATTTTAAACGCAGTATAATCAACTAGTGTTTTCCCACAGACCCTCATAACCTATGACAATGGCGTACTGACACAGGTGCAGAAGTGGGATGGCAAGGAGACTACGATCCAAAGGGAGCTGAAGAATGGACAGTTGGTAGTGGTAGGTTGGAAAGTGTTTTGTTGAACGTAACTATAACTATTGTAGAATAGATTTCCCTTTATATTTCCTATAATGCACCTTGGCTACCTGTCTATATCTTACCTGACCACAGCTAGACTGCAATGCCTTACATGCTTCTTTACCTGATCATATGTTGTTTGTAATCAGAGGAGTAGACTGGGTAACACTGACAAGAGATATTGCCTCTTGGGATACACTGACAGAGTGTTCGTCCCCTGAAGAGAATGAAATCCATAGAAGAATTTTTATTTAGCTTAAAGGCAACACATTGATCTGCAATCATTCAGTGCAGATGGTTCTGTCTAGCTCATGAAGCTCAATTAGGCTGAGAAGTGCCAGGGTCCAATAAGAAAGGGGCTGTGGGAATATAACTGGGCTTGTTGATGTCAGATAAAATTTTAGTTTCAGAAGTTGTTGTATAGTAGGTCTCCCTCCCCCAGCACCAACCGCTATAATAGTTTTTACAGAAAATCCCCCGATCGTTACTTACCTTACCTCCCTCCTCCACTGCCGGCATCCGCGTCCATGATTGGCTGCTTCTCAGCCAATTACAGACAGGGCTGCCGGTCCGGCCTCCTGCTTGCAGTTTCATGCAAGCAGAGGGCCGGGACAGTTCACCAGAGGAGAGAGGGAAGGTAAGTAATGATCGGGGGAGCTTCTGTAAAAACTATATAACAAAAATCCTAAAAAGGAGTGGACATTCCCTTCAAAGAAACAGGTGCTGATTGGGTTAAAAAAAACCTTTTGGAGTTTCAGCCTAATGAAGTTAATGGCCTAATGAGCGTCTCCTTGCCCCTCTGTGCTAAGAGAAAAAGACTGAACTGCCTGCCCTAGTGTTAGATGTTCCTTTCAACCCCTGGACTTTGGTTTAGAGGTTTAAACATAATAAACAGCAGATGGGATTAGGGCTAGGCCACATTAGCTCATTTTGCGCACGTTTGTGCTTGCGTTTCACGTTTTTTGCTAAAAGGGAAATTGCAGGAACATGAAAATTCCAGCGATTTCTGATGCACATTCAATTGCGCGTCCGTTCGTGTTTTGGTAACGCATGCGTTCACCATTTTTGGTGCGTTAACGCATGCATTTCCATAACGAAAAACGGTAAAATCATATGCTCCAAACGCAAGCGCAAACGCAAAACGCACGAGCATGCGATAACGCTCGCGATTGTGTGCACGATTTGGTGCGCAGTAGTGTGGCCTCTGCCTTAGCCTGACTTTTTTTAACATTGACAGTTATGCTGTGTTATTGATCATCAGCAACCAATCATATTTTATCTTTTTACTGGTCTAATGCAGTTAGATAACATTTGATTGGTTCCTACATTTTAATAGCACTGGCAAATGTTTGCATTTCTTGTAAAAACCATCAGGTCAAAACTAGCTAGCAAGCTAATGACAGATGCCAAAACCTGGCCAAACGGCCAGAATCAGAGTCAGAATAATCCAATTTTCTTGTTTTTCGTCTAATACTTCTTGTTCTTGTCTTTCCCTGACAGACGTGCAGCTTGGGAGATGTGAAATGTGTCCGCACGTATGATAAGCTGAAGGCATAAATTACAGTCTTCCTTGGGACTGGCGCAACATAGGCACAGCTCAGTTCAATGAGCCGATCAACATTCAGCCATCATTTCTATGGCCTATTAATCAGATTGCCTGAAATAGTGCTCAATATTGTCAATTAACATGTCATTTAACTAATGTGACCTTATGTTTATCAAAATAAAGTGATTTGAACCCTGACGGATGTTTACTGGATTATAGAAGTTATAAAAAGGAAAGGTACATTAACATATAAAACACGTGTTAAAAGAACATACAGGACACGTATTTCTAGGTGTATTTACATATTACATTGTAAATACACCTAATATATATTACATTATATTTATGACCTGCCTTTTGTGTGTGATGTCTGAATATCTATGTATCATCTATAAAAATCTGTCCTCATTCTTTGGCAATTAAATGCCCATGGATTGCCTGAAGACCAGTACACACGGCAGTTTTTCCTTGGATGGAATGCCGAGCACCGTGTGTACGGGTCTTTAGATATTGTGGCCAAGATTCGATCACAAAATGAATGGTCTAGGACAGGAAACATTGGGAGGTTAAAACAGCTGGCTCTGTATTTAGTTTAAAGACAGTATATGGTTAGCCTTAGTTAACACCAAAATCCTGAGTAAGACTGTGGAAATGTGTGAAAATCCCAATGCAGCATGTTTTAGGCAGATTTCCATGCGATTTTCCTGAAAATGGTGATCTTCGGAGTGCAGTGCACACAGTGGGGCCTGTTACATTAGAATGCACTGGCATGGCATTCTCACACATGGTAGCACATGAGAATCACACTAGGGTGGCCTAGCCCTTAACCAATAAATTCATTTCCATGTTGTCAAAATAGAAAATAGAAAAAATGGCAACAGCCAAATCCCGGACATCAAAGCGGCTTTGATGTTTGTATAGAAAGAATCTGAAGCCACATTGCAGAGTGAGACCTTATATCATTATTACTAATTTGTGATTACTATGCAAATGACATATACAATAATTCATTTTATTATAAAATTCACTTTTCAAATTTCTCAGTTATTAAAGAGTAGCAGATCTAAACAGAATGTATTTATATTATATAGTAGGCTGTGCCTTGTACTGTAGAATGAAAAGGAGAAGGTTTATCTACTGCTTTATGTAATATACAGTTAACCCAAATTTCTCGTCTATCCATCTACGTTCATTGATGTTAAATATCCCAGTGATATCTATATAAATAGGAAGTCGCAGACCTGGAATAAGGTAGATGTGTGCCGGTGCCCAATACCACATCAATTTAGTGGCACCAAACTTGCCATTTTGTCTTAATTTTCCATCATCAGGTGGGGAGTCTGGGGACTTTTGGCCTCTGTCAGAAACAAACACCCAAATATACATTTATATATATATAAAGAGAGGAGCACTCGTGGGATTTTTTGCAATACTTTTATTGTGCCAAAACGTCTACATGTTTCAGTCCCCTTAGGACCGTTCTAAAGAGCAGCCCTAAAGGGAACCAAAACACGTAGACGTTTTGTCACAATAAAAGTATTGCAAAAAATCCCAGGAGTGCTCCTCTCTTCATCTATATGCACTTACCTTTTAGGATGCACCCGGGTCGCTGACAGTACGGCTGATGAGAGTGCTGCTCCTACGCCAATATATAAACAATCGGATAGCTGCACTCCACTTCATACCTTTGAGTGCCCGGGTGCAATGTTCTTAATACAACATTGATACACGCAACATGCACTCACAAGAGTTTTCTTAAAAAAAGTAATTTTTATTAATAACGATCTACGTGTTTCATGCTATGATCCCACAGTGGACAACTGCTGCTATGTAACAAAAATGGTGCACGTGAAGGCTGCTGGGACCCTCCCCTCCTCCGTGTATCCAAACTGGCTGAGTGGCCACGCTGCCGTAGGAGAATCGGACGTCCTCCTAATAGAATCAACAAAGGAAACAAAGTGGCTTGTTTGGAGCAGCCTCCTCAACGGACATCAATCAGGAGACGTAAGATCAGCGGCTGTACATAAAACTTAGCTTTTAATAATGAAAATTAAGAAACATCTATGATAATGTTATCTGGCCCACATGTACATACAATCGATTTGCCAATTGCCTGACGCGTTTCGTGCCCTACGGACACAGCTATGTGCTTATATACAGGCTAACCCATTTTGTAGCTCATATAAAAACATATGCGCTGTCACATTTCTTTAAAAAAAAGGGTAAATGACATCATACTGACTGGCACCGATATATGGTCCCACATAATTCTAAACATTGCTTTTCCTAGTTTTTAAACTTGATGTCATATGATTCTTAGTAGACAGGTGGCTTATGGGTATTTTAGAAAACAAAATGTCAATTTGAGGTTTTTAAGGGGTAGGGTTTTTTGTTTTGCCTTTTTCCAGTCGATCAACATAAGTTAACTTCCGAGAAAATCAGTAATTAAATGAGAATTATATTTCCAGAGCACTAATCCATACCCCCTGATGATAAATCCTGATGTTAATAAAAACCACAAATGCTGTGTTCGTCTTTTAATCAAGATATTTCTGAATTAAAAAAAAAACATTGATATTCATTATGGAATCCAACAGTTTATTCATTTTTACAGAAGCTGGTAATAGATATTGGGAAAGACTCTGTCAGGGAGATTCAATAAAAGGTCTTATCGTTAAAAATGGTGCTAATTTTGCCCCAACCAATCATATCTTATTTAACATTTGAAAGCTAACATCTGATTGGTTGGGGCAAATTAGCACCATTTTAACGATAAGAACTTTTATTGAATAACCCTGTGTGTGTTTCTACCACTATTGTGATTGGAGACTTAAAACTGGTAACTTGTCAGTTATCCGTCTGCAATTTCTTTATTTTTCCTAGTTTGTTACGGTACATCTATTTGTAACCAGATATTTAATGATAAATTCTATTCCTTTCAGGGAAAGGTATCCGCCTCCTCCCTCTGTTCAATGAGCTTTTTATAAGCTTGAGAATGTGAAACAGCAGTCAATCATTGGTTGTGATGTCAGTTGACACAGCCTTGATTGACTGCATGGAGGGAGGGGCCAGCTTACTCTGCCAGAATGGGGAAAATCATAATCCTTAAATATCTGGTTAATGCTAATGGTAATGGTAATAAAATGCAAAATATATTAGTTGGGGTTGAGGGAAGGTAACTGACAATTGACCAGTTTTAAAAGTGGACATGCCCTTAAACACAATTAGCATGCGCACTTTAGCGATCCATAAAGAATAAGCTCCACCCATGTATTTTCTTGGTTAAATAAAGTAAAGCACATTTATGAAGTGGTGAAGGATTATATTTCTGCTTGTCACATCTTTTGTCTTGTGCCAAGTTTTTTTCAACATTTTGACAGATGTGTTGCCACATCTCATTGAGGCATTTTTTGTAACATTACACCGCGCGTGGCAGTATTTCCAACTTGGCAAATAGTAGATTTTTGGTGACGAATGAACAAAAAATGTCTCCTGCATATTAATTTTTATTAATAAATTCTATAATATGTTATTTTTATACTGAGAGCATTAGCTGGAAATGTTCATTTAGCACGGTAACAAGATAAGTATTCTGGGTTCTATGGACGTTTTATAGGTTTGCTAAAGATTCACTAGGGAGGATTGTGTTTGCACAATGCTGGCCATGCACTACATCATTTATTTCCCAAATTTACATCAATGTTCCTGGGAAAATGTTTGCAGGAGCGACGGGAGATAACTGTTGTAAATAAGTGATGTCTGCCATTAAAACCGTCTCACAGCACTCGTTATAAATATGTTCCTCTGTGTAATGAGTATGGGAACCATGCTTATACAATCAACATGCACATGTGGGAGGGGTTATGCTTCCTTTCTGGGCTCCGTAAGAATACTTAAGTGCAGAGGAAATCTAACTGATATGGCAATGGATTTTCCTACAAGGATGTAGCCGATAGGCTTCCAATTTTTCTTTCCTGTTTTGTAATGAACATATTTGGCTGACAACTCAACAATGGCAATGTGATAAGAAACAATACAGCAAGAAGTAAAGATGGAGGTGCACTCTTGTCCAAATTCTGGGTGCAGATACCTCAAATGGTTCTCCCTTCTCAACCACAATTGTTTCAGCAAACTTAAGGCAGTAGAGGATTGCACTTCAATCAATTTAGTGTGTGATGTGTGGTCCACAATAAAGACATAAATTAATGGTACTTCCTTAAGTTTGATTAGAAACAATATCTCCTTTTGTTTGTGTAAAGGTGGGTACAATAATGAACAAGTAAGGGAGGATAACGTGGGATATGATGGTATTGTCCCTTTCTCGTTCGAGTGTGTAGTGCATTGCCGAGCGCTCCTGTTTGGAAATGATCTAAAAATTCCCTCGGCCGCGGTCATCTTCCTTTAAATAAATTATAGGGAGCCGGCCGCGGCTGGGGGAAAAGTGCAGTGCTGAACATTCTCCCTATACTTTACATTGGGGGAATACTCTGAACTGTGTGTAGGGGGATCTTGCAAAGATCTTTGATGTGTGTACCCAGCTATAGACAGAAAGTCATGCCAGTGCTGTTAAACCATGGCACAAACTACAAATCCCAGCATACCTTGGTTGCTGGGATGGTTAACATAGCATGATAGTAAAATTCTGGACGGTATCAATATTTGCGGTTATTATTTTACACGGCATTCTTTAAATACAGATGCGGTCATAAATTATTGTACTGAAGCTTTATTTTACAATAGCACAATTATAGTACCTTCCCTTCATAGATTTGTTTTGTATCACTCCCCCTCCCTTGACACAGAACAGGTCGGCACCGTGCAGCCTGTGTGTAGCTTTTGTTTAGCTACTACAAAAAATCTCTTTATAAAATATGTTGAGCGTTACTAAGTTCAACCTATAGGTCCAGCTCGCCACAACAGTCTTACTCCTAGTTTCTCATATGGTCCAACGGGGAAATGAATCGCCCACCCCTGCTATAATGGAGCACGGTTAGGAGCCCCATAATCATTTTGTTGAGAGGCCCAGTGATTCCTAGTTATGCCACTGACAGTTCTCTTAGGATAGGTACACATGGGTTAATATTTTGCCCACCTGACTGCCTGGTGCAATATATATCAGTCAGATTGGAATATCAGTAAAAATTTAAATTTTCAGCCATTGTTTTTTTTTATTTTTTAAATCGTCTGAAAAATGGATCGGACGTAGTTATGTTCTATTAATCACATTATCAGTGGTCGAGTTAAGGTCAGTTTTGTAATATACAAGTGTGTGTGTGTGTGTGTGTGTAGATAGCAATTCTGTACTTTTCCTTCCACAGTTTAACTTATCCCAAGAGCATTCAATTTTTAATAGAACCGGACAGGAGTAGCTCCTGTTGATAAGACTGATGATAATACCGGCCAAGGCAAGTGAATGATGCCAAATTACACATCACTATTATTGGAAGCTTTAGATTCCTCTAGCTACACAGCGTTTCACTGCTTAAGGCTACAAGTTCAAAAGCAACAAGTACAGAAGATTAAAGCCCAGCCTGGTTGGGAATGGGTGGGGAACATTTGAACTTTAGTAACCTGAATACACAGCTGTATAATGAGATCCCATGCAACAGAACACTCCTGGGACAAATGTAATGTCTATCGGGGCTTTGTATTGCTCTCCTGGGTCCTAAGGCTCGTTCACACGTGCAACGTTTGCAGCGACCCACAATCCCTGACCATGACACACACCTGCGTGTGTACATACGTACAATTATAAGGCAAAACGTCCCTTCACGTGCGGGGGTCGTGGGTCATTGCTAGCATCATTTGTACGAGGCTTTAGAGATGCAGGTATTAGTTCCCATGCATGCATGACTTTTCGTGTAGATCACATGCGTGCCAATAACATAGAAATGACCCGGAATGCAGCGCACATGGTGTATCACACTCACTTGACAGAATATTGAATGTTACCTTGTTAGCAGGTGAGTCATCATGTGGTTATAGGCAAATGTCTAGTACAGATATGACAAATTTACCTAAGAGGAATCATGTAAACGTTTACATTGGGATCCCGATCAGTGATATTAAAATTCCCAATGCATTTCTTGTGACTGCTTTAATTCATAATATTGTATCCTAAATACTTACTTATCTACCTTATTAGAAAACAAACCAGCTTTAATCTACATTTAAGAACTTTGTGGTTAAACAGTAAAGATAAGCAAGACTGAAGAGTTCCGATAATCCAATTCCAACCAAATTGAATCAGAATTTAAGATTTTCAAACGCCTTTTTTAAAAATTCTTTTTAAATTATGTTAATATGAGGGTGGATTTGTCCTTTAACCTAGGTCCTCATCATACTTTTTACCTGCCCTCACCTCTCCCATCTGTTCTGACATTAAAATGGCGGAGTCCCACTAGATGGGCCAATCAATGGCAGGTGATGCTCTGCAAGAAGCCCACCCTCCATTGGTGGTACATTCAAAGAATTAGCAGAAGTGGGGAGGAAGCAGGTCTAGAATAAAGTTCAAGAGCATCTAGAGAGTAAATACTAGCCCTGGAAAAAAGTTCCAATGATTTTCGAAAATTCCGTCAGATCCACGGGTATTCGAAACCGGCTGTTTAGAATCGAAACCAGGTTTGTTTGGAAACTGGTATTCATCACAAATAATCAGTAACATGTAATTATAGACTTGAAATTAGAAAGCTACTGTAATGAAGAGGTATAATGCTATGTAAATCATCTACAGGTATTGAGTACAATCCTCTCTTACTGCTTGTTAAGGTTCATTAATTCTATCCAATTCTTCGTGTCAGTATTTATTTTCACACATCCTCCCTTTTGTTAGATTGGCTTGGGTCCACCACTCTCCAGATGGATAAGTGACTGTTCCAGTAATATCACAACAATGTCCAAAATAACCAGTGCATAAAGAACTATTCCCCGGAGAGTCATTATTATACTTGGAATATTTAGAAAACATACTGTAAAATATTTTTAAACCACTGAGTAGGACTGTAGCACATTTTAACTATGTACAAACTGTAACGAAACAGAACAAGATGGAATTAAGAGGTGGTGGTGCTGGGAAAGTATTTTGTAATGTATTGAACAGCTACAGTGTATGTGAATACCTTGGGGAACACTGAAATGAACAGCTGGTTCCAGACTTAACTCTATCATAATACAGAGCTTGATAAGTTTCTACAGGAGATTACTGGGCCAAATGCTACTAGTGACTTTAAAGGGCAAGTCCAGCCCCCAAATGAAAACTTACATACAGGTAAATCACCCCCAAACCCCTAAACGGTAATAGTTTAAAATGTGAAATATATAAGTCTAACCTGAAATCCTGCAGAATGTCCTGTTGCCCCTGTTTCTGCTTCCTGGTTCTTCCAGTTAGTAACTGTCAGTTATGGGTTTGAGAGTTGACATCACAGCCAATGACTGAATGTTAATCCTCTTCTGAGCATGCCCAGGCTCAGTACAGGCTCAGTACAGGTTTCTAAATTGCTCAGTTTCCATGAGGCACCCAGAAGCATAGCAGGCGTACAGTAATGAATTCATAGGACAACCTATAATATATCAAACATTTTTTAAAGAGGCCATATTTTCTAAAAGATGTTCTTATGAGGGTGGAGTTATCTTTTAAAAAACCTTTGAATAAAGAGGGAAGAGAAAGCTTAAGGGAACACTGAGGAACAGAACGAAGAGGAAGGGAAACAGAAAAGGAGTGGGAACAGAATGGAATAGAATAGGGGGAGCAGAATGGGTTATGGGTTAAAAAAGTTAAAGCAAGAAAATAAAAGTAAGGAATGAAGTCCTGATGGTAATGGGATATAGAGAGATAATGTACAGTCACGTCCATTCATTTGTGGGTGATGCCATCTGAACAGAGATGCACTGGGGAAAGGGACATGAATCTTCCTAGCCTTAGTTTGCTGTGACTTCCTGTAGAATAGCTGAGAATCGAGATTGGCAAGATGATCGTGAAAGTTTTAATTTACCTCTGGAATTAAATAATGAAAAAACAAAACAATAGCCTATTGGGGAAATTTGCTATTTTTTGCCAGTTAGCATTAAAAATGTGGGATCTGTTGGCATCCCCTTTAAACATGCACAGTAAATGCTAATTTTTATTTTCAAAACTTTGTGAACTACAATCAGAAAAGTAGATCAGTCAGTCACATGAAAATGAGAAATAACCAGGTCACAACCAAACCCCCAGTAACCTAAACTAACAGATATCAGCAATAAGCTCTGCACTTTATCTTTAAAGGACAACTAAAGTCAAAATACCCCACATATTTGTTTCTGTACTCAGGATAAGAACCACAAATGCTGAGTCCTGACCCCTTGGGGTACAGCTGGTATTTACTCCCTAGATACTTTTGTACCTCTATTCTAGACCTGCCCCCTCCCCACTTCTGCTAATTCCTCCACCAATGGAGGATGTGCTTCTTGCAGAACACATGCTCCCATTAATTGGCCCATCTAGTGGGACTCCGCCCTTTTCGTGCCAGAATAGAATGGCAAGTAGAAATTATCGCCTGTACTCCCACTGGTGAGCCCCTAGTTTAAAGGGCATGTCCAAGCAAAAATATTTTTTTTTATATAAAGGCATAGCATCTCCCCAAACCCCAGTCTCACATTATATAGAAATGCCAAATATGCCCCTAAAACGACTTACCTAACGCAGTCCCATGCTGCCTGGGTGCTGCCCCTTGTTCCTGATTTGAGCTTGTTTCCAGAAAAACACAAGCAGAGGGGCTCTGCGCTGACAGCCATTTTACTTCCAGGTTGCGGCTGTCAAGTGATTAGGCATGACATCATGTCGCACCTTAACTGACAGCTGCACCCAGGAAGTAGAATAGCTGTCAGCACAGAGCAGAAGATGAGCAGCGAGGGACCGGGCTAGGTAAGTTGCCTCAGGGGCATCTTTGGCATTTCTGTGTAAAGCTAACTGGAGTTTGGGGGGACTGCATTTATAGGAAAAGTTTTTTCTTTGCCTGGACATGCCCTTTAAAAGACACCTCACGCTAATATTAACATCTTATAGAAAGAATGGCTCCTTTAAAATATGTTGATGTATCATTATATCATCTGGAATTATTAGTATCTGGCTGCTGTGCTCCTGTATTAAGGCGTTTGAAAATCTTAAATTCCTATCAAAAATTTGGAAACTTCTGATTCAATTTGGTTGGAATTGGATTATCGGAACTCTTCAGTCTCGCTTATCTTTACTGTTTAACCACAAAGTTCTTAAAGGTAGATTCATTCTGGTTTGTTTTCTAATAAGGTAGATAAGTAAGTATTTAGGATACAATATTATGAATTAAAGCAGTCACAAGGAATTTTAATATCAGCTGATGTCACTGATCGGGATCCCAATGTAAACGTTTATATGATTCCTCTTAGGTAAATTTGTCATATCTGTACTAGACAGCCCTAAATAGTATTAAAATATTCCAGTCACAGTAGTGAAAAGAATGTGTGTTAGGGCTAGGCCACACTAGCGCGTTTTTAGTGCGTTTATGCATGCGTTTTGCGCTTGCGATTTTAGCTAAAATAGAAATCACAGGAATGCAAAAATCCCTGTGATTTCCAATGTGCATGCGATTTCACGTCCGTTTGCGTTTTGTGTTCACAATTTTTGCTGCGTTAACACATACATTTCCATAACGGAAAACGGCAAAATCGCAGGCGCAAAACGCTCACGCAAATGCAAAAAACACAAGAATTGCGCACAAAATCGCGTGGGATAACGCTCGTGATTGTGTGTGCGATTTGGTGCATTGTTGTGTGGCCAAACAGATTAGGTGCAGAAAGGCTTGGGTTTCATACAATAAATATATAGTATATTGTGAAAATTAGATGAAAACATACAGTACAAATACAAGTGAAACCTTATTATGACTAGTGTCCATTCGCATCCTGTTATGTCAGATAAAATCTGTATCTCCATTGTAAGATAGTTATGTCTACAGAGATAGAGTTACATTACAATGCAGGATGTATAGAGCCCCCTAGGTTGAGAGAAAAATAAATAAACCACAAACGTGAAATCTACAACCCTAACGACTAAGGATAAGAAATTAAAAATCGATGTGTATTTTACAAACAAGCCAATTTATTAGGCCTATCAGTCTTCAAGATGAATATTTTTGTTAGATTGGCTGGGAGATTAGATGTGTTTTTTCCAAAATAGCCGATCGTTCCCAACTTATATTTCAACAAAATTGGTTGGTACCAATGATTAGATATGTTGGTAAAGGTGGCCATACACTACGAAAGGTTATTGATTTGGCTTCAAAAAGCAAAATTCCTGTTCTTTCTATTTCTTCTTGTTCCGTTTTATTCTTCCAGTGATACCCCCAACCCCCCACACAGACACAGGTACACCCACCTACTGACCTACCTTTCCATTCCCATGGAAGCCATATTTAAAGGGTAACTAAAGTCAAAAAACTAATTTTGATCAATCATCAATAAAAGTTAGTTATATGGTCATACATGCAAAAACATATTCCTCCCACCTCACACGGGTACACACGCATACTGATCTACTTATCCATTACTGTGGCAGCCATACTTAAAGGGTAACCAAAGTGAAAAAATAAACTTAGATTTTTCCTCAATAAAAGATAATTTTATGGTTGTAAACGCAAAAAAGACATACCCCCTCAACCAGACCCAGGTACACACACCTACTGATCTATTTATCCATTACTGTGGCAGCCATACTTAAAGGGTAACTAAAAACAAAAAAAACAATTTCGGTTTTCCTGAATAAAAGATAGTTTTATAGTTTTAAACACAAAAAAGTCATACCCCTCAACCAGACCCAGGTACGCACACCTACTGATCTACTTATCCATTAATATGTCAGCCATAATATAAGGGTAACTAAAGTCAATAAAGCAAATTTTGTTCAGTAATCAAAATAGTTTTTTTTAACCCCCTATGTGATGCAGGTAAACATACCTACTGACCTACCCCTCCATTACTGTTGCAGCCATACCTAAAGGGTAACTTAAGTCAAAAAAACAAATTTTGATCAATAATCAAAAAAGTTTGTTTTTTTAACCCCCACGTGGCACAGGTACACACACCTACTGATCTACTTATCCATTACTATAGCAGCCATAGGTAAAAGGTAACTAAAGTCAAAAAAAAATTTTGATCAATAATCAAAAGTTTGTTTTTTTAACTTCCAACCTGATCCAGGTACACACACCTACTGACCCACCCTCCCATTTCCATCGCAGCCATATTTAAAGGGTAAATATAGTCAAAAAAACACATTTTGACCTATCATCAAAAAAGTCAGTATTTTATCCCCCAACCTGATGAATACACACACACCAACTGATCTTCCTTTAATGCATGTGACACATTTAAAGGGTAAGTAAAAAACAACAATGTCCTCATCATTGGCATTATTGAGTTTTAAAATCTGAAGCACAAACACAAACATTCCCTTCCAAAATACGTTCTCTGGAGCCAAATTTAAAGTTTATACTTAAACTTTCCCTTTCTAATTGCGATCGTAACACAGACCGATATTTTGTAAAGACAGATGTACAATGTTAATTTTACATAGATATACCATACATATTGTTCGTCATTCGTTTGACTATTATTGCCTATCATAGTCTATTGTGATGTTACATTACATTTACATTTAATCAAGTTCAATTCAATTTCCTTTGTCATCATGTGATGAGAAGGGGGTGGGATTGTCATGTCATATGTTGGTTGTTATGGTGCTTGTGTGTACCAGTCCTTAAGCAAGATGTTCTATTTCACCAAAAAGTGATTAGGCAGCAAAAAAAGACCCTCTAAAAATGATCTATTGGTGAACAATACCAGAGTGATCACATACCCATGTGAGAGTTGCTTCTCCAGTGTTAACAACCCTAACATGTCTGTTAGCAGCAATTGCACATCATCTGTAGTTTCCAATGCCCTACATAGTTTTGTGTCATCAGCTTGCTCCCACTTCTAAATAAAAGTGGCCCCAGTACAAAGTGGCATTTCACTTTAGCCCACATAGATGAAGCTCCATTGACCACTAATCTGTACCTTATCTATCAACCAGTTCTCAACCAACCACCAACAACATCCAATCAAATGTCTACACATTTGTAATTATCGGCTAAAATGGCCGTTGTTCGCCCAATCTTTCATCTGTGTTCATACACACGTATGATGTGTGCACTGAGCCCCGACCACGAAGCATACATGTGTCTTACTACCCTTTCGGGCGAGAATTGCACGTGTGTATGCGGTCGGTCGGGGGTCGTTCGTCAGATCGTTGAATGACCCCCAACTGAACGCATAAACAAGTGGGATTCTCAGCCGAAACGGACGTTCGCTGCATGAGTGTATGAACATTTAGTGTATACATGTATACATCAGTCGCCTATGTGGCACAGTATAAAAAGCCTTTCTAATTGTTCCTTTATTCTTCTTTCACTGTTGCTTCCCCTTCCTTTTCTAAGCATTCCCAGCTCACTACATCCTTACTTACTAATGTCATGTGAGCACTATTCATTGCTGAGAAGAAACAATGCCTTTTATTTAATTCCTAATCTGATCACTAATTCACTGATGAGGTGGTCACAAGGCAACATGTGGGATTCTTTTGCTCACATGTTACTGTGTACTTATGATGCCAAAGAAACAAACGCAATTATCAGGGTCAAAAATTATACCTTTATATCTTTCCATCAACCTGAATTTTTGAACTGGCTCACTGTGCATCATCCTGTGTCTCAATGTGCTGTTGACCTCATTGCCCAGTTAATCCATGTGGCTACTCATGGCAAAATAATCAATGAACAGAAATCAATTTTTATGTACATAATGAAATAAGGAAGATTTCCTAAACTATGTTCCACCTATGCAGTATTCATCTTGCATCTCCCTGTATATGGAAGATTATGCAGTTTATAACCTGTTCAGTCATGCTCAGTCCTCCAGCAATGTTCTGCACAATGTCCTAACAAGGCAAAAAATTGTTCTCTGAAATTTTCAGCAATCAAATTAAAATGTTCACCACCTTTACCATTATGTAAAGTAATTTTCTTTAAACCAGTATGGAGAGTAAAATTGGACAAGTTGGTGACATTGACTATTTTTGCATTATTGGCAGGGCAGGTAATAATAAGTAGTACACCTGTTCCTTGCTTAGCTGTGGCTAGTGTTCTTCATCAAGACTGGAGCTGCTCAAGTGTAAAGCTTAGAGAAAGTGCAGGGCCAGTAAAGTAAAATGATTTACTCCTTTTCTAAAGGTTAGGAAATACATAAAGCCAAGCAAAGTCTCTTTATTCAGCAAATTATGGCCACTAAATCAATTAAAATATTTTGGCTTAAACTTCTCCTTTTAGATAGAGACAATGTTGCCTCACCCTGAATTCCATTTTACGCCTCCAGAGTGACTGTCTCTTTAAGTCCCCAGCACCAGATTGTAGTTCTGTCCTCCACACCCCTGGCAGCTGGCCATGTCCCAGAATTCTGCTAGTTGATTAGTTTAAATTAAATATTTAATCTACCCACAAATATTTACAGTGGGAGACAAAAAGGCAAGTTAATATGTATTCCCCTAGCCGACTTAATAAACCAGTTCCTACATACAGAAAGAAAGCTATGTTAGGAATGTCTTGGATACATTTTGCTTGGGGGGGGGGATTGTGGGATGGTGGTAAAATAGGGGATTTATCATTTGTCTCTTTCAGACTATTCTTTTCACATCTTGCCTTGCTCAGTTATATACACTGGAAATATGTGTATATATATATATATATATATATATATATATATATATATATAAAAAAAATATATATATATATATTTTTTTTTTAATTGCCCATTACTGGAAAATATCATTCTTCCCAACTATCACTGCCCCATTTGTTTTGTTGATCTGACCCCTTTTTATAGATTTCCAGTCTGAAGATAAGATGCTTCAGCTGTCAATCAAGTATCTCATAATACACTTCTGCTGTGTGGTACTGGAAGGGTGTAACTGGATTGGAGACAGTTGGGAAATTCCATCTCCCATTGCTAGATGATAGTGATTACTGAGCATGCTTATTTTTAAAAAAGTCAGGTCAGAGAAATGGAATAGTCGATTAAGAGAGGAAGGGGGGATACTGAAGCTGAGCAAAACAAGTACTGTATTGAAAACATGCAGCAATGCACACACCTCAGAGTAATTGCTACATAAATGTATTTAATCATAGATTAAGACGAGACAAAATAATTTTTTCAGTAAAGATGACGTCACCCAGTGAAGATGCTGCGGCCACCTCCAGAGATTCCCGAAGGTGGCGCTCGGCGAGGGAACACGAGGCAGGTAAGTGCTGAGCCCTGACAATTTTTAGCTCTTTTTGCCTTCCTCTGGATCAACTGTTATGTAGGGTTAATGAGTAAGCTATAAAGGTTGGACTAGATGGACGTATGTCTTTATTCAACCTCCATTACTATGTTACTACATACCCTTTGACCTCTTCATTTCCCAGTGTGCATTGGATAATACAGTGGTAGTAAATGCAACTCAACGTGTAGCCTTCTATCTGCTGTGTAAATACAATAGATATCACTCAGGGTCACTCAATATATATTGAGTTCATACTAAACTTACGATATAAAAAAACTTTGTACCTACCTAAACCTTCATGGATCATGACACTGCACATGTATGTATCCTCCTTACAGTTGTTCATCCACATTCATCTTTACGGAGCTGCTTATTTATTTAATCATAGGAGAGAAAGAAAAGGAGGGACACAATCTTCTAACAAATAGTAGTGTAAGTGTGGGCATAGGGCCATGTGTATAAAATACCATTATCGGTAAGTATCATAATGACACAATCATAACGAAACGGACAGTATTTATAAAGGTTCATTACCATTAAACAAGAATTGGTATCGTTATTTCTCCTTCTGGTCAATAATATCGTAGAGCCTGTATCAAATAACTGTAGGTCATTAATTTAGTATTAGTATCGTTTACTAACACCGCGGTATGTAATTGGTGACCGTTACTTACCAATAGCGATGCTTTAGGGCTTGTTCACACTACATCAGTTTGCATCCGTTTTTCAAATGCAGGTGCGTTTATAAAAATGGACAGGCAGTAAAACCCCATAGGATTTCATAATATAGTTCACACCTGCTGCGTTATAATCCGTTCCGTTCCAGTCCGTTTAAAAAACGCACTGCATGCAGCATTTCTGTCCATTTTTTCATGCATTTTCTATAGAAATCTATGGAATACACATTGTTAAAAATGGATACAAATGTATGCAAAAAATGGATACAAACTGACAGAAACACATGCTGTGCATTTCTGTCAGTTTCTGTCAGTTTCTAGTGTGAACGAGCCCTTATAAATATGGCCCATAGCTACTAGGTTGGTGGATTAAGTAGCGAGATGGGCAAATGAGTTTGGGCAAGGTAGCATTTTATTGGATCACTCAGCCAGCAATTTTAGTTAGGCAGGTTTCATTGGCTGGGCATTGGAAAAGTGTAAAAGCAAAGCAATCTTTCTTAAAAACAGGGGTTTCTGTGCCCTACTGATGTACTCTAGTTCTACCCCTAATCTGTCCTTAACTGCACAGATTCCACCCTAATTCCACCATAACCCCACCTAGGCTCAGACACCTAAATCAGGCAGGTCAAAATAATTTTCAATTTTTTTTAATTATTTTTTTTTGGCACTATTAAATCAGTTAAATCTGAGCACAAGGTCTATAAAATGTTAAAGGGTAACTGTGCTCCAAAAATGACTTTAGGTAAATTGACAGGAATTGCTTTCCTGAGCATTTTTGCAATTTACTTTAATTTTTTTTTTTACATAGTTTTGAAAATATTTACATCTTTATGTGTGACATGGTAGCATCATCATCATTAACTCCCCTGTACTTCCTGCTTCCTGCTCTGAAACCATGTGACTCCCTGCTGTGGGCAGTGCTGTGCTTTTCTTCCCCCTCCTCCTCTTAAGTCCCCCTTCCAAGGGTAACTCGATCTCTTCCTGGTTTCTTCTGCTTTCTCCTGCACTGAGCATGTGCCAACCGCAGATTAGAAGGAGGAACTAGTATTTGTGACCGCAGATTCAGAACCTCCCACCCCCTAACATTCCAATCAGTGATTTCTTCATATCTTGGGCTGTACAGCATCTGAAGAGGTGGTTGATGGCTCCTTTTAAGCCATGTAGGAACCTGGCCTTTCATTAAAAAGAGTTCCACAGTTCCCCTTTAAATATGGCTGTTAAATTAGCAATTGAATGAGTTTTAATTAAGGGTAAACAGGTCTGATTATTGTATGATATTCCAATGTTAATAGAAAATACGCAAAATGTAGTGATAAATGGTCTAGAGATCAACATGACATGTTATTAAAGTTTGTTTATTAGTAGTAATAATATTTTACTTGGAACATGATGTCTTCTCACGGTTTCTTCCTTCAGTCTGAGTATGAAAAGTCTCTGCAGAAGCACAAGGAACAATCTAGCCCAAACATTATATCTAACGATGAGTTATTTATACTTTACAAAGAAAACCAATAAGCTTTTTGGCAGGCTTAGAACCCCCAGCTTTGACTGAACATCCGGTTCAATGCTAGAGGACTATTAGAAGAGTTTAATTATACTTTTCTGATCACTTCCAAGGGGTGTTTTGTTTCTTTGGATCCTGCTACAGAATATACAAATATAAATGGTGAACACCAGCAATGTTAAGCTGCAGCCCTATGCGGTTATGGGTCTCCAACTGCAACCCCTTTGGAAGGGGTGTTAGGGTAATGGTGCTGATGTTTGTAGATGTTTGTGTGCTGAGATAAACATTACATCAAGCACAGCCATTAGCAGCGCTATAATATTTATTATTGTAATTAATGCTTACAAGATAAAGGGCCTGATTTACCCACATGTGCTGCGCTAAAAATAGGGATTAAAATTGTGCTAACTCCATAATTGCACTGGCTGCACCAGTTTCACAAAAGACACCAGTGCAACTGGGGCAATGTATTTAATAAAGGGTTTTCATTACTTTTAACTCCACAATTTAAGACCAGCTAAAGTGGGACTTACCAAAAGGTGCAACTCCAGTATTAAATACCGAAAGCCGCGTCTGTCCGGAGCACTTTGCGGCTCTGGGTAAATGAGGCCCGAAATCTTTTGTTTTGTTTTACACGATAAGGTGCAATGGATAGAATACGCTATGAATTTAATGTGTAATGAGGATTCCAATAGAAGTATTAATAAACAAATAAATATTTGTTTATCATTAGATAGACACTAGGAGTAGATATTACCATATGTAAAAGTGACTGACACCATTATATTATATTATATTATATTATATCGGGCTGGTTTTATTTGCAAGATTTTCCCATTAACTGAGAACCAGCTCTCTTATAGCGTCCAATCAGATCAATCGTCTTACTTTCCAGAACACATTTTTAGCAACAAACAGAACCTAAATTGATTTTTTTTCCTACCAAAGAAACGAGACATGAGAGATATTTATTGCATTGTTTGTCGGGCCGCTTCACATTAAATATAATAACCCTAAAAATTGCTGAAATTTAACATGCCCAATGAATGCTGTAACCTTCTATCATACACTGGAGTCATCACTTTAACCCTAATGAATGCTGTAACCTTCTATCATACACTGGAGTCATCACTTTAACCTGCATTTAGATATGTACTTCTATTGAATATACTTATGAGACTAACTACTGTTAGAATTGCTATCATTGATTGTATTTGTGTAATCATTTACTACTCCAGTATCCAGCTCCTCCATTGTTCCAGTATCCAGCTCCTCCATTGTTCCAGTATCCAGCTCCTCCATTGTTCCAATATCCAGCTCTTTTATTGTTCCAATATCCAGCTCTTTTATTGTTCCAATATCCAGCTCCTTCATTGTTCCAGTATCCAGCTCCTCCATTGTTCCAGTATCCAGCTCCTCCATTGTTACTGTATCCAGCTCCTTCATTGTTACTGTATCCAGTTCCTTCATTGTTCCAGTATCCAGCTCCTCCATTGTTCCAGTATCCAGCTCCTCCATTGTTCCAGTATCCAGCTCCTCCATTGTTCCAGTATCCAGCTCCTCCATTGTTCCAGTATCCAGCTCCTTCATTGTTACAGTATCCAGCTCCTTCATTGTTACAGTATCCAGCTCCTTCATTGTTACAGTATCCAGCTCCTCCATTGTTACAGTATCCAGCTCCTCCATTGTTACAGTATCCAGCTCCTTCATTGTTACAGTATCCAGCTCCTTCATTGTTACAGTATCCAGCTCCTCCATTGGTTTAGTCATTGTTACAGTATCCAGCTCCTTCATTGAACGTGACTGGTTCAAGAGTGGTGTTAAGGAGGCCATTTATGTGAAAATAAAGAAACCAAGCCTAAATAGAGGTGGGGGGGTTCGACACCATCTGTCTGCCATGTACAATGCTGTTTTGACACCTTACTCTGGGCGTTCCTATAACACCTTAGCCCCTATCCAATCACACCCTTAACACCTGGCTGTGATATGCTAATTGGGATTTTCCAGGGTTCATAATTGCCACAGATTCTTGTACAAGTCATTCTGAATTGAGAAAGCCAGTCGGATGACTAGCGAAACGTCTTCAAGAACTACATTTCAAGTCCAGTTGATCTAATTGAATACAACAGATATACCATGACCTGGATGATTGAGAACCTTCACAAGCACCCTGTCAGGAACTTACCTGCTGCTCTGCTCCAGCGCCGATCTGAGGATAGCCGGGCACTTCCGGGTATGTTCGGTTGGCAACTTGATAACATCACGACGCCGACGCGCCTCCCGGCACAAAGATTTAAAAGCTGGTGTATCCCTGCTCCTGTTGCCTGATTGGAGCGTTAGCTACCCCAGGCTCTGTGAATAACCTCTCCTGGTTTCAGCGACTTTTCCCCTTACCTGTGAACTACCTTCCTAGCCCGTTCCTGTGATGATTCTTACCTTGTCAGTCCCAGAGTCTTTACTTTCCCTGCCAGTTCCAGAGACATACTTACCTTACCAGTTCCCAGCAACTCCTTGCTT
Organism: Hymenochirus boettgeri; assembly: GCA_019447015.1. Lineage (NCBI taxonomy): Eukaryota > Metazoa > Chordata > Amphibia > Anura > Pipidae > Hymenochirus > Hymenochirus boettgeri. Next base: position 234,402,665 of record CM033474.1, read on the forward strand.
TCAGTATCCAGCCTACAGTTCCCAGCAGCACCTTGCCTTCAGTATCCAGCCTACAGTTACCAGCAGCATCTTGCCTTCAGTATCCAGCCTACAGTTCCCAGCAGCAACTTGCCTTCAGTATCCAGCCTACAGTTCCCAGCAGCACCTTGTCTTTAGTATCCAGTGGTGCGCGTCACACACATTCTGCTACCTACCACCCACACTGGTGCGCTCACACACAATCGCTACCTACACACAACACACACACACTGGTGCCTCACACGCATCGCTCCTACACAACACACACTGGTGCGCTCACACACATTGCTACCTACCACACACTTACACACTGGTGCGCTCACCACACCATCTTCTACCTGACACACCCACACACACGTGTGCTCACAACACAATCGCTACCTACACACCACTGGTGCCATCCACACACAATCTGCTACTACCACATACCCACTTGTGCTCACACAATCAGCTACCTACACACCAGCTGGTCCCTCCACCAATCTGGCTCCTACACACACACCCTGGTGCCCTCCCACACATCTGCTACCTACAACACACACACACTGGTGCGCTTCACCCCACGCTGCTCACTACACCCACACAATCTGGCTACCTACCACACCATCTCTACCTACACACCACACACTGGTGTGCTCACACACAATCTGCTTACCTACCACCTACCACACACACTTGCGCTCACACATCAATCTGCTACCTACACACACACGGTGCTCCACCACACAATCTGCTACCTACAACACACACACCTGGTGCGCTCACACACATCTTCTCCCTACACACACACACCAAATCTAACTCCTACACACACACCACATGGTGCGCTCACACACAATCGCTAACCTAACACACACTTGGTGCGCTCACACCCACACACTAGGAGGTTGAGTCAACTGGGTATGTCCCGGAAGGAAGACAACTAGCGTGTTCTTTGTTCTGGAGCGCATAGCATGCTGGAACGAACTACCAAGAGTCTTCTACGTTTACATGATGCGATTATTGGACTGTTCTGAACTGCGCACTGAACCCGCAAAGCATTTCCCTTCTACTGGCGCTTAATCACGAAGCAGCGCACAGGAGATCTGGATCGTTTTGAATTAAGGCGGAGGATGAGCCGCTGTATCCGGTGAAGTGTCCAGTCAAGGTAGAAGTCACATCCCCCCCCCCCAGTATATAGACTATGGGTGGTCACAAAGGTGAGCTTGGCCCTAATATAAAGCTAGTGGGTGCACAAGATGATGAGCGTTGGACTCCTATATATAGGACTTGTGGGTTGTCACAAAGGTGTGAGCTACGCTGCATAAGATATAAGCTAGTGGGTGTCACAAAGGTGTGAGCTTGGCGCCTAATATATAGACTAGTGAGGCACAAGGAGTGATCTTACCTCCTAATTATGACAGTTTGGTGTAACAAAGGTGTGAGCTTACCTCCTAAATGATAGACTGAGTGGGTGTCACAAAGGTGTGAGCTTACTACCTCTAATTATAGACTAGTGGGTGACAAAGGTGTGAGCTGCCTCCTAATATATAAGCTAGTGGATGTTACAAATGTGTGAGCGTTGCTCCTAAATATATAGGCTATGGTTGTACAAAGGGTGTGAGCTGCCTCCTAATATATAGACTAGTGGGTTTGTCACAAAGGTGTGAGTTGCCTCCTAATATATAAGCTAGTGGGTTGTCACAAAGGTGTGAGCTTGCCTCCTAATATATAAGCTAGTGGGTGTCAAAGGGTTTGAGCTTGCCTGGCTTTTAAATGCACCGGTATATAATGCACTTTACGTGTGCATTCTAATACAGGAGTAAAACCAACATGTGTACTACAAAGGGTAGTGCAAATAATACAAAGTGCAATTACGCAGATATATTGGTACAATAGGTGGGGACCCTGCCTAGAGCTTACAGAGGAGATGGGGATGAAACATAAGTGGAACAGATCAAAGCCGTAACTAAGTTTTCAGTGGATTATAACTTGCGGGTCTGCGATGGGGTCAGGAAGAGGGGTAGGAGTGTCTAAGTCCAGACCGTTTAACCTTGCCTGAAGAGTAGTTTAGAGGTTGCGTTTTGAAGATCTGAAGTGATGGCAATGGACGTATAAAAAGGAAGAAGTTCCAGAGCAGAGGGGAAACAGCAAGAAAAGTCCTGTATATGGCGTGGGGAAGAGTGTGAATTAGAGTGGACGGGAGGAGAAAATCATTAGAGCAAGCGGAGGTTACGCCTAGTATAGTATAGGGTAGTATTGTTGTTAGCGATCAGAGATTTATGGGGGGGGGCTGTATGGGAGAGAGCCTTGTAGGTAAGGATAGCGCTTAAAGGGCATGTCCCACCCCCAAAACTATAATCCCCCCCAACTACTGGCCCCACCATGGTGTAGTTTAATCCTTACCTCACATCCCAACTCCATCTGGTTCCCTGTAGTCCCCCCCCAAGTTCCAAAAACTGCCCACAGGAGGGCTAGCAGTCACATATAGGACACTGCCGCTGCCTGCTACCTGGCCTCACGGAGATTCCGGCCATGCGTGCTGCAAGCCCCTTCTCCCCCCTCCCTCTCCCTCCCGTTCTACTATCCCTCCCCCTACGAAAAACCCCATTATATCTGCCTCCCCCATGTCCCCCGCCCCCAACCGCATGTTTTTTTTGTTAAAAGCTCCCAAACTCTTACTTACCTCTCCCTCTCCGCTTTCCTCCGCTGCACTGATTTACCGGCAGCCCCGCGTCCCGTGATTGGCTGCCTGCTCAGCCCAATCACGACGCGACTTGCCCGGTCCCGCCCCCTCGTGCTTGCATTCTCGCAACAGAGGGCCGGCAGGGCGGCGTGAGATCGAGGGGAGTTATAGAGTTTGGGGGGCTTTCTAAAAAAAAAAAATACTGCGTTGGGCTGGGGACATGGGGGAGCAGAATATTAAAAATTTATTGTCGGGGTGTACATGCCTTTAATTGTCCTCTTAAATGATGTCAGTAATTGCCCTTGTAAAAGTTGTCATGTATTGCCTCTGTAAATTGTCCCAGTATGCCTCTTTTATGGGTCAGGTATGCCCTCATAAATGAAGTCATGTATTGCCTCTAAATTATGTCAATGTATTAATTGCCTCCTTTAAAGCTGTAACACACTATCACATATTTCCACCATTCGACCATAATCAAATCGGCTGAAATAATTGCATGGGTTTTTGTCCGAAGGTTAAAACTCGCCCACAAAACCAAAGAGATTCAATCTGAAAAGCAAGAATTTATACAGTACTGTATTGAAGCTCGGATGAATATGCAATTCAAACATGCAATCAATCTCCTCGAAAAAGGATTAGCTTTTGCCCAACAAAAAATATAAATATGGACACGTAATGAAGGATCTACATCTTCAGAATAATGGTGTATAAGGATGTGAAGGGCCTGGACCTTTAGCGTCGTACACAGATATAGGCCTGGATCTTCGGTACACCTATACCAGGTAAGTATAGGCTGGTTGCTTAGAAAATAAATTAAATTACAGTCACGGCTCGTACCTGCCTCCTCCGACCCAGTGTACTCACGGGAGATTTCATCCTACAGAAACTGGTAATCATCACTGATGACGTACGTTTTTACGTCACGAACAACACTCAGGGGGTGTCCCCCTGTTAGTGCTCTCAGGGTACCATAGCCAATGGTGAAGTACATTCAAATAGAAACAGTCCTGGATGCACACCAGACATTTCATTGTACTGAAACACCCTTCCCAGACGAGGAATGTGTATCAGTACAAAGAAACATCATGTGTTAACCATTAAATACTGTTGGTGGTGTTCAGGATGTTTTCTATTTACGCTTCGTACACACGTGCAATCGCAGGGGCACAACCCACGACGCACAAATGGTGTAGGAACTCCAGTATCAGCAGAGTATGGGCACATGTTCAGCACCATTGATGATCCTTCCGTGCCCATACACTCCCAAAAGTCATCCAAAATGTGAAAAAGGAGATACAAGCAGACACAATCAGTAGGCGAGGCCCAGAAGCAGAAAACCATGTAAAGCAACACACAGCGCATGGCAAAGCACACAGAAATGTACAACACTTTTTTTGTACGTTGAGTGGGGGCCTCAGGCTTAGAATAGATTCTAACTGTGGTTTTTTTAACATTAAAAACTGCCTGTTATTGGTTCTTTTATCTCATTACATTTCAGCTTTTGAACCTATTTTTTTTTTTTTGTGCTGCATGTATGATTGTATAACTTATTGTAACTCCTTGGGATAAAAATTTGCCCCCAGGTTTCATTTAATAACATTTGTACAAAATCTGCATATGAAGTTCAAATCTAAAAATGTGATTGTTCTTTTAATCTACAAATGTTTGGGGTTTTTTTCTAGGTGATCATGGGGGACCCGTGGCAAGAGTGCATGGATTTTTCATGTTGTGCTAGCAAAAAGCTGGAACTGTAGGTATGTCCAAGTGACATTTGTTTTTGGATGAGAGACCTTGATTTAGTGGATAATAAGAAGGAGATATGATTATGAATAAGATGTTATTTTATAATACATATAAAATTATAATTGGAATTTGGATTTTCAGTGCTGTTGCATTGCGGTACTTTATAACATGGTCAGAAATAATGGTTACTGAACTGTAATTAATACTGGGACATTATTGCTATGTCATTAAATACCAATGCAGACAGTTAGAGCCGTTGACTGGAACTTACCAATACTGCGGCTTTTAAATAGCCCCAAAGTTGAATAATGCTGGTTATATTTTCTGTACTACCTAAGCTCTTCTGTAGCCTTAATAGGATACATGGAAAGTTCACGCTTATACATCCTAAATGGGTTGTCACAGTGCATTTATTGATTTTAATGGGATTATTTCCAGAATCCTTATTTATCTTATATTTGTTGGCAGGTGGTTTGTGCAAGCATTAAAGAGAGTGTCACTGTAATGGTTAAAAGCTCCCCTGCAGATCTGGGACAGCCACGATCAGAAAGTAGAAGAATAATTATCTCTTCAATTAAAGAGAAATATCCATCTCACAGGTATAGTTAAAAAGAAACTAGTCACGGCATACTCTGAATGTGCAGCATTAATTTAAACTGTTTGGGGGCCTGGAACAATGAAGATCCAATTGAATTTGCAATGATGTGTTTGGCCATGGAATCATTGTTGTTTGATTAAAAATTTCCAGTGGTTGCTATTGGCCTCCTGCTTGATGGTGCCAATAGCACATGTATCACTAGAACATTGCTCCCCATACAGATTTGGTTGTCTCCTCAGTTAAATGTTGCAATTACCAACATATTTACATCTGCCATGTAAATGCTCACTACTCTTGCTGTGTTTTACCCAGATTTTTAGAGATCTCTAATCTAATATATATAAAGGATTGCAGACGTGGTGTCACCTATCCACCTGCAATGCAGACCATCCTCCCTCTTATGGTGGGGGAAGAGATGCTGCAGGTAGGAGTAGATTGTATTAGCGATGCTGCAGGTAGGAGTAGATTGTATTAGCATCTCAAATGAATTCGTAGGAATAGGATTTGCTTGATGTATTGCATCTCTCTAATATTTACAATTAATATTTTCATTCTACTTAAACCTTTTTCAGTCCTTCTTAAACCATGAAGGTGACTTGTACTCTACTGCAAGACAGTCATTTAAATACATGGCTATATTTTATTTTACTGTCCTTAGCTTTATTGGTGAGGAGTCGTGGCGGCCGTAGCTGGGAGCACACTCACGGATAACCAACCTGGTCTAGATCCGATAGATGGTCAACAAACTTTTGTTCTAGGTACGTAGTTTACAGGTGTGTTGATGGAATAGCTGCTGTTAAAATAAATGTGCAAGCTCATTTTCCTGCATTGATTTTGTTTAAACTGTGTGCAGGTTCAACCATGGAATAGCAATTAGTTTTTTCTTTTCCAGGCAGTAGAATTTAAACATTTCCCTGCTGGAACACAATCAAAAAGTTGGATAATTGCAACGCAAAAGTTACTGTTGGCACTTTAAACTGTACCTACAAGGAAGTTTGCCTCTGTCTTTAAATCACCAGGCATCTTCAAGGGGTAACGGCACCTGAAATAAAATGTCCTCTGGTTGCGCTTACCATCGCTCCTTATTGTGCAGGAGGGTGACAACATAGACTTCCATGTAGGGGTAGCCAGTACCCTGTGCAATTATGTCTACTTGCCTCTGATAAGGTACCCCTCTAAATCACATCCATATGTATAAGCAGTGCATTTCCATAGATATCCTACAAGACATGTGCTGCTATTGGTGGTGGTCATTTTCCTTTTTAATTTTTACAATGGCCAACAAATGCCTTGTACATTTACCCATACTGTATACTTCCTCCAGCGGACTGAAAATAATAAAAAATGTGGGCTTTTTATGTTTGTCTTTTTATTGCCTCTATCCAACATAATGAATGCTGTAAGGAATTTCCACAAGCAACAGGTGTGACAATTAAGGGCAGGATTAGTTTCGTAATTTCAGTTTTTTATATTTATTTTGCATTATTTAGGTTCCCTTTGTGGTTGTGTCCATTGGATTTGCTGTAAACAAACAGGTATTTGACATCAACTTCTATATATCGAACTGTTATGTAATAGTGTATTTTCCTTATAGACAACTTAAAGACCTCCATATATGGAATGAAGCCTTTAGGACTCGCCCATTGCTCACAATCTAATGTTTTAATTCATAGCAGTTACAACGTCCTCTGGCCTAGAAATAGCTACAAAACAAGACTGTAATGCCATGATATTTTTTGAACAATTTGAGTAAATTGTCGGAAGAACATCCTATCCTTCCTTTCCTTTTGATAGGCTGACCAGGATATCAGGCAGTATATCAAAACAACAGCTGACCTGCAATCAGCAATACTATCTGCGACTCATAATCTAAGCAGATTTCTAGCGTCCTTCCTTTACTTCAAGTAATACCAATACCATTGTGACATGTACAGAGAATGGTAGGTTGGTAGGATGTATTCCAGTGCAATGTCATGCAATACCACATATGACCATTTATCAAGTTTATTCATGAAACTTTCATGGTTGTTGCATCAGTATTTTATCAAATATACTTTCCTGGACAATTTTTATTACCATACATTAAGGTAACTGTGGTCTTGATTTCTTCCAAACTTGTAAGAATTTATATATTGTATATAATTGTATATCATACCTTCAAAAATAAAACCTAAATCACATATATAGGTAAAATTGGTCAGATGTTATTGCTGGAAAGGTTATACAATATTATTTCCTGCTTGAAACACTTCCTGTTTCAGTCATGTGATCAGCCTCTGTCTGCATATATAGGCTCCCCTTCTCACTATCAATTTTTTCCCCCGGTTACTTCCTGTTTTTCCCCTGTATTTAGTCTGAGTCAATGCTTCCCTCACAGAGGGGTGGGGCAAGGTCAGGTGATGTCACAAAACCTGCCTGGAAGCAGGAATTGAAAATCACACCATGTAATTTCTCACAGGCTCCCCAGAGATTTGATTGTCAGATCATTTTAAGGAAATAATAAGGCATTTTTCATTTAACTCTAACTGGTTTTGAGACCACAATTGCCCTTTAATAGGTTGTCCGTACTATTAAAAACGGTTATAAATATTACTCTACAAAAAAAACCCTCACCTACTATATTAATATAAATATCAAGACATCCAATAAGCAATTAATTTTCAGAGGAGAACAAAGACTACATTAAATTAAGGGAACCAATAATTCCCTGTGTGTTATGAAAACCTGAACCACTGTTTTTATGTCCTTATTTGTATAACATTTTATAACATTTACACCATATACTTCTTATAAGATTTGGTAGTGTATGACATGCCTTAAATGAATTTTGTATTGTGTTGGTATACAAATAATACTAAATACGGATATTAACGAGACACTAAACCTATTTTATTACTTATTAACAGACATTGTAACTGTGCCAATCATTTTTCAAATCATCACACGGTAATTAGGATTAATTTCCACCCTCTTAAATCTGCTTTTTTTTTTTCTTTTTTAAAGAGGGTGGGGCACAGCTATCGGTAAACACTGCCTGTCACCCAGACCTCCCCCTTGGGCATTACATATAGATTCTATCCATTCTATAAAAGTAAAGCTTATTTCTCTGTCACTCTGCATGGCTAATAGGTTCATATTAAAGTTAGAAAATGACTAAGCATTATCTGTTTCTTTGTGCTCTTTTCTGTGCAGTTAGCTGCTGTCTATGTTACTGAAGTCCTAATGTAGCACTGTACCTAAAGAAATCAGTACAAAATGTTCCCCCACCCACCCACACACACTCCCCTTCAAACTCCTACAGCTAAAATGAAAAATTTTATTTATTCAAGCAGTTAGGACAGCTGCTTACCTTCCCAGAAGCAAAGCAGTTTTACTTCCACTAACACAAAATCACTGGTGAATGCTATTAGCATACGAAGCACAATCATCTCCTACTGCAAATGTTCCACACTCTATCTGTGCCTCGGTTTTGAGGGGTGGATACATAGAGATGAGAAATGCATAATACTAGATTGAGCTGAACAGGACACAGGAGATCTGGTGACAGGAGCACAAAGGTTCAAGTCACTTGCAGCACTAAAAATATAGGAAAGGATAATTTTTTTCACTCTAGAGTCCCTTTAATACATGAAATCTATAGCTATACACAGGGAGGTGAGAATGCTTGTTCCCACTCCCTATGAATTAGAACACCTGGGTAAGTGTTGCACTTACCTAATGGCGATCTACTTGCGGCTTCTCCCCGCAATAATAAACCGTTTTAGTGTCCCTTTTAAGATTGATTCATTGAAAAGCTAAATGCACATATAAGATGTTGGTGTAATGTTTTTCAGTACTAGACCATGAATGTGTATTAACTAATAATGAGCAGAATTATGTTTCAGGTACATTTGCTGAGGTGATTGGTTGCAAGTCCCATGTGTAATACAGCCCTCTGTTTCTCTTCCAGGTTGAATTTGGGGTTTGTGTACAGTTGTGTAAAGAGATAAAATTGTACACTGGCCATGAAGGGAAAAGGGTCTTTTTGCAATGGTCAAGAATTACAGGTCTCTGGGCAAAAAGGCAAGTTATCAATAATATGTAAAATCCATATATCAGTGCTTCTGATTGCAATAAACATTGGGTTTTCTTAATTCCTACAATAGATTTAAACATTAAAAATGGTAAATTTAAAGGGAACTATGGTCCAACAATGACTTTAGTGAAATTGATAGGAATTGCCCTCCTGAGAATTTTTGGAATTTATCTTCATTGTTTTTTTGGCATAGTTTTTGAATTTTTGTTGTGTAATAGACAGCAGCATCACCAGTTCCCCTGCACTTCCTCTCTGAAACCATTCAGTGATGACAGTCAATCTGCCTTGTGTCCTTCACCCTCCCTTGCAAGCCCCCTCACTTCCTCCAACTCATGCCCTCCATTTGCATGCCCCCCATGGCTCCTTCCCTTACAGCCCCATGTGGACCCGCGAGTCCACATGGGGCTTTAGCCACTCCCCCTCAAGGGCACCTTACCACTCCCATCCGCTGTTGCCTTAGCCCCCCCACTCGCAACTTCATTTGTCCCGCACACTCGTGGGTGCCGTTGCCCCGCCCCTCGCGGTTTGCCGTGGGCTGTAGATTCCCTTCTCTGGGGATTTTCACACAGCAGGGAGGGGGAGGAACTTCCTGTCCTGTCACTGAAGGACGGCATGGGGGAGGAGCAGCCTTAGAATGTCACATGTCACCCCCCACCCATTAACTTTCTGGTCAGTAATTTTCTTTATTTTTGGGCTGTGGAGCAGGTGGTTGATGGCTTGTTTTAAAGGTAGAAAACTGGCCTTTCATTTATACAGACAGTTCCCCCTTAAGCTCATTTAAATATATATAAATTTCTCTCTCACCCATGTTTGTATACTCTGAATGTACAGCACTGCATACCCAAGTGGTGCTTTATAAGTGAGAGAGTAAGAGAGAGAGATAAACAGAAAATCTAAAATTGTATGGAGCCTAGAATGTGCATTGATTCTGCACATTGATTCTGTATGGCCCCTGGATTGTCCCAAATTCAGGGCCCCTCTCTCCTAAATCCAGCCCCCCCTCTCCAAAATCCAGCCTCCCCCCCCCCTCTCAATCCAGGGTCACCCCTCTGTCCCCCAAATCCGGGCTCCCCTCTGTCAAAGCAACCTTACCACAGTCTGTGTAATTGCTGTGTTCTGCCTCCTGCGTGTTTCCTGTGTTGCAAAGTTTGCTAATCGTAATTGAAGTAAAAAGGTTAAAGTTAGGAACCTTCCAGAGTGGAGTTACCTTAGTGGTTGGAAAGCTTTTCATTCATTTGATCATAGTAATGTATACTAAAACCCTTTATTATAAGCGGTGTGCCTTGACACATTAGGAATAAAATCCTTGCCCGAGGGACCTTCACAAGAAGTTTCAAGTGCCACAAGATTTAACTGTGCTGCAACCAGAATCATTACACACTCCACACATATTTCCGAAGAGAGAGATGAAGCTTTAAAAAATGTTCCACTGTCTGTGAAAAACATCCTAATGGACAAGAAAAGAGGAAAACAATTCATTCTGTTCGGGGGCATGCAGAAATATGTTATGAAGAGACATACCGTATATCCGCTAAGTACCAAGTTCAGGTTAAAAGTAAGAGTTTCAACTTTTAAAAGGAAGAGGTTTGATGTTCGAAATGTCTCAAATTATACAAGGCAAATTATAAAGGCAACATTCTTTTTACTTGGAAATAAGCCCAGAGAACCTAGTTAAGGTCAGTTGGGGCTCAGGTTTCTTTTTGTTGGCAGCTTACAGGAATTTCCTCAACTGAAAATCCATGTCAAAATCAGAAATGCCTAAAAGCACATGAACACAAATGTGAAATTGCAACACAAACACACTCTCTGGACTCAAAGTTTCAAAGCTCTTGAATGAAAATTTTTATATAGATAAATCACCCTCAAACCCTAAGACTGCAATAGTTTGAAAGATTTAGACTAACCTTGATGGGTCGTGTTGTACCCCGTCTTGGTCCCTGGTTTTATGGTCCGTCTTTGGTGTGACAGATGACATCACAGCCAATGATTGAATGCTTTCTCCCTGCTGTGATGACATCCACAGCCAATGACTGAATGTCTGTCTCCCTGCACGCGTGGGAGCTTGAAAAAGAAGGTAGAAAACCTTGTGAAGGCAGAGCAAAGAGTGGGAAAACTTTTCACTTCATAGCAGGTTCGTTCTTAATCATTAGTTTCAGACATCAAAAATCAGATTGGAAAACCTTCAGCCTGTGGATGGCTAGTTTAAGACTTTTAATTGATAACTCATCAATCAGGAGTCTATGAGAAGTATATGTAGATTTTTTGAAGATTCCCCACAAAAACTGCAAATGTGATTTCCTCCCAGTTCACTTACTCGTTTTTTATTTCAGATATTACAAAGTCCATGATATTAACAGAACTGGGGTCAAATCGAAATCCAGAGTTATTAAAATCGTGCTTTCCAACATGGAGAGACTGCTGTGCATTCCAATCCATGGGTAAGTCTCTGGTTTATTTCAGTTTTTTTAAAATAAACTGTAAAGCTCAAACTAGAGGACTGTTGGAAACTACTTAAAACTTCTTTGAGGTGCAATAAGAAATCTGGTTTTCCCCTGAAGTTATTATCTTATAAAACCAGACTACGCTTCTTTCTTTGCAATTTAAAAGGTAAATAAAGGTTAGTAAAAGTTACCCCCTGCACAGAGCATAATGTAAAGGTTCGTACACACGCGTCAATACGCGCACGATCCTGCGACCCCCGACCTGAGCTACACACGAGAACGTCCGTGTGTAGCGTTTCGGTCGGGGTCGTTCGCCGGGCATATCAACGAACAACCCCCGACCGAAACGGTTTGTGTGTCGGGTCGCGGTCAGGACGAAGTGTTATCTTTCGCGGCTATTTGAACAGTTTACCACCGCCGCTTCTATTTATAAAGCGGCGGTAACTGTACGCACCGCTAATCTCGGACGTATTACCTTGAAGGTGGCAAAATCGTCCGAGATTCCCCCCGATCGCAAGGGTGGCCACACCCGCCCCCGGAGGCACGCCCACCTCGCAGCGGGTGCCGTCTCACTGGACCGATGTGCCAGCCGCTCTTTTTTCAGCCATCTACTGCGATGGCATCTAAGGTCCGCGGCGAAGTGCACCTCTTTATATAGGTTTGCAGAAAACCCTAATCTGTTTCTGATTGGTCAATTTTTTAATGCTTGCTTTACATGCTTTATATTAACCAATCATATTTCGGAAAATCTGATTCGTTAATGTAAAGCATGTAAACAAAACATTAAAAAATTGACCAATCAAAACCGATTAGGGTTTTCTGCAAACCTATATAAAGAGGTGCACTCCGCCGCGGACTTCAGATGCCATCGCAGTAATGGCTGAAGAAAGAAGATGGAGAGGGTGCCTCCACCCCTCCCGCGGCCCATATGGGACAGAAGGCTAGGAGGGCTGCTGGGGAGGGGGTGCACGGCGGGTGGTCGGACCACCTGTTGCGGCCCCTTCCCAGCCCCCTCCTAGCCTTCTGTCCCATATGTTCGCCGCGAGCGGGTTTGGGGTTAGGAGGAACTGCTGGAAGCAGGGGGTCGAGGGCGGGGTGGTGTATGCCCCGCCCCTTTAGCGGAGGCACCGGAGGGATTTAAGGATTCGCGGCGATATTGTACTTAGCGCATTGCACTTTAAATTACCACCAGACATTGCGCCGATGGTCTATTTTTTGTGGCCGCGATGTGCTGTGGTAATTTTTGGGCACTATTTTCTCCTCTTTATAAATATGCCCCTAGAGTTAGAGCTGGCCATATACCTGTCAAAAAATATGATTTGACAGTCAAAATGAGGAAACCAATCTTCTATAGAGATACAAAGGCCCAGAACAAACAGGAAGATATTTTGGCACACTTGACTGGCCAACGTAAAGAGCTTGGTCAAATTTTTGTCCAATTTGGATAATTTAATCATTCCTGTCTGTAATGTCTGACGATCGCACGGTCCATTAGACCTCAGAACGATCATGTGTGAAATGACGGTGTCGCCACTTTTTTCTTCTGGTTTTCTGGCAGTATTTTTGCCGGTCTGAAAAATAAGTGTGAAGATTGTCCCTTATTTAAATTATTATACAGCTTTAGGCCAGGTTCAGTAGCCTGGGTCCCAATGGAACTTGACAGGCTTATAAATCATTTACAAGGGCAGTTCCTATTGGTTTTTTGATCTTTGCATTATTCAGTGCTGGAAATTTGTATTTCTTTAACTTTTTTTTTATAATAAACTAAACAGCGCTGGTCCTCATGGGCTTGGTCATGGGCTTGGTTTACTTGCACAGGAACTTGTGTCTAAATAAAGGTGCGGTTAGGGCAACATACAGGTGGAATTAAAAGGTTAGTTTCACTGTCAAAGTGAACTCTTGCATTAAGTGAACTATCTATGTCTTACTATCCATCCTTCTTCACTTACCAGGAGAGACAAGCAAATTACCTGCAGCGCAATCCACCACTGGAACCTCTGACGAGGTAACGATAGCTTCCGGCTGTAAGTACTATAGCACGCGGAAGCGTCAGGCCTCAGGAGCTAGGGGTGGATCGCACTGCAGGGTAAGTTCACTCATCTCTCCTGGTACATTAAATGAAGAACGGGAGGTAAGACAGCTAGTTTACCACTCATTCTTCACTTAATGCTGTTAAAGCAGAGTTCACTTTGAGAGTTACTAATCCTTTAATAGAAGATTTAATTAAATCCGCCACCAGGTGTCACCTCTCTTACATGCTGATTAAAGGGTTTGTTATAAAGGTTTTGTTATATTAATCCCCCTGTCCCCCAGCCCCAACCGCTCTATTCATTAGAAAGTTCCCCAAACTTTACTTACCTCCCCTCTTTCCTCCGCCGCGCTGCATTTTCTCGCAAGCAGAGGGGCAGGACCGGCATTGCGTCTGTGATTGGCTGAGCGGCAGCCAATCACGGACGTGGCTGCTGGTCATTCAGTGCGGCGGAGGAAAGAGGGAGGTAAGTAAAGTTTGGGGAACTTTCTAATGATATAAAGATAGCAGTTGGGGCTGGGGGACAGGGGTAATAATTTACCTAATGGGTTTTATGGTAGGGGGAGGAATCCGAAATCAAATCGGGAGGGAGAGGGGAGAGGGGGAGAAGGGCTGCAGTACCATGCCAAACTTCTCCCGGAGGCCAGGTAGGAGGCAGAGTCCTATATGGACTCTGCTATCCTCCTGGTGGGTAGTTGTTTGGACTTTGGGGGGGGACTACAGGAGAACCTTATGGAGCTGGGATGTGAGGTAAGGATTAAACTCACTACACAATGGGGCCAGTGTGGGGGGGATTATAGTTTTGGGGTGGACATGCCCTTTAAACATCATACATTTGAATTGTGTAGTTAGCAGTTTCTGGGCAAATCCAGTTGTGGTAGTAAATAATGCTGCATAGCAACATTCATATTTCCTCTGAAACTCTGGACACTGCTAGGAAAACAAGAATGTAGCCTTAAAAAGCACCCTGCTGTTTATATAGAACGCCTAATCCATGCCTTGTATCTATTTTAGAGGTCTTCTAGGGAAATAATTCTAAATAACTGGTATAAAATATATAGCAGCCAAAGAGGTGCACCCTGTATATGGTTAAAGCTGTGTGAGTGAGACTTTATTGCTACATCAGAAACTATAGTGTACTTAGTGACTAGAGATTAAAGGCAAGTCCAGACCCAAAGGGGGGCATTGAGAGCAAGGTCTCATATTTGCTGAGACACTAAACTATGCAGAGCTTTGGAAACTTCAAGTGATGTGCAAGTGTGCAAGCAGACCTAGATAGATTATCAAAATGGGCAGCAGAATGGCAGGTGAGATTCAATGTTGATAAATGTAAGGTGGTGCATTTGGGATTTAATAATCCCTGTGCCACCTACACACAAAATAACTGTGTTGAGTGCATCTGTAATGGAAAAATATTTGGGGGTTCTGGTTGATAACAACTTAGCTATAGCACAATGCCAGGTAGCAACAGCTAGAGCTAGCAATATATTGTCTGTATAAAAAGGGGAATAGATTCAAGAGAGAAAAATATTATTCTCCCTCTTTACAAGGCACTGGTGGCCTCATTTGGAATAGCGGTGCAGTTTTGGAATCCCATATCCAAAGGGACATCTTGGAAATGAGGCAGTTCAGAGAAGGGCAACTATATAATAAGGGGCTTGAAATTGCAGACAGATTAGACAAGTTAGGGCTGTTTACAGTGGAGAAGCGACGTTTGCGTGGGGATATGATAACCTTATACAAATATATTAATGGGCCATACAATGAACTCTTTGGTGCATTGTTTACTAATAGGTCATATCAGAGGACACGTGGACATCCTTTAAGGTTGGAAGAAAAGAAGTTTCCCCTTCAGGTTAGGAAAGGTTTCTTTACAGTGAGAACGGTGAAACTGTGGAACTGTCTTCCAGCAGATGTGGTATGGAAAGTTCATTGAATAGCTTTAAAAAAGGCCTGGATAAGTTCCTAAAACTAAATAATATTGAAATTACTGGTATTAATGAATATAGATCTGGTTGATCCAGGATACTTTCCGATTGCCGTTTGGAGTCAGGAAGGAATTTTTTCCCCTTTTTAGCTGGGTTTTTTGCCTTCATCTGGATCAACTGTTAGGAATGGTTAAAAAAAAAATAGGGTGGATAGGTTGGACTTGATGGACGTATGTCTTTATTCAACCTTAATTACTATATTACTATGTTACTATGTAAAATGAAAACAGCAGTAAGTTAATACTATCCTATCTGCCCACCTTTAGCAGCTTCTTATAACCAGAGTAAACCCTGAGTACTGGATATGGTTCTTGCAGCAGGGTTATTCTAATGGTTTGGGGTCTTTTACATTCCAGAATCAGGCAGTTGGCACAGCAGCAGTGAATATGTGTCTTGTGGCCACTGGAGGTGCAGATGCTTATTATGAGATGGGGATCCATTGCTGGGATATGGCAGCTTCTTCAATCATCATTACAAAGCGAGGGAGTTGTCCTGGATGCCAGGTTTGGAAATAATTACTAAATGTTTTCTTTAATTTTACAGCACCAGATTTGTATCCATTTGAATATAAATAAATGACAATTATCGCTGTAATCCCCAGAATTCTATTGTAGGCAAGTGGCCCCTTGCCCATTATGCACCATGGCAGGTGGGGACCAGCAAGGAAAGGGTAAACTCCCCCAAGAAGTATGGGGGAGAGTGATTGCAGCCATGCACAATTACCTGTGTCAGCCCATGATGGGTCTGGTCCACTAAGGTGGCTTGCTAGAGGCCAAACAAGCTTAAAAGGAGGGTGCAGAGAAAGGAAAATCCCCCAAGCTGTAGGATCGGAGGAAGGACTCACCACCCTCCCACCCAGTTTGTAAGTATAAATATTATTGATGTACAAATGTAAATTAAAAAGTGGAGGACCCAGGCTGATGCTAAAGCCTTGGGTTATATGCAAATGTCGCAGCTGTGTCTGGGTTAAGGACAATTTGTAGCCAAGGGATTTTAGCCCAGTCACCCTGGGGTAGGAAGATTTTGGCGACTCAGAGGGAGCTGGCTAGGTGTGTTTACAAATGGTTAAAAACAATGTTGGGGATATCTGGGTTTAAAACAATCAGTTATAAAGCTGCGGCTATTCCCCACTCACAAATCGTTGTCCTCTTATTGATTGTGTTTTATTTAAAGGACAGTTATACTCACCTCACCTCGCTCCTCTTCCTCCTAGCTGCATAGTACCCAGGTGAGGACCTAAAATCGCTAAGTCCTCACCCTGGGTTCTTTCTCTAACTCCTGCACTACTTACCCCAAATCTGCTTCGCCGATCGCTTCGTTCCTCCCCTCCGCTCTTCCTGCTTCAATGACAGATCGCGAGGCAGCCAATAGGAAGATACGCTCTGCAAGAGGCTGTCTTCCAATTGGCTGCCTCGCGACTGTCACGGACAGTAGGGTGGAACAGTCTGGATCGCCGAAGCAGATTGCGGTAAGTAGTGCAGGTTAGAGAAAGAACCCAGGTGAGGACTTAGCGATTTTAGGTCCTCACCCGGGGTACTATGCTGCAGTGGATCGGGGAAAGGTGAGTATAATTGTCCTTTAAATAGTTTAAGCGTTGCATACATGTCCCATGTTAAAAGTACCAATTTTTTCTCCCCCTTAGTAGATAAACACCATGTGAAACCTAGATGACTATACATAGATAAATAAATGTTTTAGGTTGAAAAAAAACACACATACCAACACGCATTGGGGGTTACATTGCAGATTCTATTGGACGTTTGCCATCACATCACGTACAACCTCCCTTAGTCTGTATAAGGAGCATCATGCGGAAGAATATGTGTGTCCACAAATTCTATCAATTCTGCTTACTAACTATGTAGGCCAATTGTTACCAATGGGATATTGGTCAGATATGGCTCTTAAGTTGGTTCTACAATCTGGGGATCATGCGATCAGATGGCTGATTTAAAAAAAAAATGTAAAAAAGTAAACTTTATTATATTGTTGCCCGATCACCCATACATGTGCCAATGATCTACAATAAACTGATTGTACGAATAGGATTGTATGGAGTATATCCACCATGAGTAATAGGCACATCTCTCCTCACCTAGATAATAAAACTATATATAGTGTAACAAAGTGAGAGGCAACCCATTTAACCATATAATGGTGAACTAAAGTCATAGGTTTGCCTATAGTGTTGCACGCACCCTCTGGTTTGTTCTGGGGCACAGATGCTGTTGTTTGTTAAGATCCCCAGCTTTACACCCTTGTTACCCAGATTCAGGTTTCCGAAATATTTTCAGTCTAGCTAGAGTTGCCAGCTTGTTCCAGTAGCTACCTGTTAGCTCAGTTGGACACTGCTATACCTGGTCGGTTTATAACAGTAAATACCCATCAATACCATGTATCATATTTTATACATTTATTCTGTTAAAAGCAAGTTAGTGTTTTGAGTTCTTTAGGGGTTTTTTTTGGGGGGGTTATGGGTAAATAATTTACACCGATGGCTGGTTTAATAACATTATTTCATTATAATAGTAATTGTTTATTTTTGCAGAGGGACCATTTGACTTGATGTCCCGCAGAGTATAGCAGCTAGCAGCAGAGAAATAGGAGAACGAATAGCCAAGGAGATGCAGATTATTGCCCTAGAACGGATGACACCGAGAGGAACATTAAATTTCACTGTTATTATGGTCTCTTGAACAGAGATAACTAATAAATATTACAATTTGGTTATAATGTAACGTTAATGAGAAAAAAAAAGTTGTTTTTTATCTACAGTACTACTTCCCTTGTTAAAATATGGTTTTGCATGTGTGAAATAGATTCAGAATGTGTTTTGCTTTTGTTTTTATTGGTTGAACTTTAGGAAAGATTCATGTACAATATCTGTATGTTTAAGCATCTTGTGCACTGGTCATACATATGTTACTTCAGGCACTGCAACCAGTATGGAAAAGGTGAAAAGCTGGAACAGGTTGGTTAAAGCCCTCAAAACTAAGGAGAAGGATCATCTAGGCTATATCACATTCAAGCTATTGCTGATAGTACTTGTCCCAGATCTAACATATTGAGGCAGAAACTAGGGTAAAACAGAATTGATGCAATTAATTACCGGTATTCACTGTGTGCCCAGAGGGATTTTAGATCTTGTAATGCCTATGGCCAATGTAATCTCAGGGTAAAATACCACTTGTAAGGTATGATAAGGAATAATAATATCTTATATAAAGTACCTTCTGTTTTTAAAAGGCTTTGTTGCATATTTTGTTCTGTGGAGGGCTTTTAGGCACCTTTAATCTCCCCTCACTAAAGTGAAAAACGGTTAATTAATGTTTCACTACAGCCCATCCAGTTTTACTTCCACCCCTTTTTAGAACGGGGAAATGCAAAATAGATGACTAGTGAACTGTTCCCTTGGGTAAATCGCAACGAGAATACATGAAACTCAAAAGCAAAGGCTGTGTACACACCTGCTTATTTTCGGACACTACCAATTGTAACACAAAATCATTATTCTGGCAATGTGACAAAAGCTTGGTCGTGGTACCAATTTTGGTCTTAGTAACGATCGGCAAAAATATCGAACCGAGTGTACACAGCCTAATGGAAAAGGCAGTATCTGCAGGGCTCTCTGTACTGTGTTTGTATTTAGATATTTACATTTTAATCAGCAGTTTCTTGATTGTAATTAAGGAAAATGTATTTTAGTCTAACTTCTATTTTAAAGGGCAAGTTCAGCCCATTTAAAATCTACGGTTTGGTTAAGACCCCCCACAACCCCAAGACCTTTCTTCTTGTGCAAGAGATATTTCTAAAGGCAACTATTCTTCTCAATGTTCACTGTCCCTTGGTTCTTGTAATTACTAAATTAAATTAGAATTAATGAGTTTTATAACCCTGTCATTATTTTTTTTTTTAACTCTTAGCTCACACCAAGTATCACTGTGTACATACTGTGTAAATATTTAATAGTATACACGTTCTTCACTGTCAGAAGAGGGCAGTAAGTGTACAGGACCAGCAGTACACGTTTAACTGCTGTTATTATAGAAAAGATAAATAAAGGCACTAAAAAATAATTAGATGTTAGTAAGGATTTTTACGAACAAATAGTAGACTGTCTACTATTCATATGGCTATTTTGAGCCCTGTAACAGGGCAATGCAATAAAGTATCGGGAGGTCCTTAGCACACTTCTGCAAAGCTGTTGTTAATTTGTGACAGCTGCAGCATTGTGGGGGCAGAGTACAGTAAGGAGCCCAGGTTGCAGGACGATCCAATAGAGTTCAAGTTTCAGTCATTCGTCGCCAAAATGTAAGTGGCACCCCACGCTATCCCAATATTACATCAGCTAGCATGGGTTGACACTCCAGATCAATAGCGCTGTTTATGGGATCAACTTTACTGTGTTTCCTTCTAACAACATACTATCAACAGAATAAAAATGTTTACGGTATACTTCAAAATATAGTGTAAGTAAAATATGAAAAATAAATAGCGAGCGGTCAGCCGGGACAAATCGACATGCAGTGACCAATTGTGCGGTCCCATAGGCCTGCACAACTCGGCCATGATTTATGATCTGGACAAAGGGGCAGCTAAGATCGGTTGGAGTCGTTGGCAATGGCACCCACACCACACATAACATTTTTTTTCAACCGACCGATCCATGGAAAATATATTGTATGGTGTATACCACCTAAGCTAGCTATACACAGGCAGAGTTTCTACCGTTCCCTACCTGAGGCCTCGATCTTCTGCAGATTTCAGCTTAAAACCTGCAGAGAGATTGGGACAGAGATGGAGTCAGAGGAAAATTTTGCACCTGGGCCAATCATTCTTTTTCCTATAACATTGCTATAAAATTGATACAAATGTCAAGCCTGTGTCAGAACACACAAAACCATCAAATGCTGGAAAGCCTGCTGAGACCAACTTTTAACATACCATGTAGTAGAAAAGTGGTTATTAAATAACGTCATCGGTTCTCTTCTGGTGGGGGGAGTAATAACCATTTGCAAAGGGATCTGCTTTCCTGCAGAACTGCTACTGACCTTAGAATTCTCTTATAATTGTATTTAACTCCCATAAAGACTGGGTTAAAATAATCACTCGTCTATTAATAGACTAGACTTTACCATCCTTCTTTCCCTAACAATGTATCCCTTGACCTGCCTAATATTGGTTCTGTATTGTAGAAATAAAAGGACTGTCTTTGTATTCCATCATCCTAAATCCTATCAAAGGATCAGGCTGTTAAGGCTTTAATGCTCTGTTCATATATAGCTAAAAGACTGAGTATTAACCAGAAGTCTAACTAAAGCCTGACTGTTATAATCCCACAAACATTTCACTAATAGGATTTTTCATTCAGAGACATTTGTGCTGTCGATTTGCTTTTCTAACTGCAGAAGTGAATTATAGATTGTAACCAATGGGCAAAGGTTCATACATGTGCGGTCGCAGGGGCCGACCTGTGATGCATGATGTTGTATGAGCAACGATTGTGTGTGGGCTATGATCAGAAATCAGATCATTTTTTTTCTTTGCACAGTTTTTGCGCAGTATGTAAATACTGGGTTCAGCTAACCATAGCAAATGCTAATAAAACAGAATAAAACCAACAATAATACATTAAAAAAATTAAAATAATTCCCCAAAAGTGCTTAGAATGTTGTTGGCAACTAATGAATTTCAATCCTATTACCAGTCGTTACATTTTTACCTCAAACCTTTTTTACCCCCTTTTTAAAATGTCGATTTTGATCCAGTCCGTACTTGTAAAGAGGCGGTATTGCGGATTTGATAACAGACGTTGGTAGTTTACAATTACATCCTTATTTTGCACCACAATCGTAAATTTACGCCCTGTTGCAAATATTATCACTGTGCAGTATATTGCAACTGCGTGGTGTCTCCCATGCAATACCACAGTGGTCCTGTGGTATTACGGTCATGCAATGACTGGCCATAAAGTATTGATCGCAATTGGTACTTTACGCAGGCAAAATCATTACTGCCTGTTATAAACCCTCAGAAAAGTTTATAATATGATCCAAAGACAGAACATGTTAAAACAATCATTCTTATTGGCTTGTTGATTAGAAATATAGAAATCTACAGGAACATTCCCAGACAGAACTAGACCAAAGTTTTAACATTAATAACAATAGGCAGAAGAGACAAAAACAGGAATGTTGTGACAAGCTAATAATTGCAGAGGGTGAGACCTTTACCCTGGTCATTGTTCACAAACCTTACAATATAGCTCAATAAGGGCGGTTAGTACGGTTTTATGGGCAGACAGCATATTTATCCCAGCCTTTCTTCTGCTTTCACTTTACATACAAACAATATGGCTTGGAAAAGATAAATTCTCTTTTTCATATTCTTCCCTTTATTCTTTAACTTAACGTATTCTCCTCCCACATACATGTAGAAGTGTGCTATGACCCTCACCCAGCTAAATAATCCATGGAAGTGTTACCACCCTAGACTATAATAGATCCAAACCCAAACAGAACATTCCGAGGTTTCAGGGTCATGTGATTAAATCCTATAATACAGTTTTTTAATGAAAGGCCCCTGGATCTAAGCTACATTAACTCCACACTGGTGTTTACATACCCTGAGCAATCGATCCTGGTAAATCTCCCTATGTGAATCAATATCATGTTTGCAATTGTGCGTGGTTTGAATGCCACAAGATGGAAGTCCTCAGGCAGCTCTTCGACAAAGAGCAGTAATTGTGGAAAGTGAGAAAGCCTGCTGAGTCTAAAAGAAATGGTAGAAATGGTTTTAAAAAGGGAGTTATCAGTAAAAAGGATTTCTAATTGTGAAATACCCAAGACTTCCCACTTTCTATACTATCCCCAAGGCGCACAACACTTTCCCCTGGGCAGACCAACAATGTCAGTTCTGTTTTTGCCATTTTTTTTTGGTGGCCCTAGATTTAGAAGGGCCTAGACTACTTCTATCCCACACCAGGGTTGGAGGCATTTAGACACTTTCTGGAATCAAGGAGAAGTAAATGTTGTGATCATACTATGTTTGCAATGTTCATTTTCATGGCAACCATATGTAAACCTACCGGGTATTTATTGCCAGTCATTCTTACTAACAAGCAAAATGTCTTCAAGATCTAAACTTCAAGTCCAGTTGATCTGAATGAGAACCTTCACGACACACTGTGGTATTGGAATTTTTATATTTTACATATGTCCCATAATTTGGTGAATGCAAGTTTATGTTCACCCCTAACCCCAACAATTATTCAGCACATTATTACCTGCATTACCAACCAGATGTAAAGGATAATATTGTCCCCATTCAGGCGAGAGGACGGCTCCTCCCTAAATGTAGTCAATCAAGGCCGTGACTGCTAACATCACAGCCAATGATTGACTGCTCTTTTATCCTCTGCTCAGCCACACATTTCAGTGTACTCTGTCCGGTACCAGTTTTCAGTGTATCTCTGTTCCGGTATTCCAGTGTTTCAGTGTACTCTGTTCCGGTATTCCAGTGTTTCAGTGTATCTCTGTTCCGTGTATTCCAGTGTTTCAGTGTATCTCTGTTCCGGTTTCCAGTGTTTCAGTGTATCTCTGTCCGGTATTCCAGTGTTTCAGTGTACTCTGTTCCGGTATTCGTGTTTCAGTGTATCTCTGTTCCGTATTCCAGTGTTTCAGTGTACTCTGTTCCGGTATTCCAGTGTTTTCAGTGTATCTCTGTTCCGGTATTCCAGTGTTTCAGTGTATCTCTGTTCCGGTATTCCAGTGTTTCAGTGTATCTCTGTTCCGGTATTCCACTGTTTCAGTGTATCTCTGTTCCGGTATTCCACTGTTTCAGTGTATCTCTGTTCCGGTATTCCACTGTTTCAGTGTATCTCTGTTCCGGTATTCCACTGTTTCAGAGTATCTCTGTTCCGGTATTCCAGTGTTTTAGTGTATCCTGTTCCAGTTTACACAGTATTCCATGTATATCTCTTTCCAGTATTAGTGTTTCAGTGTATCTGTGTTCCAGCAAAAAAATGCCATTTCATAGTACAAAAGTGACCCACACATAAGCCAATCCTGGTTGTGTGATATCTACATTGTGTGAAAGATCCTGGTCTCGTGAACTCATACCTTGTCATATCCTGAATGTGAAAGACAGCAGTTAATATGAAATGAGAAAAGTTCCCACATTCCATCTGAAAGAGAACACTTCTAGAACATGGTGAACAGCAACACAGTGGAGGCTAATGAAGCCTGATCAGCACAGCTCTGCACAATGCATTGTTTTTTATTATGGCAACAGCACATTACTTTATAACATAACAGTACAATGTTTCTCTCAGGGATTGCATATTACTGTGCTGTTTCCGCATACATTTAGTTATATAACAATACGTGGAATTTAATAAAGAAAATCTGTCCCATGTGTTTATTCATTTTTCAGCCAAATGTTAGAAGTACGGCTGTATATTTACTAAAAGGACTAGTATTGTATATAGTATAGTATAAAATGGTATTATAGTATATTTGTATAGTATAGATGGTATTTATTATAGTATATAGTTAAATGGTGTATAGTTATAGTATACATGTATATAGTATAGTATTGTATGTTTATAGCTGTATATTTAGTCTTGTATATAGTATAGTAGGTAATTTGTCTAGTTTGGTTTTTGTTTGTTTTTATAGTCTCTGTATTGGTTGTTTGTTTTTAGTTCGTCGTTATTTTCTTGTTGTCTGTAGGTATTTAGTTAGGTCGTGTTATCTTGTCTTGTTGTTGTATAAGCCTGGTCTTTCTATCTTTTGTGTTGTTGTTACGTGCTAAGTGTTTTGTGGTTTGTGGTTGTCACGTCTCGTCTGGCAGGTTGCTGTTCTCTATCCTTTCCTGCCTAAGGCTGCCCTGTTTTTTTGCTGTTTGTGCGCTTTTTTGGTTCGGGGTGGTTGTCTGTTGTTATATCCTTTTGCGGTGCTGTTAGCTTGGTTGTTGTTTGTCTATGTTGTTAGTGTTGCTTTGTTTGGTTGTGTTTAGTGTTGTTTAGTTGTTGTGTTGTTTGTGTGTTGTGTTTTGTTATGTTGTTGTTTTGGTATAATAGTATATAGTATAGTATAGATAGTAGTATAGTATATATATAGTTTTGTATATAGCACAGTATAGTATATAGTATAGTATATAGCATAGTATAAGATAGTATAGTGTATAGTAAAGTTTAGTAATATAGCACAGTATAGTATAGTATAATGTGTTGTACAGTATAGAGTATAGTATATATAGTATATTAGCATAGTATGCAGTTAGTATAGATTTGAGGTTGAATAAAGACATATCCCCATCTAATCCAACCTATCCATCAATACCCACATTTCCTGCCTAAGGGCTGGCCACACTAACGCGTTTTTTGCGCACACATTTTTTAAATAACATGGAAATCTCGGGAATGCAAAAATTCCTGCGATTTCCAAAGTGCATGGAATTGTGCATGCATGTCCCTTTGGGTAACGCATGCAATCACTTTTTTCCCGCAACCATATGCATTTCCATAATGGAAAATAGCAAAATCACATGTACAAACACGAGACAATGCACAGAAATCGCACATCGCAATTGCATGCCTGCATTGCACTGTGGCCTCAGCCTAACTGTTGACCGATGAGGATGGTAAAAAAAAATTCCTTCCTGACTCCAAAGTGGCAATTGGCAATTTACAGCTGTCTTTTAGTACATAGGATGCATGCAATATTCTTTGTTTTTAGAAACTCATCCAGCTTTTTTTTTTGGCTTGAAGAGTCATATTCCTGTTCTTTTTATTTCTTCTTCCGTTTTATTCTTCTGATTTTTGACTGTATCTCCTCCCACAGTTTTTTGAGCTAGAGACGTGCGGGGCATATAGGAGAAGGGTGCTATTACCTAGTCAAGTAATCCGCATAAACATTGCCACATTTTCGGCCACTTGCCACTTGATGGCCAAGATATTCACCGTACGCTTTCAGGAGGAGGCTAATAGTCTGACAGATATAGGAATACAGATGGCTGCTGGGAATAGTAAACTGGATACTGAAGACAAGGTGCTGCTGGGAGCTGTAGGCTGGATACTGAAGGCAAGGTGCTGCTGGGAACTGTAGGCTGGATACTGAAGGCAAGGTGCTGCTGGGAACTGTAGGCTGGATACTGAAGGCTGTGCTGCTGGAAACTGTAGGCTGGATACTAAAGCAAGGGTGCTGCTGGGAA
The DNA here is from genome assembly GCA_019447015.1 of Hymenochirus boettgeri. NCBI lineage: Eukaryota > Metazoa > Chordata > Amphibia > Anura > Pipidae > Hymenochirus > Hymenochirus boettgeri. The sequence goes on from CM033474.1 coordinate 234,428,437, forward strand.
CTGTAGCCTGGATACTGAAGGCAAGGTGCTGCTGGGAACTGTAGGCGGATACTGAAGACAAGATGCTGCTGGGAACTGTAGGCTGGATACTGAAGGCAAGTGCTACTGGAACTGTAGGCTGGATACTGAAGGCAAGGTGCTGCTGGAAACTGTAGGCTGGATACTGAAGTCCAAGTGTGCTGCTGGGAACTGTGGCTGGATACTAAAGACAAGGTGCTGCTTCGGGAATGTAGGCTGGATACTAAAGACAAGGTGCTGCTGGGAACTGTAGGCTGGATACTGAAGCAAAGGTGCTGCTGGGAACTGTAGGCTGGATACTGAAGGCAAGATGCTGCTGGTAACTGTAGGCTGGATACTGAAGGCAAGGTGCTGCTGGGAACTGTAGGCTGGATGATGAAGACAAGGTGCTGCTGGGAACTGTAGGCTGGATACTGAAAGCAAGGAGTTGCTGGGAACTGGTAAGGTAAGTATGTCTCTGGAACTGGCAGGGAAAGTAAAGACTCTGGGACTGACAAGGTAAGAATCATCACAGGAACGGGCTAGGAAGGTAGGTTCACAGGTAAGGGGAAAAGTCGCTGAAACCAGGAGAGGTTATTCACAGAGCCTGGGGTAGCTAACGCTCCAATCAGGCAACAGGAGCAGGGATACACCAGCTTTTAAATCTTTGTGCCGGGAGGCGCGTCGGCGTCGTGATGTTATCAAGTTGCCAACCGAACATACCCGGAAGTGCCCGGCTATCCTCAGATCGGCGCTGGAGCAGAGCAGCAGGTAAGTTCCTGACAGGGTGCTTGTGAAGGTTCTCAATCATCCAGGTCATGGTATATCTGTTGTATTCAATTAGATCAACTGGACTTGAAATGTAGTTCTTGAAGACGTTTCGCTAGTCATCCGACTGGCTTTCTCAATTCAGATGACTTGTACAAGAATCTGTGGCAATTATGAACCCTGGAAAATCCCAATTAGCATATCACAGCCAGGTGTTAAGGGTGTGATTGGATAGGGGCTAAGGTGTTATAGGAACGCCCAGAGTAAGGTGTCAAAACAGCATTGTACATGGCAGACAGATGGTGTCGAACCCCCCCACCTCTATTTAGGCTTGGTTTCTTTATTTTCACATAAATGGCCTCCTTAACACCACTCTTGAACCAGTCACGTTCAATGAAGGAGCTGGATACTGTAACAATGACTAAACCAATGGAGGAGCTGGATACTGTAACAATGAAGAGCTGGATACTGTAACAATGAAGGGCTGGATACTGAACAATGGAGGAGCTGGATACTGTAACAATGGAGGAGCTGGATACTGTAACAATGAAGGAGCTGGATACTGTAACAATGAAGGAGCTGGATACTGTAACAATGAAGGAGCTGGATACTGGAACATGGAGGAGACTGGATACTGGACAATGGAGGAGCTGGATACTGGAACAATGGAGGAGCTGGATACTGGAACAATGGAGGAGCTGGATACTGGAACAATGAAGGAACTGGATACAGTAACAATGAAGGAGCTGGATACAGTAACAATGGAGGAGCTGGATACTGGAACAATGGAGGAGCTGGATACTGGAACAATGAAGGAGCTGGATATTGGAACAATAAAAGAGCTGGATATTGGAACAATAAAAGAGCTGGATATTGGAACAATGGAGGAGCTGGATACTGGAACAATGGAGGAGCTGGATACTGGAACAATGGAGGAGCTGGATACTGGAACAATGGAGGAGCTGGATACTGGAACAATGGAGGAGCTGGATACTGGAACAATGGAGGAGCTGGATACTGGAACAATGGAGAAGCTGGATACTGGAACAATGGGGGAGCTGGATACTGGAACAATGGAGGAGCTGGATACTGGAATAATGGAGGAGCTGGATACTGAACAATGGAGGAGCTGATACTGGAACAATGGAGGAGCTGGATACTGGAACAATGGAGGAGCTGGATACTGGAACATGAGGAGCTGGATACTGGAACAAGGAGGAGCTGGATACTGGAACAATGGAGGAGTGGATACGGAACAATGAGGAGGAACTGGATACTGGAACAAGAAGGAACTGGATACTGGAACAATGAGGAACTGGATACAGTAACAATGAAGGAGCTGGTACAGTAACAATGGAGGAGCTGGATACTGGAACAATGAAGGAGCTGGTACTGGAACAATGGGGAGCTGGATACTGGAACAATGGAGGAGCTGGATACTGGAACAATGGAGGAGCGGATACTGTAACAATGGAGGAGCTGGATACTGTAACAATGAAGGAGCTGGATACTGTAACAATGGAGGAGCTGGATACTGTAACAATGAAGGAGCTGGATACTGTAACAATGGAGGAGCTGGATACTGGAACAATGAAGGAGCTGGATACTGGAACAATGGAGGAGCTGGATACTGGAACAATGGAGGAGCTGGATACTGGAACAATGGAGGAGCTGGATACTGGAACAATGGAGGAGCTGGATACTGGAACAATGAAGGAGCTGGATACTGGAACAATGAAGGAGCTGGATACTGGAACAATGGAGAAGATGGATACTGGAACAATGAAGGAGCTGGATATTGGAACAATAAAAGAGCGGATACTGGAACAATGGAGGAGCTGGATACTGGAACAATGGAGGAGCTGGATACTGGAACAATGGAGGAACTGAATACTGGAACAATGGAGGAGCTGGATACTGTAACAATGAAGGAGCTGGATACTGGAACAATTGAGGAGCTGGATACTGGACAATGGAGAAGGCTGTAACAATGAAGGAGCTGGATACGGACAATGGAGAAGGCGTGTGACAATGAAGCGTGATACTGGACAATGGAGAAGGCGTGTAACAATGGAGCTGGATACTGGACAATGGAGAAAGCTGTAACAATGGAGCTGGATACTGGACAATGGTGAAGGCTGTAACAATGAAGGAGCTGGATACTGGAACAATGGAGAAGGCTGTAACAATGAAGGAGCTGGATACTGGAACAATGGAGGAGCTGGATACTGGAACAATGGAGGAGCTGGATACTGGAACAATGGAGGAGCTGGATACTGGAACAATGGAGGAGCTGGATAACTGGAACAATGGAGGAGCTGGATACTGTAACAATGAAGGGCTGGATACTGGAACAATTGAGGAGCTGGATACTGGACAATGGAGAAGGCTGTAACAATGAAGGAGCTGGATACTGGACAATGGAGAAGGCGTGTGACAATGAAGCTGGATACTGGACAATGGAGAAGCGGGCTTGTAAACAATGGAGCTGGATAACTGGAAAGGAGAAAGCTGTAACAATGGAGCTGGATACTGGACAATGGTGAAGGCTGTGAAGGCTGTTTGGTGTAACACTGAAGGAGCTGGATACTGGACAATGGAGAAGGCTGTGGTTGGTGTTGGTGGTGTGGCTGGTGTAACAATGGAGCTGGATACTGGACAATGGAGAGGCTGTTGGACAATGAAGGGGAAATGGACAATGGAGAGAAGGCTGTAAAAATGGAGCTGGATACTGGACAATGGAGAGAAGGCTGGGTGTGTAACAATGGAGCTGGATACTGGAATAATGAAGGAGCTGGATACTGAACAATTGGAGGGAGGATACTGGAACAAGAGGAGCTGGATTAAATGGAACATGGAGAGGTGGATACTGGAAACATGGAGATAGCGAGATGGATACTGTAACAATGAAGGAGCTGGACTGGAACAATGGAGAGCGGTGATACTGGACAATGGAAAGGCGTAACAATGAAGGGAGCGGACACGGGCAAGGTGCTGCTGGGAACTGTAGGCTGGATACTAAAGACAAGGTGCTGCTGGGAACTGTAGGCTGGATACTTGCCATTGTTTATCACTATACGCCTGAGATGCCAGTTTGTAGACCTATACCTCCCCCCAACACTAACTATGAATAATGGTTTTTGGTTGTAGTTAGCTAGCTACACGAATAGAGGGGTTACGCTACACGAATAGAGGGGTTACCAATGTTGCCTAGGAACGGGCAGACGCCGCTTGACTCGGTACTCGCGAGACTTGCCTATGCTGGTTGCCTGTTGTAGTAGCTAGCTACACGAATTAAGGGGTTACGCAATGTTGCCTAGGAACGGGCAGACGCCACTTGACTTGCGGTACTCGCGAGACTTGCCTATGCTGGGTATGAGCTGACGTCTATTCAGTCTGTAGACTTGTGGGATCCGCAGACTCTTTCAAGGGGGGCGGATACATTGTTGTTTGGCCACGCAGTATGGAGCGTTGTAACTCGGTGTCAGTAGTCACGTTATTTTTGTGATCTCTTAGAGCTTGGTCACGTGGGGCGGAGGCGCCGAGACTACTAAGAGCTAGATCAGTCCCATATGGGTTAAGGTAGGAGGTTCCCTGGGTGCTTAGTGTGCATTGTTCCAATCATTATTTGCTGTGTGTGCAGATTGATCCTATCAGAACTTAGGGGAGGTATCTCTCGGGCTTTAAAAAAGGGGGCTATGGGTGGGTGCTTGGTCACTTCCTCAGTTGAGAAGTCCGTGGTCGGACGAAACGCGTCCGCTCTTTGTTGATCTTAACTGCTCCTGTGCTCCTGTCTGGTCATTTAAAGGGCTAAGTTTTTTCATTCTCTATCTTCTAGCCTGGGATCTGCCTGTGTCAGTGTCTTACTGCCTATTTGCCTCCACCTGTTTAATATATCTATGGTTCTAGCAGAATAATGAACGTGCGTGCAGTGCTATATGTTGTGATATTCATTGTATCCATATAGATGTTATTACTCTGCATTTAGATATGTACTTCTATTGAATATACTTATGAGACTAACTACTGTTGAATTGCTATCATGATTGTATTGTGTAATCATTTACTCAAACATCAGCAGGTGGTGTGAATGAGTGATGGGTATACCGTATATCAATGAGTATGTTGAAATTGAATCAGGAGGTACACAGGAAGTGTTAATGTTTTTTTGCACTTTTTTATTGCCCTCTGGGGTTGGTTATCATTGCACAAATAAAAATACCTTTTTATCTATACTAACTAGTGTCTATAGTATAATTGATTATTCTAATTACTACCCCTGCTGGGTGTGCCCTATCTAATCCACAAGCTGTTTTCTCTGTACTTTGATTATCACTTATTGTGGAAGGAGCACCCTAGTCTAATTGGGGATATAGGTTACCCCTATATTTTGCAGTAGTGCCGGGCTTTATACTGGTTACCTTCTATCATACACTGGAGTCATCACCTTTAACCCTAATGAATGATGTACAGTATAATTTAACATGCCCAATGAATGCTGTAACCTCCTATCATACATTGGAGTCATCACTTAACCCTAATGAATGATGTACAGTATAATCTAACATGCCCAATGAATGCTGTAACCTCCTATCATCGCTGGAGTCATCACTTTAACCCTAATGAATGCTGTACAGTATAATCTAACATGCCCAATGAATGCTGTAGTCAACACTTTTTTGATTTCTTTCAAGGAATGAAACTATGTAGCTCAGCTAACCAGGCTGGAATGGTAGGTTTCAAGGTTCTTAATTCACCTTTAAATGAGTGTGATTAAGGATTTGCGTATATAATCATCAGGACTACATTAATCACATCATCTGCTTCCTCATTTCCCCGTCTAAAACACCAGATCTGTTTACCCAGTGTATCAAGTTTATTTTCTACAAACTCAATGTTCATTCCTGTCTCGTCTTGTCCTCTTTAAATTTTCCTGGCCTTGGTGTATTTTATACTTGTCTTACATCTTTCTTACTGCTGCAGGGATAGTGATGAAAAGGTAAGTCTGAGTGCTAGGCCACATCAGGGGATTTTAACACACAATCCGATCGTGTTTGTGGGCCACACTAGGCACTCTGATGCCATTTACACTGCAATCTATTGACCGGAGCACATGCAATCACCATTTTTGGTGCGATTTGCATGCGACTGCTCCCCGAAAACTACAAGGATCGTAGCACAAGCAGCTACCAACGGGCATGAAGCACGTGCAATTGTGCATGCGCAAGGGGTGCACTTAGTGTGGCCTGAAGGGGTGTGCGTGTGTCCTCTGTAGAGATGGACTCCCAATCGTATTTTCCAGGACTTTACGATCTCGCTGAACTTTTCCCGATAATTATCAAATGAATGGTAGAGGGTTTCCGAATTCGAGATTAATTTTTGTAATTTATCGAATTTGTTAATTTTCGAAATTTGTGCGAACGATTCAGCCACATGACCTAAAATCATCCACCACAGCTATTTTTAGCAGTCCCAACCCCCTTGGACCCTCAATTCTGTTTATGGGAAAAATACAGAATTTGTTAACCCTCGATTCCTTATAGGAGGATTACCAAATCTGTGAACCCTCGAAATATTGGATTTTCTGAATTGTGGAATGTGGAAGCTTGACATAGTGCATGTGAAAGAATTTATTTCATTCTGGATAATTTTACGTGTTCCCCAGACCATTTCCCAGAGCTATGTACAGTAAGTTACCATTCGTATTTTATCTTTATTTCATTTGAACTTTGGATTTTTTGCTTCCCATTGCCCTCGAATTTAGATTTGCCGATATTTTGGAATCCGAAATTGGAACGGATTTTAGGAAGTTCGCACATCTCTAGTCCTCTGTTCTATTGGTGAACAATGCCCCAGATAGTTTATTGTATGGCCCGTTAATGTATTTATACACAGTAATCATATCCCCACGCAAGCGCCTTTTCTCTAGTGTAATTTCCAATCTCTATTCATATTCAAGCCTCATACTCGTGGCCATTTTGAAAATGTGAAACATAGAGGTCCTCGTATGATGGAAAATTACCTGAACAAATTAATTATTTGCCTTGACTTCTCTTTTACTTCTAAAAGTAAATGGAGAATGTATACTAAATTGGAATTTTCTATGGAAGCAATATACTGCAATTTACTTTATTTGACTTTATTATAACAACTTTAACAATAGTGCTGCTGTGTTGTCTATTGAGGATTTATTAAGCTCTGCATTCCAGCAGTGATTAGTGTACAACACAGAGATGCTCATGGCAGGAATGGAATGGATGTCCAAGCAGTCATGAGTAGAAAATCAGGCATCTTGGGTAACCATCCTGGGTAAACTCTACAGATCTGACATGCTGTAGGCATTAAAACAGAAAACTCTGCGCATTCCTCATAGAGTAGCCCAAGCCAGGGCAGATGAAATCCCAGCCCATTCTTTATCATTTTTGGAACAAATGTTCTAAGTATATTATAATATTTCTTGGTTTTCCTACTATTTAATTGATTTTATTTGAAAATCTTGGCATTATAATTATAGTAAAATACAATTGCGAATGCACATGTGAGTCTTGTTAACTATTTTTACACATTTTTTTGCATTACATATGTTAAGTTTAGGCCCAGTCTTAGATCAGATCTAAGTATCGGAAGAGACATTCGCACAGATGCCTCAGCTCATTCTGCTAATAGCAGTCTCTGGTGAATCACATTAGGGAGATTATCTCATTGTGAATCTCCCTGTGAGAGCCAAATGTTTTCAATTGTTTTATATTGTATATGCCCTTAAATGTAACTTTCTGTAAAGCAGTAACATTATTGGAGAGGGTGCCATATATTCTTTCCCAGCAGTTCATTGTTTGCAGCATCTAGAGCATAACCGTGACATGTAACAGCTAGATTCACCGAATTACCTGGGCCTTGGGCAATATCTTCAATTTGTCCAATTTGCTAAACGAAACATTAAAATGCGGGATTCTCCTGCAAAATCTGGGACTGTTTGCAACTATGCCAGGATAATCCAAAAAGTATAGGCTGGGTGAAGGTCAATCTAGATAGATTGCAAACCAGTTACTCTAAGTATGGCTGCCACGGGAATAGAAGGGTAGGTCAATAGGTGTGTGTAGATGTGTCAGGCTGGGGGATAAAAAACTTATTGATAGCTCAAATTTTGTTTTTTGAGTAGTTACCCTTTGTGAGGTACTCACCTCCGTGTCTGGTCCAGCGACGATCCGCTGAGACCATCCTCCTCTCTTCCCCTGCTTGTCAATTATATTGGTGTCTAAGGTTCCTGTTGTCCATGTTTCTTGCTTAAGTAGCTTACTCCAGTATCCAGTATCCAGCTCCATTGTTACAGCTTTCTCCATTGTCCAGTATCCAGCTCCATTGTTACAGCCTTCTCCATTGTCCAGTATCCAGCTCCATTGTTACAGCCTTCTCCATTGTCCAGTATCCAGCTCCATTGTTACAGCCTTCACCATTGTCCAGTATCCAGCTCCATTGTTACAAGCCTTCCCATTGTCCAGTACCAGCTCCATTGTTACAGCCTTCTCCATTGTCCAGTATCCAGCTCCATTGTTACAGCCTTCTCTATTGTCCAGTATCCAGCTCCATTGTTACAGCCTTCACCATTGTCCAGTATCCAGCTCCATTGTTACAGCCTTCTCCATTGTCCAGTATCCAGCTCCATTGTTACAGCCTCTCCATTGTCCAGTATCCAGCTCCATTGTTACAGCCTTCTCCATTGTCCAGTATCCAGCTCCATTGTTACAGCCTTCTCCATTGTCCAGTATCCAGCTTCATTGTCACAGCCTTCTCCATTGTCCAGTATCCAGCTCCTTCATTGTTACAGCCTTCTCCATTGTCCAGTATCCAGCTCCTTCATTGTTACAGCCTTCACCATTGTCCAGTATCCAGCTCCATTGTTACAGCTTTCTCCATTGTCCAGTATCCAGCTCCATTGTTACAGCCTTCTCCATTGTCCAGTATCCAGCTCCATTGTTACAGCCTTCTCCATTGTCCAGTATCCAGCTCCATTGTTACAGCCTTCTCCATTGTCCAGTATCCAGCTCCATTGTCCAGTATCCAGCTCCATTGTTACAGCCTTCTCCATTGTCCAGTATCCAGCTCCATTGTTACAGCCTTCTCCATTGTCCAGTATCCAGCTCCATTGTTACAGCCTTCTCCATTGTCCAGTATCCAGCTCCATTGTTCAGCCTTCTCCATTGTCCAGTATCCAGCTTCATGTCACCCTTCTCATTGTCCAGTATCCAGCTCCATTGTTACAGCCTTCACCATTGTCCAGTATCCAGCTTCATTGTCACAGCCTTCTCCATTGTTCCAGTATCCAGCTCCATTGTTACAGCCTTCACCATTGTCCGTATCCAGCTTCATTGTCACAGCCTTCTCCATTGTCCAGTATCCAGCTTCATTGTCACAGCCTTCTCCATTGTCCAGTATCCAGCTCCTTCTTGTTACAGCCTTCTCCATTGTCCAGTATCCAGCTCCTCAATTGTTCCAGTATCCAGCTCCTTCATTGTTACAGTATCCAGCTCCTCCATTGTTCCAGTATCCAGCTCCTCCATTGTTCCAGTATCCAGCTCCTCCATTGTTCCAGTATCCAGCTCCTCCATTGTTCCAGTATCAGCTCCTTCATTATTCCAGTATCCAGCTCCATTGTTACAGCCTTCTCCATTGTCCAGTATCCAGCTCCATTGTTACAGCCTTCTCCATTGTCCAGTATCCAGCTTCATTGTCACAGCCTTCTCCATTGTCCAGTATCCAGCTCCTTCATTGTTACAGCCTTCTCCATTGTTCCAGTATCCAGCTCCTTCATTGTTACAGCCTTCACCATTGTCCAGTATCCAGCTCCATTGTTACAGCTTCTCCATTGTCCAGTATCCAGCTCCATTGTTACAGCCTTCTCCATTGTCCAGTATCCAGCTTCATTGTCACAGCCTTCTCCATTGCCAGTATCCAGCTCCTTCATTGTTACAGCCTTCCCAGTGTCCAGTCTCCACTCCTCATGTTCCAGTATCCAGCTCCTCATTGTTACAGTACCAGCTCTCCTTGTTCCAGTATCCAGCTCCTCCATGTTCCAGTTATCCAGCCTCCCATTGTTCCAGTATCCAGCTCCTCCATTGTTCCAGTATCCAGCTCCTCCATTGTTCCAGTATCCAGCTCCTTCATTGTTACAGCCTTCTCCATTGTTCCAGTATCCAGCTCCTTCATTGTTACAGCCTTCACCTTGTCCAGTATCCAGCTCCATTGTTACAGCTTTCTCCATTGTCCAGTATCCAGCTCCATTGTTACAGCCTTCTCCATTGTCCAGTATCCAGCTTCATTGTCACAGCCTTCTCCATTGTCCAGTATCCAGCTCCTTCATTGTTACAGCCTTCTCCATTTCCAGTATCCAGCTCCTCAATTGTTCCAGTATCCAGCTCCTTCATTGTTACAGTATCCAGCTCCTCCATTGTTCCAGTATTCAGTTCCTCCATTGTTCAGTATCCAGCTCCTCCATTGTTCCAGTATCCAGCTCCTCCATTGTTCCAGTATCCAGCTCTTTTATTGTTCCAATATCCAGCTCCTTCATTGTTCCAGTATCCAGCTTCTCCATTGTTCCATATCCACTCCTTCATTGTTCCAGTATCCAGCTCCTTCTTTTCCAGTATCCAGCTCCTCCATTCCAGTATCCAGCTCCTCCATTGTTCCAGTATCCAGCTCCTCCATTGTTCCAGTATCCAGCTCCTCCATTGTTCCAGTATCCAGCTCCTTCATTGTTCCAGTATCCAGCTCCTCCATTGTTACAGTATCCAGCTCCTTCATTGTTACAGTATCCAGCTCCTCCATTGTTACAGTATCCAGCTCCTTCATTGTTACAGTATCCAGCTCCTCCATTGTTACAGTATCCAGCTCCTCCATTGTTCCAGTATCCAGCTCCTCCATTGTTCCAGTATCCAGCTCCTCCATTGTTCCAGTATCCAGCTCCTTCATTGTTCCAGTATCCAGCTCCTCCATTGTTACTGTATCCAGCTCCTTCATTGTTACTGTATCCAGTTCCTTCATTGTTCCAGTATCCAGTTCCTTCATTGTTCCAGTATCCATTCCTGCTGTTCCAGTATCCAGCTCCCATTGTTCCAGTATCCAGCTCCTCCATTGTTCCAGTATCCGCTCCTCCATTGTTCCAGTATCCAGCTCCTCCATTGTCCAGTATCCGCTCTCCGTTCCAGTATCCAGCTCCTCCATTGTTCCAGTATCCACTCCTCTGTTCATATCCGCTCCTCCATTGTTCCAGTATCCAGCTCCTCCATTGTCCAGTATCCAGCTCCTCCATTGTTCCAGTATCCAGCTCCTCCATTGTTCCAGTATCCAGCTCCTCCATTGTCCAGTATCCAGCTCCTCCATTGTTCCAGTATCCAGCTCCTCCATTGTTCCAGTATCCAGCTCCTCCATTGTCCCAGTATCCAGCTCCTCCATTGTTCCAATATCCAGCTCTTTTTTGTTCCAATATCCAGCTCTTTTATTGTTCCAATATCCAGCTCCTTCATTGTTCCAAGTTCCAGCTCCTCCATTGTTCCAGATCCAGCTCCTCCATTGTTACTGTATCCAGCTCCTTCATTGTACTGTATCCGTTCCTTCATTGTTCCAGTATCCAGCTCCTCCATGTTCCAGTATCCAGCTCCTCCATTGTTCCAGTATCCAGCTCCTCCATTGTTCATATCAGCTCCTCATTGTTCCAGTATCCAGCTCCTTCATTGTTACAGTATCCAGCTCCTTCATTGTTACAGTATCCAGCTCTCATGTACCCCATTGTTACAGTATCCAGCTCCTCCATTGTTACAGTATCCAGCTCCTTCATTGTTCAGTATCCAGCTCCTTCATTTTACAGTATCCAGCTCCTCCATTGGTTTAGTCATTGTTACAGTATCCAGCTCCTTCATTGAACGTGACTGGTTCAAGAGTGGTGTTAAGGAGGCCATTTATGTGAAAATAAAGAAACCAAGCCTAAATAGAGGTGGGGGGGTTCGACACCATCTTGTCTGCCATGTACAATGCTGTTTTGACACCTTACTCTGGGCGTTCCTATAACACCTTAGCCCCTATCCAATCACACCCTTAACACCTGGCTGTGATATGCTAATTGGGATTTTCCAGGGTTCATAATTGCCACAGATTCTTGTACAAGTCATTCTGAATTGAGAAAGCCAGTCGGATGACTAGCGAAACGTCTTCAAGAACTACTTTCAAGTCCAGTTGATCTAATTGAATACAACAGATATACCATGACCTGGATGATGAGAACCTTCACAAGCACCCTGTCAGGAACTTACCTGCTGCTCTGCTCCAGCGCCGATCTGAGGATAGCCGGGCACTTCCGGGTATGTTCGGTTGGCAACTTGATAACATCACGACGCCGACGCGCCTCCCGGCACAAAGTTTAAAAGCTGGTGTATCCCTGCTCCTGTTGCTGATTGGAGCGTTAGCTACCCCAGGCTCTGTGAATAACCTCTCCTGGTTTCAGGACTTTTCCCCTTACCTGTGAACTACCTTCCTAGCCCGTTCCGTGGATATTCTTACCTTGTCAGTCCCAGAGTCTTTACTTTCCCTGCCATTCCAGAGACATACTTACCTTACCAGTTCCCAGCACCTCCTTGCTTTCAGTATCCAGCCTACAGTTCCCAGCAGCACCTACAATTACACTACCAGTGTCTTGGAGTGTGGGGGAAACCGGGACTGTCCGGAGGAGGGAACCTACGCAAGCACGGGAGAAACATACAAACTCCTTGCAGATGTGTCGCTAAGGGTTGGTTTGGAATCGATTGTTTGGAGGAATTGGAATGGATGGTGGATGTTTGGTGATGGATGGCTGGATGTGGTGTGGTGTGTGGAATGGATGGATGTTGGTGGGATGTGGATTGTGGATGGATGGATGTGGATGGATAGTGGGTTTGGTGGTGGATGTTGGATTTTTTGTTTGGTTGGTGGGGAGGTGGAATGGTTATGGCACGTTGTGGTTTGGAGTGTTTGGAATTGAAGTGGAATGGAATTGGTGGAATTGGAATTGTGTGGAGGATGGATGGGGTGGCTTGGTGGATGTGGTATGGTGGTGGATGGATGGTGTTGGAATCGTTTGGGAATCGTTTGGAATTGATGGAATTTGGATGTTGTGGAATGGAAATGGATGGACTGTGGCTGGATGGGAGGTGGATTGTGGTGTTGTTGGATTTTGGATGGATGGTGAGGTTGTTGTTGGAATGGAATTTGTGGATGGCTGGTGGATTGGGGTGGATTGTGGAATGGTTGGTTGGTGGTTTGGGTTGTTTTGAATGTTGGATGGATGGGGGAATGGATTTGGTTTGGAGGTTGTTGGATTGGATGGAATTGGATGGAAGTTGGATGTGGATGGTGGAATGGATGGTTGGTGGTGTTGGATTTTGTGGTGTGGGATGGATCGGATTGTGGATTGTGGAATTGGCTTGGAAAAAAATTGGATTGGGTGTGGATTGTTGGAATCGTGGTGGATTGGAGTGGAATCGGATCTGGTTGTGCTGGGGATTGAATGGAATCGTGTGGAATGGATGGATTGGATTTGTGGAATGGGTGGATTGGTGGTGGATGGATTTATTATGTGGAATGGATGAGTTGGTGTTGGAATGGAGTGGTTGGATGGTGTGGATGTGGTTGGAATGGGAATGGTGGTGGAATTGGATTGGTTGGTGGTGTTGGAATGTGGAATGGAATTGGTGGATGGGGATGTTGGATTGGATTGGTGGTGGAAGGATTGTTGGTGGTGGAGTGGAATTTGGATTTGGAATTGGATGTGGTGGATGGATGGGAGGATTTGGATGGTGGTTGGATGGAAAGGAGGTTCTTGGAATGGAATGTGTTGCATGGAATATTGGTGTGGGAAATGTGTGGGAAAATGTGGTGTGGTTGGTGGATGGTGTGAATGGATGGACATGGAATGGATGGATGGATGTGGCATGGATTGGTAATGGATGGGGTTGGTGGATGGTGTGGAGGGGATTGGTGGTGGTGGTGGATGGATGGATGTGCCCCCCCCCCCCCCCATGGAATGGAATTGTTGGAATGGAGTTGTTTTGGAATGGGGATTGGTGGTTGGTTGGAAATTGGAAGGTGGACGTGGAATGGAATGGAATTGTGTTTTTTTTTTGGAATGGGAATCGTTGGTGGAATGGTGGGATGGATTGTGGAATGGATTTGGATTGGAAGTTGGATGGATTGGAAGGCGGATTGGTTGGAATGGATGGAACTGGTGGTGGAATTTGGAATTGGTGGAATCGTTGTTGGAATTGGTGGTGGAATTTGGAATCTTGGGTGTGGGTGGAATGGAAGTTGTCGGTTGGAATTTGGTGGTTGGATTTGGATGGTGATGGTGGTGTGGTGGGTTGGATTGGATGGTGGTGGTGGAATCTGGGTTGTGGTGGATGATGGTGGTTGGAATGGATGGAAGTGGAATTGGGATCTGGTGGAATGGAAGCTTTGGAATGGTGAATGGAAATCGGGGGTGGGGGGGCTGGAGTGGAATTGGATGGGTGGTGGATTTGGACGTGATTTGGAATTTGGTTGGTGCGATGGAATGGATGGAATTTGGATTGGGTGGAATCGTTGGATGGAAATGGATGGAAAATTGGTGGTGGATTGGAATGGGGTGGATGGTGGAATTGTGTTGGTGGTGGAAATGGATGGGTGGAATGAATGGTGGTGTGAGTGGAATGGCTGTGGATGGAGTGGATGGATCGTGTGGATGGTTGGAATGGAGGTGGTGGTGGTGGGATTGGTGGATTGGGGATTGTGGTGGGACATGTGTGATGGTGGTTGGGATGGAATTTGGGGGAATGGATGGGTGGATTGAGGTTGGTGGATGGATTTTTTGGAAGGGTTGGAATGTGGTGGTGGATGGTGTTGTTTGGGTGGAGGATGTGGAGGTTGAATTGGAATGGAATTGGAATGGTGGGGTGGTTTGTGTTTGAATTGGGGTTGGTGGATGGGAGGGTGGAATGGACTGGAATTGGAATGGGAAAACAGTGTGGGGATGGACTGGAATTGTTTGTGGAAGGATGGATGGGATTGGATGGTGGATGGATTTGGCTGGAATGATGGAATCGTGGGGAATTGGAATGGATGGGGATTGGGGTTTTTGGGGAGGTGTGGGAATTGAATCGTTGGAATCGTGATTGGATGGATGGGAAATGGAAGCGTGGGAATGAGGATTGGAATGGAATGGTGGATGGATGGAATTGGAATGGAAATGTGGTGGAATTGGATGTTGGGGGATGGATGGAATTTGTGGATGGGTTGGAATTGGATGGAATCGGAACTCAGACTATCCTTTGCTAACTACTTTTATGGAACCTTTTAATTTTTTATGTCACTGACTCTTGGTCTGTTGTTTTTCTCTCACAGGTGTCGGTTGCCACAAGAAAAGCCGGTGTGCTTGGGGTGCTATGGCAAAACAAATGTGATCATCTCTAGAATGGGGATGAAATCTGCATTAAAAACAGAGAGCACCATAAAAACACGAGAGAAGTTTTTAAACTGGTGAAGAGTTGTGAGAAACACAGTGAGATAACAGGAAAAACCAAGGTGAGATGGTTTGTTTATTTAAACTGAATGTGTAGGAAGGGTGTACAATGGGGTTCCAATTACAGGATAAATATCATCCTGTATGTAATACTATGTTCAAAATAATTCATTACTACAGAATTCAAACATATGCAAACGTACGTACAGCCATGCCACAAATATTACATGGAGGAATTGTTAAATTATAAAGTTTATTTGTATTCTATATTTATGTTTTTGGTAATCAATGAGGATTTTGCTTGAGATGAGCAGCTTTTGACAGCTATCGCTTCTTTACAGTGCAGAATGGGCATAGGAGTTCATCGGAGTTTCATCACTCTCTGCTACCTCCTATATAATATATAGATCGTTATAGTCTCCCTCTAGACTAATGGTTACTAAGGTGTTGAAGTTTCGTTCTGTACTGGGTGCTCTGTGTGCTCTAAATGATTTATTTTAGAAAGGAAAACCTTTCAACATTTCATTTTTAGTAGTTGCATTGATGGATTTCGTGCCTCTAATGTCAATGCCAGTTTAAGGTGCCACTGGGTTATGCAACAAAAACCAAGAGTGCCTGTCTGGAGCCTTTCCTTATTATATGCTAGATATTTGTGCTTGTTACACATAAAACTTTGCTAGTAACCCATAGGGTGGTGCACACATACAAAGATGACCAAGGTGGCCTATCCTAGTATGTACAGTATGTATGTGATTACATGGTTACAGTGTTTCACATGATTTGATACTACAATCCAATGCTTAAGCTCTGCACATACAACATAATCTTAAGCTGGGTACCACACATAAAGAGAAAGGGAAAACGTCGTGATCACAAAAAAAAACCCACCCTGTCGGGGTGATGTGTGGTAATGGAATGAGCTTTCTGAAGTTCTTACAACACTAATGATCAGGGACTCGTGTCTCACTCATCTTGGAAAAATGACAGATAGAAATCTTACAAGATCCTTCTGTTATTTACCAGAGATTGGTACTTGTGTGTACTCAATGATTGTCGTAGAGTGCCACAGCAAACCCATACAAGCTAACGAGGAGCATACAGACGCTCAGCAGATGTTGCTAGTGCCATGGTATCCAGTTATCCGTCCTTGGCCATGGAGTACTGGGCATGCTGTTTTGAGCTTTACTCAGGCCTGGTTATAGAAAAGGAGAGCCCAGGAGCCGTAGTTTGTCCCTTGCAGCATTGTAAGGCAATGTTGAAAAATCCAACTGCAGAAATGGAAGATTTTCCTGTTTGTAAAAACAGTTTCCTGATCCCATTGTCCTTAATCACAGGTGCAGAAATAATTATGGTGACCGTGATAATTGTTCTATAATAGGAAATTCATCCCTCTTCATTACAGCTTTAAAAACAGTATATCAACATGTTTTCCCCACAGACACTCAATACCTATGACAATGTCGTAGATACCAGGTGCAGAAGTGGGATGCGAGGATACACGATCCAAAGGGAGCTGAGAAAATGACAGTTGGTATGTTTCATGTTGGAATGGAAAGTGTTTTGTTGACGTAACTTTAACTATTGTCGATAGATTTCCCTTTATATTTCCTATTAATGCCACCTCTGGGCTACCTGTCATTATCTTACCTGACAACAGCTAGACGGCAACTGTGCCTTAACATGCTTCTTGTACTGATCATATGTTGTTGTAACAGGAGGAGTAGACGGGTAACACTGACAGGATATTGCCTCTTGGATACACGACAGGTTTTCGTCCCCTGAAGAAGTGAAATCCTATAGAGAAGTTTTATTTAGCTTAAGGCAACACATTGTCTGCACATTCATTCAGTGCAGAGTTGTTCGTTCTAGCTCATGAAGCTCACTCTAGCTGAGACAATGCCAGGGTCCAATAATAAAGGGGCTGTGGGAATAAACTGGGCTTGTTGATGTCAGATAAAATTTTAGTTCAGAAGTTTGTTGTAAGTATTAGGCCTTTTTTTCCCTCCCCAGCACCAACCGCTATAATATTTTTTACAGAAATCCCCCGATCGTTACTTACCTTACACTCCCTCCTCACTGCCGGCATCCGCGTCCTATTGGCTGCTTCTCAGCCAATTCACAGACAGGGCTGCCGTTCCGGCCTGCCTGGCTTTCAGTTTCAGTCAAGCAGAGGGCGGTGGACAGTTCACCAGAGGAGAGAGGGAAGTAAGTAAGATCGGGGAGACTTCGTTAAAAATATCATAACAAAAATCCTAAAAAGGAGGGACATTCCCTTCAAAGAACAGGTGTGATTGGGGTTAAAAAAACCTTTTGGAGTTTCAGCCTACTGAATTAAAGGCCTAATGGAGCGTCTCCTGTGCCCATCCTGTGCTAAGAAAAACGACGAACTGCCTGCCCTAGTGTTAGATGTTCCTTTCAACCCTGGAACTTTGGTTTAGAGTTTAAACATAATAAAACCAAGCAGATGGATTGAGGTCTAAGGCCACATTAGCTCATTTTGGCGCCGGTTTGTGCTTGCGTGTTCACGTTTTTTTGGCTAAAAGGGAAATTTGCCGCGGAACATGGAAATTCCAGCGATTTTGATGCACATTCAATGCGCGTCCGTTAGTGTTTCTGTAACGCATGCGTTCACCCATTTTGGTGCGTTAACGCATGCATTTCCATTAACGAAAACGGTAAATCGCTATGCTCCAAACGCAAGCGCAAAACTCAAACGCCACGAGCATGCGATACACGCTCGCGATGTGTGCACGATTTGGGTGCCATAGTGTGGCCCTGCCTAACCTGACTTTTTTAACATGTGACAGTTATGCTGTGTATTGATCATCATCACCAATATGTTATCTTTTACTGGTCCTAACTCAGGTACGATACATTTGATGTGTTCCTACATTTTAATAGCACTGGCAACATGTTGCATTTCTTGTAAAACCATCAGGTTCAAACTGTCTAGCAAGCTAATGGACAGATGCCAAAACCGTGGCCAAACGGCCAGAATCAGAGTCAGAATAATCCATTTTCTTGTTTTTCTCTAAATACTTCTTGTTTTGTCTTTCCCTGACAGACGTGCAGCGTTGGGAGAATGTAAATGTGTCCTCCACGTTATGATAAGGAAGGCAATAAAGTATACAGTCTTCATTGGGACTGGCGCAACATAGGCACAGCTCAGTTCAATGAGCCGATCAACTTCAGCCATCATTCTATGGCCTATTAATCAGAATTGCCTGAAAGTGGCTTCAATATTGGTCAATTAACATGGCATTCACTGAATGTGGACCGGATGTTTCAAATAAAGTTGATTTGAACACCTGACGGAGTGTTGACTGGATATGAGTTAGAAGTTTAAAAGGAAAGGTACATAACAATTAAAACGCTGTTAAAAGACATACAGGAACACGTCTTTCTAAGTGTATTTACATATTACATGTAAATACACCTAATAGATATTACAGATATTAATGACCGTGGCTTTTGTGTGAGTCTGAATATCTATGTATCATCCAAAAAATCTGTCCTCCACCATTCTTGGCAATTAAATGCCATGGATTGCCTGAAGACCAGTACACACGGCAGTTTTCCTTGGATGGAAATGCCGAGCCCGTGTACGGGTTTTAGATATTGTGGCCAAGATTCGATCACAAAATGAAATGGTCTAGGACAGGAAACATTGGAGGTTATAAACAGCTGGCTCGTGAATTTATGTTAAAGAGCGTAATATGTTAAGCCCTTAGTTAACAACACACAAATCCTGAGTAACGACCTGTGGAAATGTGTGAAATCCCAATGGCAGCATGTTTTAGGCAGATTCTCATGCCGATTATTCCTGAAAAAGTGTATCTTCGGAGTGCAGTGACAACAGTGGGGCTGTCTGTTACATTAGAATGCACTGGCCCATGGCCCATTCTCACACATGGTAGACATGAAATCACACTAGGGTTGGCCTAGCCCTTAACCAATAAAAAAAATTCTTTCATGTTGTCAAAATAGAAATACGAAAAAATGGCAACGCCAAATCCCGGACATCAAAGCGGGCTTTGATGTTTGTATAGAAAGAGAATCGAAGCCACCATTGCAGTGAGACCTTTATAATCATTATTACTAATTGTGATTATATGCAAATGACATATACAAAAATTATTTTTTATAAAAATTCACTTTTCAAATTTCTCAGTTATAAAGGATTAGCAGAATCTAAAGCAATGTATGTTATATTATATAGTAGGCTGGCCTTGTACTAGTGAGAATGAAAAAGGGAAGGTTCATCTACTGCTTTATGTAAATATACAGTTAACCCAATTTCTCGTCTATCCATCTACGTTATTGATGTTATATCCCAGTGATACATATAAATAGGAAGTCGCAAGACCTTGAATAAGGTAGAGGGTGCCGGTGCCCAATACCACATCATTTAGTGGCACAAACTTGCCATTTTGTCTTAATTTTCCATCACAGGTGGGAGTCTGGGGACTGTTTGGCCTCTGTCGAGAAACAAACACTCCAAATATACATTTAATATTATATAAAGAGAGAGCACTCGTGGGATTTTTGCAATACTTTTAATTGTGCAAAACGTCTACATGTTTTCAGTCCCTTAGGACCGTTCTAAAGAGCAGCCCCTAAGGGAACCAAAACACGTAGACTTTTGGTCACAAAAAAGTATTGCAAAAAATCCACGGATGCTTCCTCCCTCTTCATCTATATGCACTTACCTTTTAGGATGCACCGGGGTCGCTGACAGTACGTTGATGAGAGGGTGCTGACTCCTACGCAATATATAAACATCGGACTATCTGCACGCACATTCATACCTTTAGTGCCCGGGCTGCAATGTTCTTAATACAACATTGATACAGCCAACTGCACTCACAAGATTTTTCTTTCTTAAAAAAAAGTACTTTTTATTGAATACAGACTCTACGTGTTTCATGCTATGATCCCACAGTGGAACTGCTGCTATTACAACCAAAAATTGTGCACGTGAAGGCTGCTGGACCCTCCCCTCCTCCGTGTATCCAAACTGGCTGAGTGGCCACGCTGCGTAGGAGAATCGGACGTCCTCCTAATAGAATCAACAAAGGAAACAAAGTGGCTTGTTTGGGCAGCCTCCTCAACGGACATCAATCAGGAGACTAAGATCAGCGGCTGTACAAAAAACTTAGCTTTTATAATGAAATTAGAAACATCTATGATAATGTTATCTGGCCCACATGTACATACAATCGATTTGCCAATTGCCTGACGCGTTTCGTGCCCTACGGACACAGCTATGTGCTTATATACAGGCTAACCCATTTTGTAGCTCATATAAAACCTATGC
This sequence comes from Hymenochirus boettgeri, assembly GCA_019447015.1. Taxonomy (NCBI): domain Eukaryota; kingdom Metazoa; phylum Chordata; class Amphibia; order Anura; family Pipidae; genus Hymenochirus; species Hymenochirus boettgeri. The sequence continues at coordinate 234,449,037 of CM033474.1, forward strand.
CGCTGTCACATTTCTTTAAAAAAAAGGGTAAATGACATCTACTGATGGCACCGATATATGGTCTCCCACATACTATTCTAAACATTGCTTTTCCTATTTTAAACTTGATGTCATATGATTCTTAGTAGACAGGTGGCTCTATGGGTTATTTTAGAAAACAAAATGTCATTTGAGGTTTTTAAGGGTAGGGTTTTTTGTTTTGCCTTTTTCCAGTCGATCAACATAAGTTAACTTCCGATCAGAAATCAGTAATTAAATGAGAATTTTATATTTCCAGAAGCACTAATCCATACCCCCTGATGATAAATCCTGATGTTAATAAAACCACAAATGCTGTGTTCGTCTTTTAATCAAGATATTTCTGATAAAAAAAAAAACATTGATATTCATTAGGAATCCAACAGTTTATTCATTTTTACAGAAGCTGGTAATAATATGGAAAGACTCTGTCAGGGAGATTCAATAAAAGGTCTTATCGTTAAAAAATGGTGCTAATTTTGCCCCAACCATCTATCGTATTTAACTTTGAAAGCTAAACATCTGATTGGTTGGGGCAATTAGCACCATTTTAACGATAAGAACTTTTATTGAATAACCCTGTGTGTGTTTACCACATTGTGATTGGAGACTAAAACTGGTACTTGTCAGTTATCCGTCTGCAATTTCTTTATTTTTCTAGTTGTTACGGTACTTATTTGTAACCAGATATTAATGATAAATTCTATTCCTTTCAGGGAAGGTATCCGCCTCCTCCCTCTGTTCAATGAGCTTTTTATAAAGCTTGAGAATGTGAAACAGCAGTCAATCATTGGTTGTGATGTCAGTTGACACAGCCTTGATTGACTGCATGAGGGAGGGGCCAGCTTACTCTGCCAGAATGGGGAAAATCTAATCCTTAAATATCTGGTTAATGCTTAATGGTAATGGTAATAAAATGCAAATATATTAGTTGTGGGTTTGAGGGAAGGTAACTGACAATTGACCAGTTTTAAAGTGGACATGCCCTTAAACACAATTAGCATGCGCACTTTAGCGATCCTAAAGAATAAGCTCCACCCATGTATTTTCTTGTTAAATAAGTAAAGCACATTTATGAAGTGGTGAAGGATTATATTTTCTGCTTGTCAATCTTTTGTCTTGTGCCAAGTTTTTTTCAACATTTTGACAGATTGTTGCCACATCTCATGAGGCATTTTTTGTAACATTACAACCGCGCGTGGCAGTATTTCCAACTTGGCAAATAGTAGTAGATTTTTGGTGACGAATGAACAAAAAAGTCTCCTGCATATTAATTTTTTATAAAATTCTATAATATGTGATTTTTAATACTGAGAGCATTAGCTGGAAATGTTCATTTAGCACGTAACAAGATAAGTATTCTGGGTTCTATGGACGTTTTAAGGTTTTGGCTAAGATTCACTAGGGAGGATGTGTTTGCACAATGCTGGCCATGCACTACATCATTTATTTCCCAAATTATACATCAATGTTCCTGGGAAAATGTTTGCAGGAGCGACGGGAGATCAACTGTTGTAATAAGTGATGTCTGCCATTAAAACCGTCTCACAGCACTCGTTTAAATATGTTCCTCTGTGTAATGAGTATGGGAACCATGCTTATACAATCAACATGCAACATGTGGGAGGGGTTATGCTTCCTTTCTGGGCTCGTAGAATACTTAAGTGCAGAGAAATCTAACTGATATGGCAATGGATTTCCTACAGAGATGTAGCCGATAGGCTTCCAATTTTTCTTTCCTGTTTTGTAATGAACATATTTGGCTGACAACTCACAATGGCAATGTGATAAGAAACATTACAGCAAGAAGTAAAGATGAGGTGCACTCTTGTCCAAATTCTGGGGGCATATACCTCAAATGGTTCTCCCTTCTCAACACAATTGTTTCAGCAAAACTTAAGCAGTAGAGGATTTGCACTTCAATCAATTTATGTGTGATGTGTGGTCCACAATAAAACATAATTAATGGTACTTCCTTAAGTTTGATTAGAAACAATATCTCCTTTTGTTGTGGTAAAGGTGGGTACATTAATGAACAAGTAAGGGAGGATAAACGTGGGATATGATGGTATTGTCCCTTTCTGTTTCGAGTGTGTAGTGCATTGCCGAGCGCTCCTGTTTGGAAATGATCTAAAAATTCCCTCGGCCGCGGTCATCCTTTAAATAAATTATAGGGAGCCGGCCGCGGCTGGGGGAAAAGTGCAGTGCTGAACATTCTCCCATACTTTACATGGGGGAATACTCTGAACTGTGTGTAGGGGATCTTGCAAGATCTTTGATGTGTGTACCCAGCTTAGACAGAAAGTCATGCCAGTGTGTTAAACATGCACAAACTACAAATCCCAGCATACCTTGGTTGCTGGGATGGTTAACATAGCATATAGTAAAATTCTGGACGGTATCAATATTTGTTGCGTTTATTATTTTACACGGCATTCTTTAAATACAGATGCGGTCATAAATTATTGTACTGAAGCTTTATTTTACAATAGCACAATTATAGTACCTTCCCTTCATAGATTTGTTTGTATCACTCCCCCTCCCTTGACACAGAACAGGCGGCACCGTGCAGCCTGTGTGTAGCTTTGTTTAGCTACTACAAAAAATCTCTTTATAAAATATGTTGGAGCGTTACTAAAGTTCAACCTATAGGTCCAGCAGCCCAAAACAGTCTTACTCCTAGTTCTCATATGGTCCAAGGGGAAATGAATCGCCCACCCTGCTATAATGGAGCACGGTTAGAGCCCCATAATCATTTTGGTTGAGAGGCCCAGTGATTCCTAGTTATGCCACTGACAGTTCTCTAGGATAGGTACACATGGGTTAATTTTTGCCCACCTGACTGCCTGGTGCAATATTATCCGTCAGATGGAATATCAGTAAAAATTTAAATTTCAGCCATTGTTTTTTTTTTATTTTTTTAATCGTCTGAAAAATGGATCGGACGTAGTTATGTTCTATTAATCACATTATCAGTGGTCGAGTTTAAGGTCAGTTTTGTAATATACAAGGGTGTGTGTGTGTGGTGTGTAGATAGCAATTCTGTACTTTTCCTTCCACCAGTTTAACTTATCCAAGAGCATTCAATTTTAATAGAACCGGACAGAGTAGCTCCTGTTGATAAGACTGATGATAATACGGCCAAGGCATGAATGATGCCAAATTTACACATCACTATTATTGGAAGCTTTAGATTCCTCTAGCTACACAGCGTTTCAACTGCTTAAGGCTACAAGTTCAAAAGCAACAAGTACAGAAGATTAAAGCCCAGCCTGGTTGGGATGGGTGGGGAACATTTGACTTTAGTACCTGAATACACAGCTGTATAATGAGATCCCCATGCAACAGAAACACTCCTGGGACAAATGTAATGTCTATCGGGGCTTTGTATTGCTCTCCTGGGTCCTAAGGCTCGTTCACACGTGCAACGTTGCAGCGACCCACAATCCTGCACATGAACACATGCGTGTGTACATACGTACAATTATAGCAAAACGTCCTCAGTGCGGGGTCGTGGTCATTGCTAGACATCATTTGTACGAGCTTTAGAGATCAGGTATTAGTTCCCATGCATGCATGACTTTTCGTGTAGATCACATGCGTGCCAATAACATGAGAATGACCCGAATGCAGCGCACAGGTGTATCACACTCACTGACAGAATATTGAATGTTACCTTTAGCAGGTGAGTCATCTATGTGGTTATAGGCAAATGCTAGTACAGATAGACAAATTTCCAAGAGGAATCATGTAAACGTTTACATTGGGATCCCATTCAGTGATATAAAATTCCCAATGCATTTTTGTGACTTGCTTTAATTCATAATATTGTATCCTAAATACTTACTTATCACCTTATTAGAAAACAAACCAGCTTTAATCTACATTTAAGAACTTTGTGGTTAAACAGTAAAGATAAGCAAGACTGAAGAGTTCCGATAATCCAATTCCAACCAATTGAAATCAGAATTTTAAGATTTTCAACGCCTTTTTTAAAAATTCTTTTTAATATGTAATATGAGGGTGGATTTGTCCTTTAACCTAGGTCCTCATCATACTTTTTACCTGCCCTCACCTCTCCCATCTGTTCTGACATTAAAATGGCGGAGTCCCACTAGATGGGCCAATCAATGGCAGGTGATGTCTGCAAGAGCCCACCTCCATGGTGGTACATTCAAAGAATTAGCAGAAGTGGGGAGGAAGCAGGTCTAGAATAAAGTCAAGAGATCTAGAGAGTAATACTAGCCCTGGAAAAAAGTTCCAATGATTTTCGAAAATTCCGTCAGATCCACGGGTATTCGAACCGGCTGTTTAGAATCGAAACCAGGTTTGTTTGGAAACTGGTATTCATCACAACTAATCAGTAACATGTAATTATAGACTTGAAATTAGAAGCTACTGTAATGAAGAGTATAATGCTATGTAAATCATCTACAGGTATTGAGTACATCCTCTCTTATGCTTGGGTTAGGTTCATTAATTCTATCCAATTCTTTCGTGTCAGTATTTATTTCACCATCCTCCTTTGTTAGATTGGCTTGGGTCCACCACTCTCCAGATGGATAAGTGACTGTTCCAGTAATAATCACAACAATGTCCCAAAATAAACCAGTGCATAAGAACTATCCCGGAGATCATCTTATTATACTTGAAGATTGAATAAAAACATACTGTAAAATATTTTTAAACCACTGAGTAGGACTGAGACATTTAATAATGTACAAACTGGTAACGAAACAGAACAAGATGGAATTAAGAGGTGGTGGTGCTGGGAAAGTATTTTGTAATGTATTGAACAGCTACAGTGTATGTGAATACCTGGGGAACACTGAATGAACAGCTGGTTTCAGACTTACTCTATCATAATACAGAGCTTGATAAGTTTCTACAGGAGATTACTGGGCCAAAGCTACTAGTAGACTTTAAAGGGCAAGTCCCAGCCCCCAAATGAAACTTACATACAGGTAATCACCCCCAAACCCCTAAACGGTAATATTTTAAAATGTGGAACTATAAAGTCTTAACCTGAAATCCTGAGAATGTCCTCGTTTGCCCCTGTTTCTGCTTCCTGGTTCTTCAGTGTAACTGTCAGTTATGGGTTGAGAGTTGACATCACAGCCAATGACTGAATGTTTATCCTCTTCTGATATGCCCAGGCTCAGTACAGGCTCAGTACGGTTTCTAAATTGCTCAGTTTTCCATGAGGCACCCAGAAGCATAGCAGGCGTACAGTAATGAATTCATAGGATCAACCTATAATTATCAAACATTTTTTAAAGAGGCCATATTTTCAAAAGATGTTCTTATGAGGGTGGAGTATCTTTTAAAAAACCTTTGAATAAAGAGGGAAGAGAAAGCTTAAGGGACACTGAGGAACAGAACAAGAAGGAAGAGGAAGGAAACAGAAAAGGAGTGGAACAGAATGGAATAGAATAGGGGGCAGCGAATGGGTTATGGGTTAAAAAAGTTAAGCAGAAAATTAAAAGTAAGACATGAAGTCCTGATGGTAATGGGATATAGAGAGATAATGTACTGTCACGTCCATTATTTGTTGGGTGATGCCATCTGAACAGAGATGCATGGGGAAAGGGACATGAATCTTCCTAATTATTTGCTGTGACTTCCTGTAGAATAGCTGAGAATCGAGATTGGCAAGATGATCGTGAAAGTTTTATTTACCTCTGAATTAAATAATGAAAAACAAAACAATAGCCTATTGGGGAAATTTGCTATTTTTGCCAGTTAGCATTAAAAATGTGGGATCGTTGGCATCCCCTTTAAACATGCACAGTAAATGCTAATTTTTTATTTCAAAAACTTTGTGAACTACAATCAGAAAGTAGATCAGTCAGTCACATGAAATGAGAAATAACAGGTCACAACCAAACCCCGTAACCTAAACTAACAGATATCAGCAATAAGCTCTGCACTTATCTTTAAAGGACAACTAAAGTCAAAATACCACACATATTTGTTTCTGTACTCAGGATAAGAAACCAAATGTGAGTCCTGACCCCTGGGGTAACAGCTGGTATTTACTCCCTAGATACTTTTGTACCTCTATTCTAGACTGACCCTCCTCCCACTTCTGCTAATTCCTCCCAATGAGGATGTGCTTCTTGCAGAACACATGCTCCCATTAATTGGCCCATCTAGTGGGACTCCGCCCTTTTCGTGCCAGAATAGAATGGCAAGTAGAAATTATCGCCTGTACTCCCACTGGTGAGCCCCTAGTTTAAAGGGCATGTCCCAAGCAAAAAATATTTTTTTTTATATAAAGGCATAGCATCTCCCCAAACCCCAGTCTCACATTATATAGAAATGCCAAATATGCCCCTAAAACTACTTACCTAACGCAGTCCCCATGCTGCCTTGGTGCTGCCCCTTGTTCCTGATTTGAGCTTGTTTCCGAAAAAACCCAAGCAGAGGGGCTCTGCGCTGACAGCCATTTTACTTCCAGGTTGCGGCTGTCAGTGATTGGCATGACATAATGTCGCACCTTAACTGACAGCTGCACCCAGGAAGTAGAATATCTGTCAGACACAGAGCAGAAGATGAGCAGCGAGGGACCGGCTATGGTAAGTTTCCTCAGGGGCATCTTTGGCATTTCTGTGTAAAGCTAACTGAGTTTGGGGGGACTGCATTTATAGGAAAAGTTTTTTCTTTGCCTGGACATGCCCTTTAAAAGACACCTAGCACGCTAATATTAACATCTTATAGAAAGAATGGCTCTTTAAAATATGATGTTTAATCATTATATCATCTGGAATTATTAGTATCTGGCTGCTGTGCTCCTGTATTAGGACGGGTTTGAAAATCTTAAATTCCTATCAAAAATTTGGAAACTTCTGATTCAATTTGGTTGGAATTGGATTATCGGAACCTTCCAGTCTCGATCTTTACTGTTTAACCACAAAGTTCTTAAAGTAGATTCATTCTGGTTTTTTTTCTAATAAGGTGATAAGTAAGTATTTAGGATACAATATTATGAATTAAAGCAGTCACAAGGAACTTTTAATATCAGCTGATTCACTGATCGGGATCCCATGTAAACGTTTATATGATTCTCTTAGGTAAATTTGTCATATCTGTACTAGACAGCCCCTAATAGTATTAAATATTCAGTCACAGTAGTGAAAAGAATGTGTGTTAGGGCTAGGCCACACTAGCGCGTTTTTGTGCGTTTATGCATGCGTTTGCGCTTGCGATTTTAGCTAAAATAGAAATCACAGGAATGCAAAATCCCTGTGATTTCAATGTGCATGCGATTTCACGTCCGTTTGCGTTTTGTGTTCACAATTTTTGCTGCGTTAACGCATACATTTCCATAACGGAAAACGGCAAAATCGCAGGCGCAAAACGCTCACGCAAATGCAAAAAACAACAAGAATTGCGCACAAAATCGCGTGGGATAACGCTCGTGAGTGTGTGCGATTTGGTGCATTTTGTGTGGCCAACAGATTAGGTGCAGAAAGGCTTGGTTTCATACAATAATATATAGTATAATTGTGAAAATTAGATGAAAACATACAGTACAAATACAAGTGAAACCTTATTATGACTAGTGTCCATTCGCATCCTGTATGTCAGATAAAATCTGTATCTCCATTGTAATATAGTTAGTCTACAGAGATAGAGTTACATTACAATGCAGGATGTAATAGAGCCCCCTAGTTGAGAGAAAAATAAATAAACCACAAACGTGAATCTACAACCCTAAGACTAAGGATAGAAATTAAAAATCGATGTGTATTTTACAAACAAGCCAATTTATTAGGCCTATCAGTCTTCAAGATGAAATATTTTTGTTAGATTGGCTGGGAGATTAGATGTTGTTTTTTCCAAATAGCCGATCGTTCCCAACTTATATTTCCAACAAAATTGGTGGTACCAATGATAGATATGTTGGTAAAGGTGGCCATACCCTACGAAAGGTTATTGATTTGGCTTCAAAAGCAAAATTCCTGTTCTTTCTATTTTTCTTGTTCCGTTTTATTTTCAGTGATTTACCCCAACCCCCCACACAGACCAGGTACACCCACTACTGACCTACCTTTCCATTCCCATGGAAGCCTATTTAAAGGGTAACTAAAGTCAAAAAACTAATTTTGATCAATCATCAATAAAAGTTAGTTATATGGTCATACATGCAAAAACATATTCCTCCCACCTCACACGGGTACAAACGCATACTGATCTACTACCATTACTGTGGCAGCCATACTTAAAGGGTAACCAAAGTGAAAAAATAAACTTAGATTTTTTCCTCCTAAAATATTTTATGGTGTAACGCAAAAAGACATACCCCCCTCAACCAGGACCCAGGTACACACAACCTACTGATCTATTTATCCTTACTGTGGCAGCCATACTTAAAGGGTAACTAAAAACAAAAAAAACAATTGGTTTTTCCTGAATAAAGATAGTTTTATAGTTTTTATTTCAACACAAAAGTTCATCCCTCAACAGACCCAGGTACGCACACCTACTGATCTACTTATCCATTAATATGTCAGCATAATATAAGGGAACTAAAGTCATAAAGCAATTTTGTTCAGTAATCAAATAGTTTTTTTTAACCCCCTATGTGATGCAGGTAAACATTACCTACTGATCCTACCCCTCATTACTGTTGCAGCCATACCTAAAGGGTTAACTTAAGTCAAAAACAAATTTTGATCAATAATCAAAAAAGTTTGTTTTTTTAACCCCCACGTGGCACAGGTACACACACCCTACTGAATACTATTACTATACCAGCAGCCAGTCCACGGATAGGTAAAGGTAACTAAAGTCAAAAAAAAATTTTGATCAATAATCAAAAGTTTGTTTTTTTTAACTTCCAACTGATCCAGGTACACAACACCTACTGACCCACCCTCCATTTCCATCGCAGCCATATGTAAAGGTAAATATGTCAAAAAACACCATTTTGACCTATCATCAAAAAAGTCAGTATTTTAAATCATCCAACCTGATGAATACACCACACCAACTGATCTTCCTTTATGCATGTGACACATTTAAGGGTAAGTAAAAAACAACAATGTCCTCATCATTGGCATTATTGAGTTTTAAATCATCTGAAGCACAAACACAAACATTCCCTCTCAAAATACGTTTCTGGAGCCAAATTTAAAGTTTAATACTTAAACTTTCCTTTCTAATTGCGATCGTAACACAGACCGATATTTTGTAAAGACGATGTACAATGTTAATTTTACATAGATATACCATACATATTGTTCGTCATTCGTTTGACTATTATTGCCTATCATAGTATATGTGAGGTTACATTACATTTACATTTAATCAAGTTCAATTCAATTTCCTTTGTCATCATGTTATGAGAAGGGGTGGGATTGTCATGTCATATGTTGGTGTTGATGGTGCTTGTGTTTACCAGTCCTTAAGCAAGATGTTTATTTCACCAAAAAGTGATTAGGCAGCAAAAAAAGACCCTCTAAAAATGATCTATTGGTGAACAATACCAAGTGATCACATACCCATGTGAGAGTTTGCTTCTTCTCCAGTGTATAACCCTAACATGTCTGTTAGCAGCAATTGCACATCATCTGTAGTTTTCCAATGCCCTACATAGTTTTGTGTCATCACTTTGTCCCACCTTCAAATAAAGTGGCCCCAGTACAAAGTGCATTTCACTTTAGCCCACATAGATGAAGCTCCATTGACCACTAATCGTACCTTATCTATCAACCAGTTTCTCAACCAACCACCACAACTCCAATCAAATGTCTACACATTTGTAATTAGGCAAAATGGCCGTGTTTCGCCCATCTTTCATCTGTGTTCATACACACGTATGATGTGTGCACTGAGCCCCGACCACGAAGCATACATGTGTCTACTACCCTTTCGGGCGAAGAATTGCACGTGTGTATGCGGTCGGTCGGGGGTCGTTCGTCGATCGTTGAATGACACCCCCAACTGAACGCATAAACAAGTGGATTCTCAGCCGAAACGGACGTTCGCTGCATGAGTGTATGAACATTTAGTGTATACATGTATACATCAGTCGCTATGTGGCACAGTATAAAAAGCCTTTCTAATTGTTCCTTTATTCTTCTTTCACTGTTGCTTCCCCTTCCTTTTCTAAAGCATTCCAGCTACTACATCCTTACTTTACTAATGTCATGTGAGCACTATTCATTGCTAGAAGAAACAATGCCTTTTTTTAATTCCTAATCTGATCACTAATTCACTGATGAGGGGTCACAAGGCAACATGTGGGATTCTTTGCTCACATGTTACTGTTGTACTTATGATGGCCAAGAAGAAACAAAGCATTATAGGGTCAAAAATTATACTTTTATATCTTTCCATCAACCTGAATTTTTGAACTGGCTCACTGTGCATCATTCCTGTGTCTCAATGTGCGTTGACCTCATTGCCCAGTTAATCCATGTGGCTACTCATGCAAACTAATCAATGAACAGAAATCAATTTTTATGTACATAATGAAATAAGGAAGATTTCCTAAACTATGTCCACACTATGCAGTATTCATCTTGCATCTCCGTATATGGAAGATTATGCAGTTTATAACCTGTTCAGTCATGCTCAGTCCTCCAGCAATGTTTCTGCACAATGTCCTAACAAGGCAAAAAATTGTTCTCTGAAATTTTCAGCAATCAAATTAAAATGTTCACCACCTTTACCATTATGTAAAGTAATTTTCTTTAAACAGTATGGAGAGTAAAATTGGACAAGTTGTGACATTGACATTTTTGCATTATTGGCAGGGCAGGTAATAATTAGTTACACCTGTTCCTTGCTTAGCTGTGGCTAGTTTCTTCATCAAGACTGGAGTCTCAAGTGTAAAGCTTAGAGAAAGTGCAGGGCCAGTAAAGTTAAAATTGATTTACTCCTTTCTAAAGGTTAGGAAATACTAAAGCCAAGCAAAGTCTCTTTATTCAGCAAATTATGGCACTAAATCAATTAAATATTTTGGCTTAAACTTCTCCTTTTAGATAGAGACAATGTTGCCTCACCCTGAATTCATTTTACGCCTCCAGAGGTGACTGTCTCTTTAAGTCCCCAGCACCAGATTGGTTCTGTCCTCCACCACCCTGGCAAGCTGGCACTGTCCCAGATTCTGCTAGTTGATTAGTTTAAATTAAATATTTAATCTAACCACAAATATTACAGTGGGAGACAAAAAGGCAAGTTAATATGTATTCCCCTAGCGACTTATAAACCAGTTCCTACATACAGAAAGAAAGCTATGTTAGGAATGTCTTGGATACATTTTGCTTGGGGGGGGGGATTGTGGGATGGTGGTAAAATAGGGGATTTATCATTTGTCTCCTTCAGACTATTCTTTTCACATCTTGCCTTGCTCAGTTATATACACTGGAAATATGTGTATAATATATATATATATATATATATATATATATATATATATAAAAAAATATATATATATATATTTTTTTTAATTGCCCATTACTGGAAATATCATCTTCCCAACTATCACTGCCCCATTTGTTTTGTGATCTGACCCTCTTTTATAGATTTCCAGTCTGAAGATAAGATGCTTCAGCTGTCAATCAAGTATCTCATATACACTTCTGCTGTGTGGTACTGGAAGGGTGTGTAAATGGATTGGAGACCAGTTGGGAAATCCATCTCCCATTGCTAGATGATAGTGATTACTGAGCATGCTTATTTTTAAAAAAGTCAGGTCAGAGAAATGGAATAGTCGATTAAGAGAGGAAGGGGGATACTGAAGCTGAGGCAAAAACAAGTTACTGTATTGAAAAATGCAGCAATGCACACACCCAGTAATGCTAATAAATGTATTTAATCATAGATTAAGACGAGACAAATAATTTTTTTCAGTAAAGATGACGTCACCCAGTGAAGATGTGCGGCCACCTCCAGAGATTCCCGAAGGTGGCGTCGCGCCGAGGGACACAGAGGCAGGTAAGTGCTGAGCCCTGACAATTTTTAGCTCTTTTTGCTTCCTCTGGATCAACTGTTATGTAGGGTTAATGAGTAAGTATAAAGGTTGGAACTAGATGGACGTATGTCTTTATTCACCTCCATTACTATGTTACTACATACCCTTTGACCTCTCATTTCCCAGTGTGCATTGGATATACAGTGGTAGTAAATGCAAACTCAACGTGTAGCCTTCATATTGCTGTGTAAATACAATAGATATCACTCAGGGTCACTCAATATATATGAGTTCATACAAACTTACGAATAAAAAAACTTGTACCTACCAAACCTTCATGGATCATGACACTGCACATGTATGTATCCTCCTTACAGTTGTTCATCCACATTCATCTTACGGAGCTGCTATTTATTTAATCATAGGAGAGAAAGAAAAGGGAGGGACACAATCTTCTAACAAATAGTAGTGTAAGTGTGGGCATAGGGCCATGTGTATAAAATACCATTAACGGTAAGTATCATAATGACACAATCAAACGAAACGGACAGTATTTATAAAGGTTCATTACCATTAAACAAGAATTGGTATCGTTATTCTCTTTCTGGTCAATAATATCGTAGACCTGTATCAAATAACTGTAGGTCATTAATTTAGTATTAGTATCGTTACTAACACGCGGTATGTAATTGGTGACCGTTACTACCAATAGCGATGCTTTAGGGCTTGTTCACACTACATCAGTTTGATCCGTTTTCAAATGCAGGTGCGTTTATTAAAAATGGAAAGGCAGTAGTAAAACCCATAGGATTTCATAATATAGTTCACACCTGCTGCGTTATAATCCGTTCCGTTCCAGTCCGTTTAAAAAAACGCACTGCATGCAGCATTTTGTCCATTTTTTCATGCATTTTCTATAGAAATCTATGGAATACACATTGTTTAAAAATGGATACAAATGTATGCAAAAAATGGATACAAACTGACAGAAACACATGCTGTGCATTTCTTGTCAGTTTCTGTCAGTTTCTAGTGTTGAACGAGCCCTTATAAATAGGCCATAGCTACTAGGTTGGTGGATTAGTAGCGAGATGGGCAATGAGTTTGGGCAAGGTAGCATTTTATGGATCACTCAGCCACAGCAATTTTAGTTAGGCAGGTTTCATTGGCTGGGCATTGGAAAAGTGTAAAAGCAAAGCAATCTTTCTTAAAAACAGGGGTTTTGTGCCCTACTGATGTACTCTAGTTCTACCCCTAATCTGTCCTTAAACTGCCACAGATTCCACCCTAATTCCACCATAAACCACACCTAGGCTCAGACACCTAAATCAGGCAGGTCAAAATAATTTTCAATTTTTTTTATTATTTTTTTTTGGCACTATTAAATCAGTTAAATCTGAGCACAAGGTCTATAAAATGTTAAAGGGTAACTGTGCTCCAAAAATGACTTTAGGTAAATGACAGGAATTGCTTTCCTGAGCATTTTTGCAATTTACTTTAATTTTTTTTTTACATAGTTTTGAAAATATTTACATCTTTATGTGTGACATGGTAGCATCATCATCATTAACTCCCCGTACTTCCTGCTTCTGCTCTGAAACCATGTGACTCCTGCTGTGGGCAGTGCTGTGCTTTTCTTCCCCCTCCTCTCTTAAGTCCCCCTTCCAAGGGTAACTCGATCTCTTCTGGTTTCTTCTGCTTTCTCCTGCACTGAGCATGTGCCAACCGCAGATTAGAAGGAGAACTAGTATTTGGGACCGCAGATTCAGAACCTCCCACCCCCAACATTCCAATCAGTGATTTCTTCATATCTGGGCTGTACAGCATCTGAAGAGGTGGTTGATGGCTCTTTTAAGCCATGTAGGAACCTGGCCTTTATTAAAAAGAGTTCCACAGTTCCCCTTTAAATATGGCTGTTAAATTAGCAATGAATGAGTTTTAATTAGGGTAAACAGGTACTGATTATTTGTATGATTCCAATGTAATAGAAAATACGCCAAAATTGTAGTGATAAAGGTCTAGAGACAACATGACATGTTATTAAAGTTTGTTATTAGTTAGTAATAATATTTTACTTGGAAACATGAGTCTTTCACGGTTTTTCCTTCAGTCTGAGTTGAAAAGTCTCTGCAGAAGCACAAGGAACAATCTAGCCCAAACATTATATCTAACGATGAGTTATTATTACTTTACAAAGAAAACCAATAAGCTTTTTGGCAGGCTTAGAACCCCCAGCTTTGACTGAAAATCCGGTTCAATGCTAGAGGACTATTAGAAGAGTTTAATTATACTTTTGATCACTTCCAAGGGGTGTTTTGTTTCTTTGGATCCTGCTACAGAATATACAAATATAAATGGTGAACACCAGCAATGTAAGCTGCAGCCCTATGCGGTTATGGGTCTCCAACTGCAACCCCTTTGGAAGGGGTGTTAGGGTAATGGTGCTGATGTTGTAGATGTTTGTGTGCTGAGATAAACATTACATCCGCACAGCCATTAGCAGCGCTATAATATTTATTATTGTTATTATGCTTAAAGATAAAGGGCTGATTTACCCACAGTGCTGCCGCTAAAAATAGGGATTAAAATTGTGCTAACTCCAAATGCACTGGCTGCCACCAGTTTTACAAAAGACACCAGGGCAACTGGGGCCAATGTATTTAATAAAGGGTTTTCATTACTTTTAACTCCACATTTAAGACCAGCTAAGTGGGACTTACCAAAAGGTGCAACTCCAGTATTAAATACCGAAAGCCGCGTCTGTCCGGAGCACTTTGCGGCTCTGGAAATGAGGCCCGAAATCTTTTGTTTTGTTTTACACGTAAGGTGCAATGGATAGAATACGCTATGAATGTTAATGTGTAATGAGGATTCCAATAGAAGTATTAATAAACAAATAAAATTTGTTATCATTAGTAGACACTCGGAGTAGATATTACCATATGTAAAAGTGACTGACACCATTATATTATATTAATTATTATATCGGGCTGGTTTTATTTGCAAGATTTTCCATTAACTGAGAACCAGCTCTCTTATAGCGTCCAATCAGATCAATCGTTTACTTTCCAGAACACTTTTTAGCAACAAACCAGAACCTAAATTATTTTTTTTCCTACCAAAGAAACGAGACATGAGAGATATATTGCATTGTTTGTCGGGCCGCTTCACATTAAAATAATAACCCTAAAAATTGTGACTGAAATTTAAACTGCCCAATGACTGCTGTAACCTTCTATCATACACTGGAGTCATCACTTTAACCCTAATGAATGCTGTAACCTCCTATCATACACTGGAGTCATCACTTTAACCCTAATGAATGCTGTACAGTATAATCTACATGCCCAATGAATGCTGTAACCTCCTATCATACACTGGAGTCATCACTTTAACCCTAATGAATGATGTACAGATATTTAACATGCCCAATGAAGCTGTAAACTCCTATCATACACTGAGTCATCACTTTAACCCTAATGAATGAGTACAGTATTCTAACATGCCCAATGAATGCTGTACCCCTATCATACACTGGAGTCATACTTAACCCTAATGAATGCTGTACAGTATAATCTAACATGCCCAGTGAATGCTGTAACCTCCTATCATACACTGGAGTCATCACTTTAACCCTAATGAATGATGTACAGTATAATTTAACATGCCCAATGAATGCTGTAACCTTCTATCATACACTGGAGTCATCACTTTAACCCTAATGAATGCTGTACAGTATAATCTAACATGCCCAATGAAGCTGTAATCTTCTATTATACACTGGCGTCATCACTTTAACCCTAATGAATGCTGTACAGTATAATCTAACATGCCCAATGAATGCTGTAACCTCCTATCATACACTGGAGTCATCACTTTAACCCTAATGAATGCTGTAACCTCCTATCATACACTGGAGGTCATCACTTTAACCCTAATGAATGCTGTAACCTTCTATCATACACTGGAGTCATCACTTTAACCCTAATGAATGATGTACAGTATAATCAACATGCCCAATGAATGCTGTAACCTCCTATCATACACTGGAGTCATCACTTTACCCTAATGAATGCTGTAACCTCTATCATCCATGGAGTCATCACTTTAACCCTAATGAATGCTGTAATCTTCTATCATACACTGGAGTCATCACTTTAACCCTAATGAATGCTGTAACTTCTATCATACACTGGAGTCATCACTCACCCTAATGAAGATGTACCGTATAATCTAACATGCCCAATGAATGTGTAACCTCTATCATAACTGGATCATCACTTTAACCTAATGAATGGCTGTAACCTTCATCATACACTGGAGTCATCACTTAACCCTAAAGAATGCTGTACAGTATAATCTAACATGCCCAATGAATGCTGTAACCTCCTATCATACTGGAGTCATCACTTTAACCCAATGAAGTGTGTACAGTATAATCTAACCTGCCAATTGAATGCTGTACCTCCTATCATACACTGGAGTCACATTAACTAACTAATGAATGCGTGTACAGTATAATCTAACATGCCCAATGAATGCTGTAACCTCCTATCATACACTGGAGTCATCACTTTAACCCTAATGAATGCTGTACAGTATAATCTAACATGCCCAATGAATGCTGTAATCTTCTATCATACACTGGCGTCATCACTTTAACCCTAATGAATGCTGTACAGTATAATCTAACATGCCCAATGAATGCTGTAACCTCCTATCATACACTGGAGTCATCACTTTAACCCTAATGAATGCTGTAACCCTTATCATACACTGGAGTCATCACTTAACCCTAATGAATGCTTGAATCTTCTATCATACACTGGAGTCATCACTTTAACCCTAATTGAATGATGTACAGTATAATCTAACATGCCAATGAATGCGTAACCTCCTATCATACACTGAGTATCCTTTAACCCTAATGAATGCTGTAACCTCCTATCATACACTGGAGTCATCACTTTAACCCTAATGAATGCTGTAATCTTCTATCATACACTGGAGTCATCACTTTAACCCTAATGAATGCTGTAACCTTCTATCATACACTGGAGTCATCACTTAACCCTAATGAATGCTGTACAGTATAATCTAACATGCCAATAATGCTTGTAACTCCTATCATACACTGGAGTCATTACTTTAACCCTAATGAATGCTGTAACTTCTATCATACATGGAGTCACACTTTAACCTAATGAAGCTGTACAGTATAATCAAACATGCCCAATGAATGCTGTAACCCCTTATCATACACGGAGTCATCACTTTAACCCTAATGAATGCTGTACGTATAATCTAACATGCCCAATGAATGCTGTAACCTCCTATCATACACTGGAGTCATCACTTTAACCCTAATGAATGCTGTACAGTATAATCTACATGCCCAATGAATGCTGTAACCTCCTATCATACACTGGAGTCATCACTTTAACCCTAATGAATGCTGTACAGTATAATCTAACATGCCAATGAATGCTTGTAACCTCCTATCATACACTGGAGTCATCACTTTAACCCTAATGAATGATGTACAGTATATATCTAACATGCCCAATGAATGCTTTGTAACCTCCTATCATACACTGGAGTCATCACTTTAACCTAATGAATGCTGTACAGTATAATAACATGCCCAATGAATGTTGTAACCTCCTATATACAATGGAGTCATCACTTTAACCCTAATGAATGATGTACAGATAATCAAACATGCCCAATGAAGCTTGTAACCTCCTATCATACACTGGAGTCATCACTTTAACCCTAATGAATGCTGTAATCTTCTATCATACACTGGAGTCATCACTTTAACCCTAATGAATGCTGTAATCTTCTATCATACACTGGAGTCATCACTTTAACCCTAATGAATGCTGTACAGTATAATCAAACATGCCCAATGAATGGCTGTACCTTCTATCATACACTGGAGTCATCACTTTAACCCTAATGAATGCTGTACAGTATAATCTAACATGCCCAATGAATGCTGTAACCTCCTATCATACACTGGAGTCATCACTTTAACCCTAATGAATGCTGTTGTAACCTTCTATCATACACTCGGAGTATCACTTTAACCCTAATGAATGCTGTACAGTATAATCTAACATGCCCAATGAATGCTGTAACCTCCTATCAATACACTGGAGTCATCACTTTAACCCTAATGAATGATGTACAGTATAATCTAACATGCCCAATGAATGCTGTAACCTCCTATCATACACTGGAGTCATCACTTTAACCCTAATGAATGCTGTACCTCTTATACACTGGAGTATCACTTTAACCCTAATGAATGATGTACAGTATAATCTAACATGCCCAATGAATGCTGTAACTTCTATCATACACTGGAGTCATCATTTAACCCTAATGATGCTGTACAGTATAATCTAACATGCCCATGAATGCTGTAACTCCTATCCTACATGGAGTCATCACTTTAACCCTAATGAAGCTGTACAAGTAAATCTAACATGCCCAATGAAGCTGTAACCTCCTATCATACACTGGAGTCATCACTTTAACCCTAAGATGATGTACAGTATAATCTAACATGCCCAATGAATACTGTAACCTTCTATCATACACTGGAGTCATCACTTTAACCTAATGAATGATGACAGTATATCAACATGCCCAATGAATGCTGTAACCTCCTATCATACACTGGAGTCATCACTTTAACCCTAATGAATGCTGTACAGTATAATCTAACATGCCCAATGAATGCTGTAACTTCTATCTCTTTATGTAGGGAAGACAAGACAGAAGTTAAAGGAGAGGCTTAGCTCCCATCTTTCTAACATCAGGGATGCATGGGCAGGTAAGGCACTGACGAGTGTGGCAGAGCACTTTCTAGGCAGGCATGGTGGAGATGGTAAAGCCCTTAAATGTACTGTGATAGACAATGTTAACGGGTGATGAGGAGGGAGATGCAGAGAGATGGCATTATGAAAAAAGAAGCTAGGTGGATCTTCTGTCTGGGCACTATGAGTCCGGAGGGCCTTAATGGTGAATGGGACCTCACTCCGTTTATTTAGAATTATGAACTCTCCCCCCATTATTACTTTCTCTACTAGGAGGAAACATGGTTGTCCGGATACATATGCACCTGTTGGATGATCTAACAGAGCGTTCTATACACATTACGTTTGTGGAGATGGATATGGACTTTATGGACGATGTTTGATTTTGGATTCCTGTGCTGTGTTCTTCGCCTGGGATGGTCGACGTCTGGATTCAGATTCCGTGTCTTACCCATGGATTTACCCACTGGAAGTGCTCACTTCGATGGGTCGGACTATTGGAAGTACGGTACCTCTGGATGTACTGAGAGACGTGTTTGTCTGCATTACTATAGTCTGTACATTTGACCCAAAAGGGTGGGATGCTTTGGAGGATGATTCATATCTCCTGTATCTGGAAATATATACCTGCAATGTATCTTGGATTCCCTTTCATATTATTTTTCAAATATTGAACTGTCTAAATGGATATGATCCTGGAATTATTACCATGATGCATTGGTCCTTTTGGAACCAGACATGTTTTTTCACTACCTCCCTCTGCTGAAAATAATATATACAAAATGACAAAGGACAATGGGTGGCGCAACAGAGATGTTTATATATTTCTACTAATGATGAACTACGCTTGGACTTGAGTTTGCAATTACTTTATTTACGATAATGGTATTTTTCCTGGTGTTCTAGCCGGATATTATTTCTAATACCCGGGCTGTATCTGCGGCCGATCCGATTATGGTGTTTACACATTTAGATCTCATGAGTTACTGGGGATTGGTTGTATGCTTACTATTCTTTGATTATATACATACCTGCCAATGAATAGATTTATTATATCCTTTTGGTGGACATTGGTGCTTTACTGGATATTTGGTTCTTCTATGTGGTTTTAAGTATGTAAATATGCCATTGTTATCACTATACGCCTGAGATGCCAGTTTGTAGACCTATACCTCCCCCCAACACTAACTATGAATAATGGTTGTTTGGTTGTAGTAGCTAGCTCACACAATAGAGGGGTTACGCTAAACGAATAGAGGGGGTTACGCAATGTTGCCTAGGAACGGGCAGACGCCGCTTGACTCGCGGTACTCGCGAGACTTGCTATGCTGGTTGCGGTTGTAGTAGCTAGCTACACGAATTAAGGGGTTACGCAATGTTGCCTAGGAACGGGCAGACGCACTTGACTTGCGGTACTCGCGAGACTTGCCTATGCTGGGTATGAGCTGACGCTATTCAGTCTGTAGACTTGTGGGATCCGCGAGACTCTTTCAAGGGGGGCGGATACATTGTTGTTTGGCCAGCAGTATGGGAGCGTTGTAACTCGGTGTCAGTAGTCACGTTATTTTTGTGACTCTTAGAGCTTGGTCACGTGGGGCGGAGGCGCCGAGACTACTAAGAGCTAGATCAGTCCCATATGGGTTAAGGTAGGAGGTTCCCTGGGTGCTTAGTGTGCAGATGTTCCAATCATTATTGCTGTGTGTGCAGATTGATCCTATCAGAACTTAGGGGAGGTATCTCTCGGGCTTTAAAAAAGGGGGCATGGTGGGGGTGTGCTTGGTCACTTCCTCAGTTGAGAAAGTCCGTGGTCGGACGAAACGCGTCCTGCTCTTTGTTGATCTTAACTGCTCCTGTGCTCCTGTCTGGTCATTTAAAGGGCTAAGTATTTTTTCATTTCTATTCTAGCCTGGGATCTGCCATGTGTCAGTGTCTTACTGCCTATTTGCCTCCACCTGTTTAATATATCTATGGTTCTAGCAGAATAATGAACTGTGCGTGCAGTGCTATATTGTTGTGATATTATTGTATCCATATAGATGTTATTACTGCATTTAGATATGTACTTCTATTGAATATACTATGAGACTAACTACTGTTAGAATTGCTATCATTGATTGTATTTGTGTAATCATTTACTACAAACATCAGCAGGTGTGTGAATGAGTGAATGGGTTTATACGGTATATCAATGAGTATGTTGAAATTGAATCAGGAGGTACACAGGAAGTGTTAATGTTTTTTTGCACTTTTTTATTGCCCTCTGGGGTTGGTTATCATTGCACAAAAAAAATACCTTTTTATCTATACTAACTAGTGTCTATAGTATAATGATTATTCTAATTACTACCCCTGCTGGGTTTGCCCTATCTAATCCACAAGCGTTTTCTCTGTACTTTGATTATCACTTATTGTGGAAGGAGCACCCTAGTCTAATTGGGGATATAGGTTACCCCTATATTTTGCAGTAGTGCCGGGCTTTATACTGGTTACCTTCTATCATACACTGGAGTCATCACTTTAACCCTAATGAATGTGTACAGTATAATTAACATGCCCAATGAATGCGTAACCTCCTACATATGGAGTCATCATTAAACCCTAATGAATGATGTACAGTATAATTAACATGCCCAATGAATGCTGTAACCTCCTATCATACGCTGGAGTCTCACTTTAACCCTAATGAATGCTGTACAGATAAATCTAACATGCCCAATGAATGCTGTAGTAACACTTTTTTGATTTCTTTCAAGGAATGAAACTATGTAGCTCAGCTAACCAGGCTGGAATGGTAGGTTTCAAGGTTCTTAATTCACCTTTAAATGATGTGTGATTAGGATTTGCAGTAATAATCATCAGGACACATTAATCACATCATCTGCTTCCTCATTTCCCCGTCATAAAACACCAGATCTGTTTACCCAGTGTATCAAGTTTATTTTCTACAAACTCAATGTTCATTCCTGTTCGTCTTGTCCTTTTAAATTTTCCTGGCCTTGGGTTTTTATACTTGTCTTACATCTTTCTTACTGCTGCAGGGATAGTGATGAAAAGGTAAGTCTGAGTGCTAGGCCACATCAGGGGATTTTAACACACAATCCGATCGTGTTTGTGGCCACACCTAGGCACTCTGATGCCATTTACACTGCAATCTATTGACCGGAGCACATGCAATCACCATTTGGTGCGATTTGCATGCGATCTGCTCCCCGAAAACTACAAGGATCGTAGCACAAGCAGCTACCAAACGGGCATGAAGCACGTGCAATTGTGCTGCGCAAGGGGTGCACTTAGTGTGGCCTGAAGGGGTGTGCGTGTGTCCTCGTAGAGATGGACTCCCATCGTATTTCCAGGACTTTACGATCTCGCTGAACTTTTCCGATAATTATCAATGAATGGTAGAGGGTTTCGAATTCGAGATTTAATTTTTGAATTTATCGAATTTGTTAATTTTCGAAATTTGTGGCGAACGATTCAGCACATGACCTAAAATCATCCACCACGCTATTTTTAGCAGTCCCAACCCCTTGGACCTCAATTCTGTTTATGGGAAAAATACGAATTTGTTAACCCTCGATTCCTTATGTAGGAGGATTACCAAATCGTGAACCCTCGAAATATTGGATTATCTGAATTGTGGAATGTGGAAGCTTGACAGTAGTGCATGTGAAGAATTTATTTCATTCTGGATATTTTACGTGTTCCCCAGACCATTTCCAGAGTATGTACAGTAAGTTACCATTCGTATTTTATCTTTATTTCATTTGAACTTTGGATTTTTTGTTCCCATTGCCCTAATTTAGATTTGCCGATATTTGGAATCCGAAATTGGAACGGATTTTAGGAAGTTCGCACATCTCTAGTCTCCTGTTTATTGGTGAACAATGCCCCAGATAGTTATTGTATGGCCGTTATGTATTTATACACAGTATCAATCCCCACGCAAGCGCCTTTTCTCTAGTGTAATTCCAATCTCTATTCATATTCAAGCCTCATACTCGTGGCCATTTTGAAAATGTGAAACATAGAGGTCCTCGTATGATGGAAAATTACCTGAACTAAAATTAATTATTTGCCTTGACTTCTCTTTTACTTCTAAAAGTAAATGGAGAATTGTATACTAAATTTGGAATTTTCTATGGAATAGCAATAATACTGCAATACTTACTTATATTTGACTTTATTATAACAACTTTAACAATAGTGCTGCTGTGTTGTCTATTGAGGATTTATTAAGCTCTGCATTCCAGCAGTGATTAGTGTACAACACAGAGATGCTCATGGCAGGAATGGAATGGATGTCCAAGCAGTCATGAGTAGAAAATCAGGCATCTTGGGTAACCATCCTGGGTAAACTCTACAGATCTGACATGCTGTAGGCATTAAAAACAGAAACTCTGCGCATTCCTCATAGAGTAGCCCAAGCCAGGGCAGATGAAATCCCAGCCCATTCTTTATCATTTTTGGAACAAATGTTCTAAGTATATTATAATATTTCTTGGTTTTCCTACTATTTAATTGATTTTATTTGAAAATCTTGGCATTATAATTATAGTAAAATACAATTGCGAATGCACATGTGAGTCTTGTTAACTATTTTTACACATTTTTTTGCATTACATATGTTAAGTTTAGGCCCCAGTCTTAGATCAGATCTAAGTATCGGAAGAGACATTCGCACAGATGCCTCAGTCATTCTGTAATAGCAGTCTCTGGTGAATCACATTAGGGAGATTATCTCATTGTGATCCCCTGTGAGAGCCAAATGTTTTCAATGTTTTATATTGTATATGCCCTTAAATGTAACTTCTGTAAGCAGTAACATTATTGGGAGGGTGCCATATATTCTTTCCCAGCAGTTCATTGTTTGCAGCATCTAGAGCATAACCGTGACATGTAAACAGCTGATTCACCGAATTACCTGGGCCTTGGGCAATATCTTCAATTTGTCCAATTTGCTAAACGAAACATTAAATGCGGGATTCTGCAAAATCTGGGACTGTTTGCAACTATGCCAGGATAATCCAAAAAGTATAGGCTGGGTGAAGGTCAATCTAGATAGATTGCAAACCAGTTACTCTAAGTATGGCTGCCACGGGAATAGAAGGGTAGGTCAATAGGTGTGTGTAGATGTGTCAGGGTGGGGGATAAAAAACTATTGATAGCTCAAATTTTGTTTTTTGAGTAGTTACTTGTGAGGTACTCACCTCCGTGTCTGGTCCAGCGACGATCCGCTGAGACCATCCTCCTCTCTTCCCCTGCTTGTCAATTATATTGGTGTCTAAGGTTCCTGTTGTCCATGTTTCTTGCTTAAGTAGCTTACTCCAGTATCCAGTATCCAGCTCCATTGTTACAGCTTTCTCCATTGTCCAGTATCCAGCTCATTGTACAGCCTTCTCCATTGTCCAGTATCCAGCTCCATTGTTACAGCCTTCACCATTGTTTCAGTATCCAGCTCCATTGTTACAGCCTTCACCATTGTCCAGTATCCAGCTCCATTGTTACAGCCTTCTCCATTGTCCAGTATCCAGCTCCATTGTTACAGCCTTCACCATTGTCCAGTATCCAGCTCATTGTTACAGCCTTCTCCATTTCCAGTATCCAGCTCCATTGTTACAGCCTTCACCATTGTCCAGTATCCAGCTCCATTGTTACAGCCTTCTCCATTGTCCAGTATCCAGCTCCATTGTTACAGCCTTCTCCATTGTCCAGTATCCAGCTCCATTGTTACAGCCTTCTCCATTGTCCAGTATCCAGCTCCATTGTTACAGCCTTCTCCATTGTCCAGTATCCAGCTTCATTGTCACAGCCTTCTCCATGTCAGTATCCAGCTCCTTATTGTTACAGCCTTCTCCATTGTTCCAGTATCCAGCTCCTTCATTGTCAGCTTCACATGTCAGATCGCTCATTGTACAGCTTCTCCATTGTCCAGTATCCAGCCCATTGTTACAGCCTTCTCCATTGTCCAGATATCAGCTCCATTGTTACAGCCTTCCTTGTCCAGTATCCAGCTCCATGTTACAGCCTTCTCCATTGTCCAGATCCAGCTCCATTGTTACAGCCTTCTCCATTGTCCAGTATCCAGCTCCATTGTTACAGCCTTCTCCATTGTCCAGTATCCAGCTCCATTGTTACAGCCTTCTCCATTGTTCCAGTATCCAGCTCCATTGTTACAGCCTTCTCCATTGTCCAGTATCCAGCTCCATGTTACAGCCTTCTCATGTCCAGTATCCAGCTTCATTGTCACGCCTTCTCCATTGTCCAGTATCCAGCTCCATTGTTACAGCCTTCACCATTGTCCAGTATCAGTTATTGTCACAGCCTTCCCATTGTTCCAGTATCCAGCTCCATTGTTACAGCCTTCACATTGTCCAGTATCCAGCTTCATTGTCACAGCCTTCTCCATTGTCCAGTATCCCGCTTCATGTCACAGCCTTCTCCATTGTCCAGTATCCAGCTCCTTCATTGTTACAGCTTCTCATCTGTCCAGTATCCAGCTCCTCAATGTTCAGTACCAGTCTTCATACAGTATCCAGCTCTCCATTGTTACAGTGATCCAGCTCCTCCATTGTTCCAGTATCCAGCTCCTCCATTGTTCCAGTATCCAGCTCCTCCATTGTTCCAGTATCCGCTCCTTCATATTCCAGTATCCAGCTCATTTTACAGCCTTCTCCATTGTCCAGTATCCAGGCCCATTGTTACAGCCTTCTCCATTGTCCAGTATCCAGCTTCATTGTACCAGCCTTCTCCATTGTCCAGTATCCAGCTCTTCATTGTTACAGCCTTCTCCATTGTTCCAGTATCCAGCTCCTTCATTGTTACAGCCTTCACCATTGTCCAGTATCCAGCTCCATTGTTACAGCTTTCTCCATGTCCAGTATCCAGCTCCATTGTTACAGCCTTCTCCATTGTCCAGTATCCAGCGTCATTGTCACAGCCTTCTCCATTGTCCAGTATCCAGCTCCTTCATTGTTACAGCCTTCTCCTTGTCCAGTATCCAGCTCCTCATTGTTCAGTATCCAGCTCCTTCATTGTTACAGTATCCAGCGCTCCATGTTTCCATATCCAGTCTCTCCATGTTCCAGTATCAGCTCCTCCATTGTTCAGTATCCAGCTCCTCCATTGTTTCCAGTATCCAGCTCCTCCATTGTTCCAGTACTCCAGCTCCTAATCTCAGGGTTTACACACTACCACCACTGTACTGATTACACCTCATGGTTTACACACTACTACCACTGTACTGATTACACCTAAGGGTTTACACACTACCACCACTGTATCTATTACACCTCAGGGTTTACACACGACTACCACTGTACTGATTACACCTAAGGGTTTACACACTACCACCACTGTATCTATTACACCTCAGGGTTTACACACTACCACCACTGTACTGATTACACCTCAGGGTTTACGCACTTCTACCACTGTATTTATTACACCTCAGGGTTTACACACTACTACCACTGTACTGATTACACCTAAGGGTTTACACACTTCTACCACTGTATTTATTACACCTCAGGGTTTACACACTACTACCACTGTACTGATTACACCTCAGGGTTTACACACTACTACTACTGTATTTATTACACCTCAGGGTTTACATACTACCACCACTGTATCTATTACACCTCAGGGTTTACACACTACTACCACTGTACTGATTACACCTAAGGGTTTACACACTACTACCACTGTATCTATTACACCTCAGGGTTTTCACACTACTACCACTGTACTGATTACACCTCAGAGTTTAGACACTTGCCATTTTTGTTTAAATCATTTTAGTAAAGTAAACCTGAACCTTGAGCTGTGACGTTAGAAGGGATTTTTTGAAGTTGAAACCCCAACACATTGCTTTGTTTACGGACCACATTCCCCAGTGGATTGAAACATGTTTGCTTGTCTGTGAGGATACAATTGGTTTCTGAACTAGTGTGGCTCCTTCTATTGCCTACACATGTATCACTGTGTATCACTGTGCAAGCTGTCCAGACAAATGAGTGGAATTTGGAGTTACACTGCTGTTGTATTGTTCTCTGACGCTCGTATCTACAGATAGTTACAGCTGAACTGCATATGTTTAGTTACCAGAATTCCCATTTACTGGTTATTCTACATTATTATTATTATTATTGATTTATATAGCGCCAACATCTTCCTTGGTGCTTTAGAATTACATAGTCATACATTACATACAGGGTAATACATGTTATATAAAGTCATACTTATTACATACACAGGTAATACATAATATAAGTAAACAGAGTGATGAGTTTCTTACAGCAATACCGTGATACAATAGGAGAGAGGACCCTGCCCAAAGAGCTTCCAGTCTAGAGGATAGGGGGGTGAGACATTAGGTTGCGGGAATCGGTAGGCTGTAAATAGAGTGGCAATGGAGTGTGAAAGGCGGGTTGGATCATATTGGGTAGTAAGAGGGGTAATGTCTAGACCAGGTTATATGGTGCCTAAAGAGGTGGGTTTTCCAGAGCAGAGGGGCAGCATGAGTAAAGTCCTCAATGCGGGCATGGGAAGAGGTGACCAGGGTGGATGAGAGTAGGGTATCGTTTGCGGAGCGGAGGTTGCACCTGGGATGGTATCGCTGGATCAGCTCTGAGATATATGAAGGGGCTGTGTTGGATAGTGCTTTATAGGATAGAGTAAGCAGTTTGAACTGGATCCTTTGTGTGATGGGCAACCAGTGGAGGGACTGACAGAGAGGAGAGGCATTAGAAAAGCGAGAAATGAATGAGCCGGGCAGCAGAGTTGAGGATGGATTGAATTGGTGCCAGGCGTTTGTTTGGTAAACCACACAGGAGTGTGTTGCAGTGGTCTAGCCAGGATATGATTAGGGCATGGACTAGGATTTTTGTAGCTTCCTTCGAGAGGAAGGGTAGAATACGGGAGATGTTTTTGAGTTGGAGCCGACAGGCTTTGATTCTCTGCAGGTTAGTTAGATTATTACCCTAGTACTGAGCACAGAGAGAGACCAGTTATTTGTGTGCATTGCCATCACCCTCCCCATTACTATTGTGCACATTCCACACAGAGGTCATTCTTTGTTAAGTGAATTTGATGTTTGCACTGCCCTGTTCTACTCCATCAGCTTTTTTATTGAAAAGAGAAAAGATGGTTTATAGAGTGTTTAGTCAGCAATTCAGGGACTTTCAATAGTGATTAATCAGAAGTGTAGTTAACACAAACCAGGGGCCTTCAACCTGCCTACTCATGAGATAGGGATTATTGGCCTCTGCTACTATAAATACATTCCCTATAAAATGAGACTGTGGATATCTATGTAATAAAACACTAGTAACATCAAACTATAAACTTGCATTAAAATGTCTAGTTCTTATTACAGTGTAACACTCTAAATGTTGACATGTTAACACTATTGCACACTATACAATGTTGCCCATTTGCAATGCCAGACTGTGGTACCTCTAGATAAGCCCTAGATAAACTCTATACAACATGCTGCAATTGTTATTCTCCTGAGAATCACACTTTATTATTATTATTATTATTGTTGTGGATTTATATAGTGCCAACATCTTCCGTAGCGCTTTACAATTACGTGTATACATTCACATCAGGCCCTGCCCAGAAGAGCTTACAATCTAATCACATTTATTTACACATACAACCTACCAGTATGTCTTTGTGATTGTGGGGGAAACCGGACTGTCCGGAGGAAACCTACGCAAGCACGGGAGAACATACAAACTCCTTGCAGATGTGTCTAAGGGTGGAATCGAACTCAGGACTATCGTTGCTAACTACTTTTATGGAACCTTTTCATTTTTTATGTCACTGACCTCTTGGTTCTGTTGTTTTCTCTCTCACAGGTGTCGGTTTTGCCACAAGAAAAGCCGGTGCTATGGCAAAACCAAATGTGATCATCTCTAAGAATGGGGATGAAATCTGCTTAAAAACAGAGAGCACCATAAAAAACACAGAGATGAAGTTTAAACTTGGTGAAGAGTTTGATGAGAACACAGTAGATAACAGGAAAACCAAGGTGAGATGGTTTGTTTATTTAAAATGAATGTGTAGGAAGGGGGACAATGGGTTCAATCTACAGGATAACTAATCATCTGTATTGTAATACTATGTCAAATAATCTCATTACTACAGAATTCAAACATATGCAAACGTACCTGTACAGACATGCCACAAATATTACATGGAGGATTGTTACATTATAAAGTTTATTTGTATTCTATATTTATGTTTTTTTTTAATCAATGAGGTATTTTTGCTGGAGATGAGCAGCTTTTGACAGCTCTCGGCTTTACAGTGCAGAATGGGCAGTAGGAGTTCATCACCTCTCTGCTACCTCCTAGTATAATATATATATCGTATAGTCTCCCTCTAGACTAATGGTACTAAGGTTGAGTTCAGTTCTTACTTGGGTGCTCTGTGTGCTCTAAATGATTTATTTTCTAGAAAACTTCAACATTTCATTTTTCATTGTATGTTGCATTGATGGATTTCGTGCCCTCTAATTGCAATTGCCAGTTTAAGGTGCCACTGGGTTATGCAACAAAACCAGGAGTGCATCTGGTAGCCTTTCCTTATTAATATGCTAGATATTTGTTCTGTACACATAACACTTTGCTAGTAACACATAGTGGTGCACACATAACAAGATGACCAAAGGGTGGCCTATCCTAGTATGTACAGTATGTATGTGATTACATGTTACAGTGTTTCACAATGATTTGATCACTTACAATCCAACTGCTTAATCTCATGCACATACACACATTACATCTTAAGCTGGGTACACACATTAACGAGAAAGGGACAATTCTGTCGGATCCAAAAAAAACACCCCTTGTCGGTGATGTGTGTAAGACATGAATGAGCGTTTCTGAAGTCTACAAACTAATGATCAGGACTCTGTGTTCACTCATCTTGGAAAAATGACAGATAGAATCTTACAGATCCTGTCTGTTATTTACCAGAGATTGGTACTGTGTGTACTCAAATGATTGTAGTAGGAGTGCCACAGCAAACCCATACAAGCTAACGAGGGAGCATACAGACTCTCAGCAGATGTGGCTAGTGCCATGGTATCCAGTTATCCAGTCCTTGTGCCATGAGTACTGGGCACTGCTGTTTTGTAGCTTTACCTAGGCCATGGTATTAGAAAAGGAGATGCCAGGACCTTAGTTGTCCCTGCAGCATTGTAATGGCAAATGTGAAAATCCAACTGCAAGAAGGGAGAATGTCCTTGTTTGTAAAAACAGTTTCCATGATCATTTGTCCCTTAAGTCACACGTGCAGAATAATTATGGTACCTGCATAATTGTTCTTAATAGGAAAATCATCCCTCTTCATGATCATTTTAAACGCAGTATAATCAACTAGTGTTTTCCCACAGACCCTCATAACCTATGACAATGGCGTACTGACACAGGTGCAGAAGTGGGATGGCAAGGAGACTACGATCCAAAGGGAGCTGAAGAATGGACAGTTGGTAGTGGTAGGTTGGAAAGTGTTTTGTTGAACGTAACTATAACTATTGTAGAATAGATTTCCCTTTATATTTCCTATAATGCACCTTGGCTACCTGTCTATATCTTACCTGACCACAGCTAGACTGCAATGCCTTACATGCTTCTTTACCTGATCATATGTTGTTTGTAATCAGAGGAGTAGACTGGGTAACACTGACAAGAGATATTGCCTCTTGGGATACACTGACAGAGTGTTCGTCCCCTGAAGAGAATGAAATCCATAGAAGAATTTTTATTTAGCTTAAAGGCAACACATTGATCTGCAATCATTCAGTGCAGATGGTTCTGTCTAGCTCATGAAGCTCAATTAGGCTGAGAAGTGCCAGGGTCCAATAAGAAAGGGGCTGTGGGAATATAACTGGGCTTGTTGATGTCAGATAAAATTTTAGTTTCAGAAGTTGTTGTATAGTAGGTCTCCCTCCCCCAGCACCAACCGCTATAATAGTTTTTACAGAAAATCCCCCGATCGTTACTTACCTTACCTCCCTCCTCCACTGCCGGCATCCGCGTCCATGATTGGCTGCTTCTCAGCCAATTACAGACAGGGCTGCCGGTCCGGCCTCCTGCTTGCAGTTTCATGCAAGCAGAGGGCCGGGACAGTTCACCAGAGGAGAGAGGGAAGGTAAGTAATGATCGGGGGAGCTTCTGTAAAAACTATATAACAAAAATCCTAAAAAGGAGTGGACATTCCCTTCAAAGAAACAGGTGCTGATTGGGTTAAAAAAAACCTTTTGGAGTTTCAGCCTAATGAAGTTAATGGCCTAATGAGCGTCTCCTTGCCCCTCTGTGCTAAGAGAAAAAGACTGAACTGCCTGCCCTAGTGTTAGATGTTCCTTTCAACCCCTGGACTTTGGTTTAGAGGTTTAAACATAATAAACAGCAGATGGGATTAGGGCTAGGCCACATTAGCTCATTTTGCGCACGTTTGTGCTTGCGTTTCACGTTTTTTGCTAAAAGGGAAATTGCAGGAACATGAAAATTCCAGCGATTTCTGATGCACATTCAATTGCGCGTCCGTTCGTGTTTTGGTAACGCATGCGTTCACCATTTTTGGTGCGTTAACGCATGCATTTCCATAACGAAAAACGGTAAAATCATATGCTCCAAACGCAAGCGCAAACGCAAAACGCACGAGCATGCGATAACGCTCGCGATTGTGTGCACGATTTGGTGCGCAGTAGTGTGGCCTCTGCCTTAGCCTGACTTTTTTTAACATTGACAGTTATGCTGTGTTATTGATCATCAGCAACCAATCATATTTTATCTTTTTACTGGTCTAATGCAGTTAGATAACATTTGATTGGTTCCTACATTTTAATAGCACTGGCAAATGTTTGCATTTCTTGTAAAAACCATCAGGTCAAAACTAGCTAGCAAGCTAATGACAGATGCCAAAACCTGGCCAAACGGCCAGAATCAGAGTCAGAATAATCCAATTTTCTTGTTTTTCGTCTAATACTTCTTGTTCTTGTCTTTCCCTGACAGACGTGCAGCTTGGGAGATGTGAAATGTGTCCGCACGTATGATAAGCTGAAGGCATAAATTACAGTCTTCCTTGGGACTGGCGCAACATAGGCACAGCTCAGTTCAATGAGCCGATCAACATTCAGCCATCATTTCTATGGCCTATTAATCAGATTGCCTGAAATAGTGCTCAATATTGTCAATTAACATGTCATTTAACTAATGTGACCTTATGTTTATCAAAATAAAGTGATTTGAACCCTGACGGATGTTTACTGGATTATAGAAGTTATAAAAAGGAAAGGTACATTAACATATAAAACACGTGTTAAAAGAACATACAGGACACGTATTTCTAGGTGTATTTACATATTACATTGTAAATACACCTAATATATATTACATTATATTTATGACCTGCCTTTTGTGTGTGATGTCTGAATATCTATGTATCATCTATAAAAATCTGTCCTCATTCTTTGGCAATTAAATGCCCATGGATTGCCTGAAGACCAGTACACACGGCAGTTTTTCCTTGGATGGAATGCCGAGCACCGTGTGTACGGGTCTTTAGATATTGTGGCCAAGATTCGATCACAAAATGAATGGTCTAGGACAGGAAACATTGGGAGGTTAAAACAGCTGGCTCTGTATTTAGTTTAAAGACAGTATATGGTTAGCCTTAGTTAACACCAAAATCCTGAGTAAGACTGTGGAAATGTGTGAAAATCCCAATGCAGCATGTTTTAGGCAGATTTCCATGCGATTTTCCTGAAAATGGTGATCTTCGGAGTGCAGTGCACACAGTGGGGCCTGTTACATTAGAATGCACTGGCATGGCATTCTCACACATGGTAGCACATGAGAATCACACTAGGGTGGCCTAGCCCTTAACCAATAAATTCATTTCCATGTTGTCAAAATAGAAAATAGAAAAAATGGCAACAGCCAAATCCCGGACATCAAAGCGGCTTTGATGTTTGTATAGAAAGAATCTGAAGCCACATTGCAGAGTGAGACCTTATATCATTATTACTAATTTGTGATTACTATGCAAATGACATATACAATAATTCATTTTATTATAAAATTCACTTTTCAAATTTCTCAGTTATTAAAGAGTAGCAGATCTAAACAGAATGTATTTATATTATATAGTAGGCTGTGCCTTGTACTGTAGAATGAAAAGGAGAAGGTTTATCTACTGCTTTATGTAATATACAGTTAACCCAAATTTCTCGTCTATCCATCTACGTTCATTGATGTTAAATATCCCAGTGATATCTATATAAATAGGAAGTCGCAGACCTGGAATAAGGTAGATGTGTGCCGGTGCCCAATACCACATCAATTTAGTGGCACCAAACTTGCCATTTTGTCTTAATTTTCCATCATCAGGTGGGGAGTCTGGGGACTTTTGGCCTCTGTCAGAAACAAACACCCAAATATACATTTATATATATATAAAGAGAGGAGCACTCGTGGGATTTTTTGCAATACTTTTATTGTGCCAAAACGTCTACATGTTTCAGTCCCCTTAGGACCGTTCTAAAGAGCAGCCCTAAAGGGAACCAAAACACGTAGACGTTTTGTCACAATAAAAGTATTGCAAAAAATCCCAGGAGTGCTCCTCTCTTCATCTATATGCACTTACCTTTTAGGATGCACCCGGGTCGCTGACAGTACGGCTGATGAGAGTGCTGCTCCTACGCCAATATATAAACAATCGGATAGCTGCACTCCACTTCATACCTTTGAGTGCCCGGGTGCAATGTTCTTAATACAACATTGATACACGCAACATGCACTCACAAGAGTTTTCTTAAAAAAAGTAATTTTTATTAATAACGATCTACGTGTTTCATGCTATGATCCCACAGTGGACAACTGCTGCTATGTAACAAAAATGGTGCACGTGAAGGCTGCTGGGACCCTCCCCTCCTCCGTGTATCCAAACTGGCTGAGTGGCCACGCTGCCGTAGGAGAATCGGACGTCCTCCTAATAGAATCAACAAAGGAAACAAAGTGGCTTGTTTGGAGCAGCCTCCTCAACGGACATCAATCAGGAGACGTAAGATCAGCGGCTGTACATAAAACTTAGCTTTTAATAATGAAAATTAAGAAACATCTATGATAATGTTATCTGGCCCACATGTACATACAATCGATTTGCCAATTGCCTGACGCGTTTCGTGCCCTACGGACACAGCTATGTGCTTATATACAGGCTAACCCATTTTGTAGCTCATATAAAAACATATGCGCTGTCACATTTCTTTAAAAAAAAGGGTAAATGACATCATACTGACTGGCACCGATATATGGTCCCACATAA
Organism: Hymenochirus boettgeri; assembly: GCA_019447015.1. Taxonomy (NCBI): domain Eukaryota; kingdom Metazoa; phylum Chordata; class Amphibia; order Anura; family Pipidae; genus Hymenochirus; species Hymenochirus boettgeri. The sequence goes on from CM033474.1 coordinate 234,483,144, forward strand.
TTCTAAACATTGCTTTTCCTAGTTTTTAAACTTGATGTCATATGATTCTTAGTAGACAGGTGGCTTATGGGTATTTTAGAAAACAAAATGTCAATTTGAGGTTTTTAAGGGGTAGGGTTTTTTGTTTTGCCTTTTTCCAGTCGATCAACATAAGTTAACTTCCGAGAAAATCAGTAATTAAATGAGAATTATATTTCCAGAGCACTAATCCATACCCCCTGATGATAAATCCTGATGTTAATAAAAACCACAAATGCTGTGTTCGTCTTTTAATCAAGATATTTCTGAATTAAAAAAAAAACATTGATATTCATTATGGAATCCAACAGTTTATTCATTTTTACAGAAGCTGGTAATAGATATTGGGAAAGACTCTGTCAGGGAGATTCAATAAAAGGTCTTATCGTTAAAAATGGTGCTAATTTTGCCCCAACCAATCATATCTTATTTAACATTTGAAAGCTAACATCTGATTGGTTGGGGCAAATTAGCACCATTTTAACGATAAGAACTTTTATTGAATAACCCTGTGTGTGTTTCTACCACTATTGTGATTGGTCTTCATATCCAGTTTACTATTCCCAGCAGCCATCTGTATTCCTATATCTGTCAGACTATTAGCCTCCTCCTGAAAGCGTACGTGAATATCTTGGCCATCAAGTGGCAAGTGGCCGAAAATGTGGCATGTTTATGCGGATACTTGACTAGGTAATAGCACCCTTCTCCTATATGCCCCGCACTCTCTAGCTCAAAAACTGTGGGAGGAGATACAGTCCAAAAATCAGAAGAATAAAACGGAAGAAGAAATAAAAAGAACAGGAATATGACTCTTCAAGCCAAAAAAAAAAAGCTGGATGAGTTTCTAAAAACAAAGAATATGCATGCATCCTATGTACTAAAAGACAGCTGTAAATTCCAATTGCCACTTGGAGTCAGGAGGAATTTTTTTTTTACCATCTCACTCGGTCAACAGTTAGGCTGAGGCCACAGTGCAATGCAGGCATGCAATTGCGATGTGCGATTTCTGTGCATTGTCTCGTGTTTGTACATGTGATTTTGCTATTTTCCATTATGGAAATGCATATGGTGCGGGAAAAAAGTGATTGCATGCGTTACCAAAAGGGACATGCATGCACAATTCCATGCACTTTGGAAATCGCAGGAATTTTGCATTCCCGAGATTTCCATGTTATTTAAAAATGTGTGCGCAAAAAACGCGTTAGTGTGGCCTACCCTTAGGCAGGAAATGTGGGTATTGATGGATAGGTTGGATTAGATGGGGATATGTCTTTATTCAACCTCAAATCTATACTATACTAAGTTTATCCTCCCTCAGCACCTTGTCTTTAGTATCCAGCCTACAGTTCCCAGCAGCACCTTGACTTCAGTATCCAGCCTACAGTTTCCAGCAGCACCTTGCCTTCAGTATCCAGCCTACAGTTCCCAGTAGCACCTTGCCTTCAGTATCCAGCCTACAGTTCCCAGCAGCATCTTGTCTTCAGTATCCAGCCTACAGTTCCCAGCAGCACCTTGCCTTCAGTATCCAGCCTACAGTTCCCAGCAGCACCTTGCCTTTAGTATCCAGCCTACAGTTTCCAGCAGCACATTGCCTTCAGTATCCAGCCTACAGTTCCCAGCAGCACCTTGCCTTCAGTATCCAGCCTACAGCTCCCAGCAGCACCTTGTCTTCAGTATCCAGTTTACTATTCCCAGCAGCCATCTGTATTCCTATATCTGTCAGACTATTAGCCTCCTCCTGAAAGCGTACGGTGAATATCTTGGCCATCAAGTGGCAAGTGGCCGAAAATGTGGCAATGTTTATGCGGATTACTTGACTAGGTAATAGCACCCTTCTCCTATATGCCCCGCACGTCTCTAGCTCAAAAACTGTGGGAGGAGATACAGTCCAAAAAATCAGAAGAATAAAACGGAAGAAGAAATAAAAAGAACAGGAATATGACTCTTCAAGCCAAAAAAAAAAGCTGGATGAGTTTCTAAAAACAAAGAATATTGCATGCATCCTATGTACTAAAAGACAGCTGTAAATTGCCAATTGCCACTTTGGAGTCAGGAAGGAATTTTTTTTTTACCATCCTCATCGGTCAACAGTTAGGCTGAGGCCACAGTGCAATGCAGGCATGCAATTGCGATGTGCGATTTCTGTGCATTGTCTCGTGTTTGTACATGTGATTTTGCTATTTTCCATTATGGAAATGCATATGGTTGCGGGAAAAAAGTGATTGCATGCGTTACCAAAAGGGACATGCATGCACAATTCCATGCACTTTGGAAATCGCAGGAATTTTTGCATTCCCGAGATTTCCATGTTATTTAAAAATGTGTGCGCAAAAAACGCGTTAGTGTGGCCTAGCCCTTAGGCAGGAAATGTGGGTATTGATGGATAGGTTGGATTAGATGGGGATATGTCTTTATTCAACCTCAAATCCTATACTATACTATGCTATACTATGCTATATACTATATTATACTATACTATATACTGTACAACACTATATACTATACTATACTGTGCTATATACTAAACTATACTATACACTATACTATCTTATACTATGCTATATACTATACTATATACTATACTGTGCTATATACAAAACTATACTATATACTATCTTATACTATACTATATACTATACTATACTGTGCTATATACTATACTATCATATACTATACTATGCTATACTATCCTATACTATGCTATATACTATACTATATACTATACTATGCTATACTATCGTATACTATGCTATATACTATACTATACTATACTATGCTATACTATCCTATACTATGCTATATACTATACTATACTATGCTATACTATCCTATACTATGCTATATACTATACTATACAATATGCTATACTTTACTATATACTATACTAATCCTTTAAGTTCCTGTAAATATACAGCTGCACTCTTTTTGGCTTAAAAATGGATGACACACGTATGACTTTGTATAGACATATTTTCTTTTCTTCTTTTTTGCGTTCCCGAGATTTCCATGTTATTTAAAAATGCATGCACAAACATGCAAAAAACAAGTTAGTGTGGCCTAGCTCTTAGGCAGGAAATGTGGGTTGGACTAGATGGGAATATGTCTTTATTCAACCTCAAATACTATACTGTACTATACTATATACAATACTATACTATACTATATTCAATACTATACACTACTGTATACTAAATACCATTCTATACTATACTATACTATATACAATACTATACTATATACTACTGTATACTAAATACCATTCTATACTATACAATATACTATACACAATACTATACTATATACTACTGTATACTAAATACCATTCTATACAATATACTATACTATATACTACTGTATACTAAATACCATTCTATACTATACAATATGCTATACTATACTATATACAATACTATACTATATACTATGCTATACTATATACAATACTATACTATACACCATTTTATACTATATACTATACACCATTTTATACTATATACTATACTAAATACCATTCTATACTATACAATATACTATACTATATACCATTTTATACTATACTATATACAATACTAGTCCTTTTAGTAAATATACAGCCGTACTTCTAACACTTTTGGCTGAAAAATGAATAACACACATGGGACAGATTTTCTTTATTTAAATTCCACGTATTGTTATATAACTAACTGTATGCGGAAACAGCACAGTAATATGCAATCCCTGAGAGAAACATTGTACTGTTATGTTATAACGTAATGTGCTGTTGCCATAATAAAAACAATGCATTGTGCAGAGCTGTGCTGATCAGGCTTCATTAGCCTCCACTTGTTGCTGTTCACCATGTTCTAGAAGTGTCTCTCTTTCAGATGGAATGTGGGAACTTTTCTCATTTCATATTAACTGCCTGTCTTCACATTCAGGATATGACAAGGTATGAGTTCACGAGACCAGGATCTTTCACACAATGTAGATATCACACAACCAGGATTGGCTTATGTGTGGGTCACTTTTGTACTATGAAATTGGCATTTTTTTGCTGGAACACAGATACACTGAAACACTAATACTGGAACAGAGATATGTACACTGGAATACTGTGTAATACTGGAACAGAGATACACTAAAACACTGGAATACCGGAACAGAGATACTCTGAAACAGTGGAATACCGGAACAGAGATACACTGAAACAGTGGAAACGGAACGAGATACACTGAAACACGGAATACCGAACAGAGAATACCTGAAACACTGGTAATACGCGGAACAGAGATACACTGTAAACAACTGGAATACCGGAACAGAGATACACTGAAAACACTGAATACCGGAACAGAGATACACTGAAAACCCTGGAACTACCGGAACAGAGATACACTGAAACACTGGAATACCGGAACAGATACACTGAAACACTGGAATACCGGAACAGAGATACACTGAAACACTGGAATACCGGAACAGAGATACACTGAAACACTGGAATACCGGAACAGAGATACACTGAAACACTGGAATACCGGAACAGAGATACACTGAAACACTGGAATACCGGAACAGAGATACACTGAAAGGTTGGCCGAGCAGAGGATAAAGAGCAGTCAATCATTGGCTGTGATGTTAGCAGTCACGGCCTTGATTGACTACATTTAGGGAGGAGCCGTCCTCCTCTGCCTGAATGGGGACAATAATTATCCTTTAACATCTGGTTGGTAATGCAGGTAATAATGTGCTGAATAAATTAGTTGGGGTTAGGGGTGAACATAAACTTTGCATTCACCAAATTATGGACATATGTAAAATATAAAAATTCCAATACCACAGTGTGCTCGTGAAGGTTCTCATTCAGATCAACTGGACTTGAAGTTTAGATCTTGAAGACATTTTGCTTGTTAGTTAAGAATGACTGGCAATAAATACCCTGGTAGGTTTACATATGGTTGCCATGAAAATGAACATGCAAACATAGTATGATCACAACATTTACTTCTCCTTGATTCCAGAAAGTGTCTAAGCCTCCAACCCTGGTGTGGGATAGAAGTAGTCTAGGCCCTTCTAAATCTAGGGCCACAAAACAAAAATGGCAAAAACAGAACTGACATTGTTGGTCTGCCCAGGGAAAGTGTCTTGTGCGCCTTGGGGATAGTATAGAAAGTGGGAAGTCTTGGGTATTTCACATTAGAAACCTTTTTACTGATAACTCCCTTTTTAAAACCATTTTCTACCATTTCTTTTAGACTCAGCAGGCTTTCTGCCACTTTCCACAATTACTGCTCTTTGTCGAAGAGCTGCCTGAGGACTTCCATCTTGTGGCATTCAAACCACGCACAATTGCAAACATGATATGAATTCACATAGGGAGATTTACCAGGATCGATTGCCAGGGTATGTAACACCCAGTGTGGAGTTAATTAGCTTCAGATCCAGGGGCCTTTCATTAAAAAACTGATATTTATAGGATTTAATCACATGACCCTGAAACCTCGGAATGTTCATGTTTGAGGTTTGGATCTATTATAGTCTATGGTGGTAACACTTCCATGGATTATTTAGCTGGGTGAGGGTCAGCACACTTCTACATGTATGTGGGAGGAGATACCGTTAAGTTAAAGAATTAAAGAAGAATATGAAAAAGAGAATTTATCTTTTCCAAGCCAATGTTATGTATGTAAAGTGAAAGCAGAAGAAAGGCTGGGATATATAGCTGTCTGCCCATAAAACCGTACTAACCCCCTTATTGAGCTTATATAGTAAGGTTTGTGAACAATGACCAGGGTAAAGGTCTCACCCCCTCTGCAATTATTAGCTTGTCACAACATTTCCTGTTTTTGTCTCTTCTGCCTATTTGTTATTAATGTTAAACCTTTGGTCTAGTTCTGTCTGGGAATGTTCCTGTAGATTTCTATATTTCTAATCAACAAGCCAATAAGAATGATTGTTTTAACATGTTTTCTTCTTTGGATCATATTATAAACTTTTCCTGAGGGTTTATAACAGGCAGTAATGATTTGTCCTGCCGTAAAGTACCAATTGCGATCAATACTTTATGGCCAGTCATTGCTGACCGTAATACCACAGGACCACTGTGGTATTGCATGGGAGCCACCACGCAGTTGCAATATACTGCACAGTGATAATATTAGCAACAGGGCGTAAATTTACGATTGTGGTGCAAAATAGGATGTAATTGTAAACTACCAACGTCTGTTATCAAATCAGCAATACCGCCTCTTTACAAGTACGGACTGGATCAAAATCAGAACTTTTAAAAAGGGGGTAAAAAGGTTTGAGGTAAAAATGTAACGACTGGTAATAGGATTGAAAATTCATTAGTTGCCAACAACATTCTAACGCATTTTTGGGAATTTATTTTAATTTTTTTATGTTATTATTGTTGGTTTTATTCTGTTTTATTAGCATTTGCTATGGTTAGCTGAACCCAGTATTTACATACTGCGCAAAAACTGTGCAAAGAAAAAAAAATGATCTGATTTCATCATAGCCCACACACAATCGTTGCTCTACACATCATGCATCCAGGTCGGCCCCTGCGACCGCACATGTATGAACCTTTGCCCATTCCTGGTTACATCTATAATTCACATCTGCAGTTAGAAAAGCAAATCGACAGCACAATGTCTCTGAATGAAAAATCCTATTAGTGAAATGTTTGTGGGGTTATAACAAGTCAGGCTTTAGTTAGACTTTCTGGTTAATACTCAGTCTTTTAGCTATTAATATAACAGAGCATTAAAGCCTTAACAGCCTGATCCTTTGATAGGATTTAGGATGATTTTGGAATACAAAGACAGTCCTTTATATTTCTACAATACAGAACCATATATTAGAGCAGGTCAAGGGATACATTGTAATGGAAAAAAGAAGGATGGAATAAGTCTAGTCTATTAATAGACGAGTGATTATTTTAACCCAGTCTTTATGGGAGTTAAATACAATTATAAGAGAATTCTAAGGTCAGTAGCAGTTCTGCAGGAAAGCATCCCTTTGCAAATGGTTATTACTCCCCCCACCAGAAAGAGAACCGATGACTGTTATTTATAACCACTTTTCTACTACATGGTATGTTATAAAGTTGGTCTCAGCAGGCTTTACCAGCATTTGATGGTTTTGTGTGATTCTGACACAGGCTTGACATTTGTATCAATTTTATAGCAATGTTTATAGGAAAAAGAATGATGGCCCAGGTGCAAAATTTTTCTTGACTCCATCCTCTGTCCCAATCTCTCTGCAGGTTTTAAGCTGAAATCTGCAGAAAGATCGAGGCCTCATGGTAGGGAACGGTTAGAAACTCTGCCTGTGTATAGCTAGCTTTAGGCTTGGTATACACCATACAATATATTTTCCATGGATCGGTCGGTTGAAAAAATTGTATGTGTGGTGTGGGTGCCATTGCCAACGACTCCAACCGATCTTAGCTGCCCCTTTGTCCAGATCATAAATCATGGCCGATTTGCAGTTCCCTATGGGACCGCACAATTGGTCACTGCATGTCCGATTTGTCCCGGCTGACCGCTCGCTATTTATATTTTCATATTTTACATTACACTAATTTTGAGAAGTATACAGTAAACATTTTTTTCTGTTGATAGTCATGTTGTTAGAAGGAACACAGTAAAGTTGATCCCATAAACAGCGCTATTGATCTGGAGTGTCAAACCCATGCTAGCTGAGTAATATTGGGATAGCTGGGGTGCCACTTACATTTTGCGCACTGTATAGACTGAAACTTGAACTCTATTGGATCGTCCTGCAACCTGTGCTCCTACTGTACTCTGCCCCCACAATGCTGCAGCTGTCACAAATTAACAACAGCTTTGCAAAGTGTGCTAAGGCACTCCCCGATACTTTATTGCATTGCCCTGTTATACAGGGCTCAAATAAGCCATATGAATAGTAGACAGTCTACTATTTGTTCGTAAAATAATCCTTACTAACATCTTAATTATTTTTAGTGCCTTTATTTATCTTTTCTATAATACTGCAGTTAAACAGCTGTACTGCTGGTCCTGTACACTTACTGCCCCTTTCTGACAGTGAAGACACGTTGTATACTATTAAATATTTACACAGTATGTACACCAGTGATACTTGGTGTGAGCTAAGAGTTAAAAAAAAAATAATGACAGGGTTATAAAACTCATTAATTCTAATTTAATTTAGTAATTACAAGAACCAAGGGACAGTGAACATTGAGAAGATAGTTGCCTTTAGAAATATCCTTGCACAAAGTAAGAAAGGTCTTGGGGATTGTGGGGGGTCTTAACCAAACGTAGATTTTAAATGGGCTGAACTTGCCCTTTAAAATGAAGTTTAGACCTAAAATACATTTTTCCTTAACTTACAATCAAGAAACTGCGATTAAAATGTAAATATCTAAATACAAACACAGTACAGAGAGCCCTGCAGATACTGCCTTTTCCATTAGGCTGTGTACACATGGTTCGATATTTTTGCCCGTCGATTACTAAGACCAAAATTGGTACCACGACCAAGCTTTTGTCACATTGCCCAGACTAATGATTTTGTGTTACAATTGGTAGTTGTCCGAAAATAAGCAGGTTGTACACAGCCTTTGCTTTTTGAGTTTCTGTATTCTCGTTGCGATTTACCCAAGGAGAACAGTTCACTAGTCATCTATTTTGCATTTCCCCGTTCTAAAAAGGGGTGGAAGTAAAACTGGATGGGCTGTAGTGAAACTTAATTAACAGTTTCTCACTTTAAAGTGAGGGGAGATTAAGGTGCCTAAAAGCCCCACAGAACAAAATATGCAACAAAGCCTTCTTAAAAACAGAAGGTACTTTATATAAGATATTATTATTCCTTATCATACCTTACAAGTGGTATTTTTACCCTGAGATTACATTGGCCATAGGCATTACAAGATCTAAAATTCCCTCTGGGCACACCAGTGAATACCGGTAATTAATTGCATCAATTGTTTTACCCTAGTTTCTGCCTCAATATGTTAGATGGACAAGTACTATCAGCATAGCTTGAATGTGATATAGCCTAGATGATCCTTCTCCTTAGTTTTGAGGGCTTTAACCAACCTTGTTCCAGCTTTTCACCTTTTCCATACTGGTTGCATGTGCCTGAAGTAACATATTGTAGACCAGTGCACAAGATGCTTAAACATATACAGAATATTGTACAATGAATCTTTCCTAAAGTTCAACCAATAAAAACAAAAGCAAAACTATCATTTCTGAATCTATTTCTACACATGCAAAACCATATTTTAACAAGGGAAGTACATGTCTGTAGATAAAAAAACAACTTATTTTTTTCTCATTAACTGTACATTATAACCAAATTGTAATATATTATTAGTTCTACTCTGTTCAAGAGACCATAATAACAGTGAAATTTAATGTTCCTCTCCGGTGTCATCCCGTCTAGGGCAATAATCTGCATCTCCTTGGCTATTCGTTCTCCTATTTCTGCTGCTAGCTGCTATAACTCTGCGGGACATCAAGTCAAATGGTCCTCCTGCAAATAATAAACAATTACTATTATTAAATGAAATAATGTTTTATTAACCAGCCATAACGGTGTAAATTATTTACCCATAACCCCCCCAAAAAAACCCCTAAAGAACTCAAACAACTAACTTGCTTTTAACAGAATTAAATGTATAATATGATACATGGTATTGATGGGTATTTACATGTTAAAACCATGACCAGGTATAGCAGTGTCCAACTGAGCTAACAGGTAGCTACTGGAACAAGCTGGCAACTCTAGCTAGACTGAAAATATATTTCGGAAACCTGAATCTGGTAACAAGGGTGTAAAGCTGGGTATCTCTTAACAAACAACACATCTTTGCACCAGAAACAACCACGAGGGTGCGTGCAACACTATAGGCAAACCTATGGACTTTAGTTCACCATTTATATGGTTAAATGGGTTGCCTCTCACTTTGTTCACACTATATATAGTTTTATTATCTAGGTGAGGAAGATGTGCCTATTACTCATGGTGGATATACTCCATACAATCCTATTCGTACAACAGTTTATTGTAGATCATTGGCACATGTATGGGTGATCGGGCAACAATCATAATAAAGTTTACATTTTTTTACATTTTTTTTTTAAATCAGCCCATCTGATCGCATGATCCCCAGATTGTAGAACCAACTTAAGAGCCAATATCTGACCAATAATTCCCATTGGTAACAATTGGCCTACAGCTTTAGTTAAGCAGAATTGATAGAATTTGTGGACACACATATTCTTCCGCATGATTGCTCTTATACAGACTATAGGGAGGTTGATACGTGAATGTGTATGGCAAACGTCCAATAGAATCTGCAATGTAACCCCCAATGCGTTTGGTATGTGTGTTTTTTTTCAACCTAAAATTTATTTACTATGTATAGTCATCCTCAGGTTTCACATGGTGTTTATCTACTAAGGGGGAGAAAAAATTGGTACTTTTAACATGGGACATGTATGCAACGCTTAAACTATTTAAAGGACAATTATACTCACCTTTTCCCCGATCCATGCAGCATAGTACCCAGGGTGAGGACCTAAAATCGCTAAGTCCTCACCCGGGTTCTTTCTCTAACTCCTGCACTACTTACCGCGAAATCTGCTTCGGCGATCCAGACTGTTCCACCCTACTGTCGTGACAGTCGCGAGGCAGCCATTGGAAGACACGCCTCCTTGCAGAGCGTATCTTCCTATTGGCTGCCTCGCGATCTGTCTTGAAGCAGGAAGAGCGGAGGAACGAAGCGATCGGCGAAGCAGATTTGGGGTAAGTAGTGCAGGAGTTAGAGAAAGAACCCAGGTGAGCTTAGCGATTTTAGGTCCTCACCCTGGGTACTATGCAGCTATGGAGGAAGAGGAGCGAGGGTGAGGTGATGTATACTTGTCCTTTAAATAAACACAATCAATAAGAGGACACCGATTTGTGAGGGGGAAAATAGCCGCAGCTTTAATAACTTGATTGTTTTTTAAAACCCAGATATCCCCAAACATTGTTTTTAACCATTTGTAAACACACCTAGCCAGCTCCCTCTGAGTCGCCAAAATCTTCACCTACCCCAGGGTGACTGGGCTAAAATCCCTTGGCTACAATTGTCCTTAACCCAGCCACCAGCTGCGACTTTGCATATAACCACAAGGCTTTAGCCATCAGCCTGGGTCCCACTTTTTAATTTCATTTGTACATCAATAAATATTAACTTACAAACTGGGTGGGAGGGTGAGTGAGTCCTTCCTCCGATCCTACAGCTTGGGAGGATTTTCCTTTCTTCTGCACCTCCTTTTAAGGCTGAGAGATACACTGAAACACTGGAATACCGGAACAGAGATACACTGAAACACTGGAATACCGGAACAGAGATACACTGAAACACTGGAATACCGGAACAGAGATACACTGAAACACTGGAATACCGGAACAGATACACTGAAACACTGGAATACCGGAACAGAGATACACTGAAACACTGGAATACCGGAACAGAGATACACTGAAACACTGGAATACCGGAACAGAGATACACTGAAACACTGGAATACCGGAACAGAGATACTGAAACACTGGAATACCGGAACAGAGATACACTGAAATGTGTGGCTGAGCAGAGGATAAAGAGCAGTCAATCATTGGCTGTGATGTTAGCAGTCACGGCCTTGATTGACTACATTTAGGGAGGAGCCGTCCTCCTCTGCCTGAATGGGGACAATAATTATCCTTTAACATCTGGTTGGTAATGCAGGTAATAATGTGCTGAATAAATTAGTTGGGGTTAGGGGTGAACATAAACTTTGCATTCACCAAATTATGGGACATATGTAAAATATAAAAATTCCAATACCACAGTGTGCTCGTGAAGGTTCTCATTCAGATCAACTGGACTTGAAGTTTAGATCTTGAAGACATTTTGCTTGTTAGTTAAGAATGACTGGCAATAAATACCCTGGTAGGTTTACATATGGTTGCCATGAAAATGAACATTGCAAACATAGTATGATCACAACATTTACTTCTCCTTGATTCCAGAAAGTGTCTAAATGCCTCCAACCCTGGTGTGGGATAGAAGTAGTCTAGGCCCTTCTAAATCTAGGGCCACCAAAACAAAAATGGCAAAAACAGAACTGACATTGTTGGTCTGCCCAGGGGAAAGTGTCTTGTGCGCCTTGGGGATAGTATAGAAAGTGGGAAGTCTTGGGTATTTCACAATTAGAAATCCTTTTTACTGATAACTCCCTTTTTAAAACCATTTTCTACCATTTCTTTTAGACTCAGCAGGCTTTCTGCCACTTTCCACAATTACTGCTCTTTGTCGAAGAGCTGCCTGAGGACTTCCATCTTGTGGCATTCAAACCACGCACAATTGCAAACATGATATTGAATTCACATAGGGAGATTTACCAGGATCGATTGCTCAGGGTATGTAACACCCAGTGTGGAGTTAATGTAGCTTCAGATCCAGGGGCCTTTCATTAAAAAACTGATATTTATAGGATTTAATCACATGACCCTGAAACCTCGGAATGTTCATGTTTGAGGTTTGGATCTATTATAGTCTATGGGTGGTAACACTTCCATGGATTATTTAGCTGGGTGAGGGTCATAGCACACTTCTACATGTATGTGGGAGGAGATACCGTTAAGTTAAAGAATTAAAGGGAAGAATATGAAAAAGAGAATTTATCTTTTCCAAGCCATATTGTTATGTATGTAAAGTGAAAGCAGAAGAAAGGCTGGGATAAATATAGCTGTCTGCCCATAAAACCGTACTAACCGCCCTTATTGAGCTATATTAGTAAGGTTTGTGAACAATGACCAGGGTAAAGGTCTCACCCCCTCTGCAATTATTAGCTTGTCACAACATTTCCTGTTTTTGTCTCTTCTGCCTATTTGTTATTAATGTTAAACCTTTGGTCTAGTTCTGTCTGGGAATGTTCCTGTAGATTTCTATATTTCTAATCAACAAGCCAATAAGAATGATTGTTTTTAACATGTTTTCTGTCTTTGGATCATATTATAAACTTTTCCTGAGGGTTTATAACAGGCAGTAATGATTTGTCCTGCCGTAAAGTACCAATTGCGATCAATACTTTATGGCCAGTCATTGCATGACCGTAATACCACAGGACCACTGTGGTATTGCATGGGAGACACCACGCAGTTGCAATATACTGCACAGTGATAATATTATGCAACAGGGCGTAAATTTACGATTGTGGTGCAAAATAAGGATGTAATTGTAAACTACCAACGTCTGTTATCAAATCAGCAATACCGCCTCTTTACAAGTACGGACTGGATCAAAATCAGACATTTTAAAAAGGGGGTAAAAAAGGTTTGAGGTAAAAATGTAACGACTGGTAATAGGATTGAAAATTCATTAGTTGCCAACAACATTCTAACGCATTTTTGGGGAATTTATTTTAATTTTTTTAATGTTATTATTGTTGGTTTTATTCTGTTTTATTAGCATTTGCTATGGTTAGCTGAACCCAGTATTTACATACTGCGCAAAAACTGTGCAAAGAAAAAAAAATGATCTGATTTCTGATCATAGCCCACACACAATCGTTGCTCATACACATCATGCATCACAGGTCGGCCCCTGCGACCGCACATGTATGAACCTTTGCCCATTCCTGGTTACAATCTATAATTCACTTCTGCAGTTAGAAAAGCAAATCGACAGCACAATGTCTCTGAATGAAAAATCCTATTAGTGAAATGTTTGTGGGGATTATAACAAGTCAGGCTTTAGTTAGACTTTCTGGTTAATACTCAGTCTTTTAGCTATTAATATGAACAGAGCATTAAAGCCTTAACAGCCTGATCCTTTGATAGGATTTAGGATGATTTTGGAATACAAAGACAGTCCTTTATATTTTCTACAATACAGAACCATATATTAGAGCAGGTCAAGGGATACATTGTAATGGAAAGAAAGAAGGATGGATAAAGTCTAGTCTATTAATAGACGAGTGATTATTTTAACCCAGTCTTTATGGGAGTTAAATACAATTATAAGAGAATTCTAAGGTCAGTAGCAGTTCTGCAGGAAAGCAGATCCCTTTGCAAATGGTTATTACTCCCCCCACCAGAAAGAGAACCGATGACTGTTATTTAATAACCACTTTTCTACTACATGGTATGTTATAAAGTTGGTCTCAGCAGGCTTTACCAGCATTTGATGGTTTTGTGTGATTCTGACACAGGCTTGACATTTGTATCAATTTTATAGCAATGTTTATAGGAAAAAGAATGATTGGCCCAGGTGCAAAATTTTCCTCTGACTCCATCCTCTGTCCCAATCTCTCTGCAGGTTTTAAGCTGAAATCTGCAGAAAGATCGAGGCCTCATGGTAGGGAACGGTAGAAACTCTGCCTGTGTATAGCTAGCTTTAGGCTTGGTATACACCATACAATATATTTTCCATGGATCGGTCGGTTGAAAAAATTGTATGTGTGGTGTGGGTGCCATTGCCAACGACTCCAACCGATCTTAGCTGCCCCTTTGTCCAGATCATAAATCATGGCCGATTGTGCAGTTCCCTATGGGACCGCACAATTGGTCACTGCATGTCCGATTTGTCCCGGCTGACCGCTCGCTATTTATATTTTCATATTTTACATTACACTATATTTTGAGAAGTATACAGTAAACATTTTTATTCTGTTGATAGTCATGTTGTTAGAAGGAAACACAGTAAAGTTGATCCCATAAACAGCGCTATTGATCTGGAGTGTCAAACCCATGCTAGCTGATGTAATATTGGGATAGCGTGGGGTGCCACTTTACATTTTGCGCTACTGTATAGACTGAAACTTGAACTCTATTGGATCGTCCTGCAACCTGTGCTCCTTACTGTACTCTGCCCCCACAATGCTGCAGCTGTCACAAATTAACAACAGCTTTGCAGAAGTGTGCTAAGGCACTCCCCGATACTTTATTGCATTGCCCTGTTTATACAGGGCTCAAATAAGCCATATGAATAGTAGACAGTCTACTATTTGTTCGTAAAATAATCCTTACTAACATCTTAATTATTTTTTAGTGCCTTTATTTATCTTTTCTATAATACATGCAGTTAAACAGCTGTACTGCTGGTCCTGTACACTTACTGCCCTCTTCTGACAGTGAAGACACGTGTATACTATTAAATATTTACACAGTATGTACACAGTGATACTTGGTGTGAGCTAAGAGTTAAAAAAAAAAATAATGACAGGGTTATAAAACTCATTAATTCTAATTTAATTTAGTAATTACAAGAACCAAGGGACAGTGAACATTGAGAAGAATAGTTGCCTTTAGAAATATCCTTGCACAAAGTAAGAAAGGTCTTGGGGATTGTGGGGGGTCTTAACCAAACCGTAGATTTTAAATGGGCTGAACTTGCCCTTTAAAATAGAAGTTTAGACCTAAAATACATTTTTCCTTAACTTACAATCAAGAAACTGCTGATTAAAATGTAAATATCTAAATACAAACACAGTACAGAGAGCCCTGCAGATACTGCCTTTTCCATTAGGCTGTGTACACATGGTTCGATATTTTTGCCCGATCGATTACTAAGACCAAAATTGGTACCACGACCAAGCTTTTGTCACATTGCCCAGACTAATGATTTTGTGTTACAATTGGTAGTTGTCCGAAAATAAGCAGGTGTGTACACAGCCTTTGCTTTTTGAGTTTCATGTATTCTCGTTGCGATTTACCCAAGGAGAACAGTTCACTAGTCATCTATTTTGCA
Source organism: Hymenochirus boettgeri (assembly GCA_019447015.1). Taxonomy (NCBI): domain Eukaryota; kingdom Metazoa; phylum Chordata; class Amphibia; order Anura; family Pipidae; genus Hymenochirus; species Hymenochirus boettgeri. The sequence goes on from CM033474.1 coordinate 234,498,919, forward strand.
TTTCCCCGTTCTAAAAAGGGGTGGAAGTAAAACTGGATGGGCTGTAGTGAAACATTAATTAACAGTTTCTCACTTTAAAGTGAGGGGAGATTAAAGGTGCCTAAAAGCCCTCCACAGAACAAAATATGCAACAAAGCCTTCTTAAAAACAGAAGGTACTTTATATAAGATATTATTATTCCTTATCATACCTTACAAGTGGTATTTTTACCCTGAGATTACATTGGCCATAGGCATTACAAGATCTAAAATTCCCCTCTGGGCACACAGTGAATACCGGTAATTAATTGCATCAATTCTGTTTTACCCTAGTTTCTGCCTCAATATGTTAGATCTGGGACAAGTACTATCAGCAATAGCTTGAATGTGATATAGCCTAGATGATCCTTCTCCTTAGTTTTGAGGGCTTTAACCAACCTTGTTCCAGCTTTTCACCTTTTCCATACTGGTTGCATGTGCCTGAAGTAACATATTGTATGACCAGTGCACAAGATGCTTAAACATATACAGAATATTGTACAATGAATCTTTCCTAAAGTTCAACCAATAAAAACAAAAGCAAAACTATCATTTCTGAATCTATTTCTACACATGCAAAACCATATTTTAACAAGGGAAGTACATGTACTGTAGATAAAAAAACAACTTATTTTTTTCTCATTAACTGTACATTATAACCAAATTGTAATATATTATTAGTTCTACTCTGTTCAAGAGACCATAATAACAGTGAAATTTAATGTTCCTCTCCGGTGTCATCCCGTTCTAGGGCAATAATCTGCATCTCCTTGGCTATTCGTTCTCCTATTTCTCTGCTGCTAGCTGCTATAACTCTGCGGGACATCAAGTCAAATGGTCCTCCTGCAAATAATAAACAATTACTATTATTAATGAAATAATGTTTATTAACCAGCCATAACGGTGTAAATTATTTACCCATAACCCCCCCAAAAAAAACCCCTAAAGAACTCAAACAACTAACTTGCTTTTAACAGAATTAAATGTATAAAATATGATACATGGTATTGATGGGTATTTACATGTTATAAACCATGACCAGGTATAGCAGTGTCCAACTGAGCTAACAGGTAGCTACTGGAACAAGCTGGCAACTCTAGCTAGACTGAAAATATATTTCGGAAACCTGAATCTGGGTAACAAGGGTGTAAAGCTGGGTATCTCTTAACAAACAACAGCATCTGTGCACCAGAACAAACCACGAGGGTGCGTGCAACACTATAGGCAAACCTATGACTTTAGTTCACCATTTATATGGTTAAATGGGTTGCCTCTCACTTTGTTCACACTATATATAGTTTTATTATCTAGGTGAGGAGAGATGTGCCTATTACTCATGGTGGATATACTCCATACAATCCTATTCGTACAATCAGTTTATTGTAGATCATTGGCACATGTATGGGTGATCGGGCAACAATCATAATAAAGTTTACATTTTTTTACATTTTTTTTTTAAATCAGCCCATCTGATCGCATGATCCCCAGATTGTAGAACCAACTTAAGAGCCAATATCTGACCAATAATTCCCATTGGTAACAATTGGCCTACAGCTTTAGTTAAGCAGAATTGATAGAATTTGTGGACACACATATTCTTCCGCATGATTGCTCCTTATACAGACTATAGGGAGGTTGATACGTGAATGTGTATGGCAAACGTCCAATAGAATCTGCAATGTAACCCCCAATGCGTTTGGTATGTGTGTTTTTTTTCAACCTAAACATTTATTTATCTATGTATAGTCATCCTCAGGTTTCACATGGTGTTTATCTACTAAGGGGGAGAAAAAATTGGTACTTTTAACATGGGACATGTATGCAACGCTTAAACTATTTAAAGGACAATTATACTCACCTTTTCCCCGATCCACTGCAGCATAGTACCCAGGGTGAGGACCTAAAATCGCTAAGTCCTCACCCTGGGTTCTTTCTCTAACTCCTGCACTACTTACCGCAAATCTGCTTCGGCGATCCAGACTGTTCCACCCTACTGTCAGTGACAGTCGCGAGGCAGCCAATTGGAAGACACGCCTCCTTGCAGAGCGTATCTTCCTATTGGCTGCCTCGCGATCTGTCATTGAAGCAGGAAGAGCGGAGGAACGAAGCGATCGGCGAAGCAGATTTGGGGTAAGTAGTGCAGGAGTTAGAGAAAGAACCCAGGGTGAGGACTTAGCGATTTTAGGTCCTCACCCTGGGTACTATGCAGCTATGGAGGAAGAGGAGCGAGGGTGAGGTGAGTATACTTGTCCTTTAAATAAACACAATCAATAAAGAGGACACCGATTTGTGAGTGGGGAAAATAGCCGCAGCTTTAATAACTTGATTGTTTTTTAAAACCCAGATATCCCCAAACATTGTTTTTAACCATTTGTAAACACACCTAGCCAGCTCCCTCTGAGTCGCCAAAATCTTCACCTACCCCAGGGTGACTGGGCTAAAATCCCTTGGCTACAATTGTCCTTAACCCAGCCACCAGCTGCGACATTTGCATATAACCACAAGGCTTTAGCCATCAGCCTGGGTCCTCCACTTTTTAATTTACATTAGTACATCAATAATATTTATACTTACAAACTGGGTGGGAGGGTGAGTGAGTCCTTCCTCCGATCCTACAGCTTGGGAGGATTTTCCTTTCTTCTGCACCTCCTTTTAAGGCTTGTTTGGCCTCTAGCCAAGCCACCTTAGTGGACCAGACCCAATCATGGGCTGACACCAGGTAAATTGTGCACCTGGCTGCAATCACTCTCCCCCATACCTTCTTGGGGGAGTTTACCCTTTCCTTGCTGGTCCCCACCTGCCCATGGTGCATAATGGGCAAGGGGCCACTCTGCCTACAATATGAATTCTGGGGGATTACAGCGATAATTGTCATTTATTAGTATTCAAATGGATACAAATCTGTTGCTGTAAAAATTAAAGAAAACATTTAGTAATTATTTCCAAACCTGTTGCATCCAGGACAACTCCCCCTGCTTCTGTAATGATGATTGAAGAAGCTGCCATATCCCAGCAATGGATCCCCATCTCATAATAAGCATCTGCACCTCCAGTGGCCACAAGACACATATTCACTGCTGCTGTGCCAACTGCCCTGATTCTGGAATGTAAAAGACCCCAAACCATTAGAAATAACCCTGCTGCAAGAACCATATCCAGTACTCAGGGTTTACTCTGGTTATAAGAAGCTGCTAAAGGTGGGCAGATAGGATAGTAATTATACTTACTGCTGTTTTCATTTTACATAGTAACATAGTAATATAGTAATTAAGGTTGAATAAAGACATACGTCCATCAAGTCCAACCTATCCACCCTATTTTTTTATTTTAACCATTCCTAACAGTTGATCCAGATGAAGGCAAAAAACCCCAGCTAAAAAGGGGGAAAAAATTCCTTCCTGACTCCAAACGGCAATCGGAAAGTATCCCTGGATCAACCAGATCTATATTCATTAATACCAGTAATTCTCAATATTATTTAGTTTTAGGAACTTATCCAGGCCTTTTTTAAAGCTATTCAATGAACTTTCCATTACCACATCTGCTGGAAGACAGTTCCACAGTTTCACCGTTCTCACTGTAAAGAAACCTTTCCTAACCTGAAGGTGAAACTTCTTTTCTTCCAACCTTAAAGGATGTCCACGTGTCCTCTGATATGACCTATTAGTAAACAATGCACCAAAGAGTTCATTGTATGGCCCATTAATATATTTGTATAAGGTTATCATATCCCCACGCAAACGTCGCTTCTCCAATGTAAACAGCCCTAACTTGTCTAATCTGTCTGCATATTCAAGCCCCTTATTAATATAGTTGCCCTTCTCTGAACTGCCTCAATTTCCAAGATGTCCCTTTTGGATATGGGATTCCAAAACTGCACCGCATATTCCAAATGAGGCCTTACCAGTGCCTTGTAAAGAGGGAGAATAATATTTTTCTCTCTTGAATCTATTCCCCTTTTTATACAAGACAATATATTGCTAGCTCTAGCTGTTGCTACCTGGCATTGTTTGCTATAGCTAAGTCTGTTATCAACCAGAACCCCCAAATCTTTTTCCATTACAGATGCACTCAACACAGTTATTTATGGTGTAGGTGGCACAGGGATTATTAAATCCCAAATGCACCACCTTACATTTATCAACATTGAATCTCACCTGCCATTCTGCTGCCCATTTTGATAATCTATCTAGGTCTGCTTGCAGCACTTGCACATCACTTGAAGTTTCCAAAGCTCTGCATAGTTTAGTGTCATCAGCAAATACTGAGACCTTGCTCTCAATGCCCCCCTTTGGGTCTGGACTTGCCCTTTAATCTCTAGTCACTAAGTACACTATAGTTTCTGTATGTTAGCAATAAAGTCTCACTCACACAGCTTTAACCATATACAGGGTGCACCTCTTTGGCTGCTATATATTTTTATACCAGTTATTTAGAATTATTTCCCCTAGAAGACCTCTAAACTAGATACAAGGCATGGATTAGGCGTTCTATATAAACAGCAGGTAGTGCTATTAAGGCTACATTCTTGTTTTCCTAGCAGTGTCCAGAGTTTTCCAGAGGAAATACTGAATGTTTGCTATGCAGCATTATTTTTACTATTCCACAACTGGATTTGCCCAGAAACTGCTAACTACACAATTCAACTGTATGATGTTTAAAGGGCATGTCCACCCCCAAAACTATAATCCCCCCCCACTACTGGCCCCATTGTGTAGTGTAGTTTAATCCTTACCTCACATCCCAGCTCCATAAGGTTCTCCTGTAGTCCCCCCCCCAAAGTCCCAAAAACTACCCACCAGGAGGATAGCAGAGTCCATATAGGACTCTGCCTCCTACCTGGCCTCCGGGAGAAGTTTGGCATGCGTACTGCAGCCCTTCTCCCCCTCCCTCCCCCTCTCCCTCCCGATTTGGATTCCCTCCCCCTACCATAAAACCCATTAGGTAAATTATTACCCCTGTCCCCCCAGCCCCAACTGCTATCTTTATATCATTAGAAAGTTCCCCAAACTTTACTTACCTCCCCTCTTTCCTCCGCCGCACTGAATGACCAGCAGCCACGTCCGTGATTGGCTGCCGCTCAGCCAATCACAGACGCAACTGCCGGTCCTGCCCCTCTGCTTGCGAGAAAATGCAGCGCGGCGGAGGAAAGAGGGGAGGTAAGTAAAGTTTGGGGAACTTTCTAATGAATAGAGCGGTTGGGGCTGGGGGGACAGGGGGATTAATATAACAAAACCTTTATAACAAACCCTTTAATCAGCATGTAAGAGAGAGTGACACCTGGTGGCGGATTTAATTAAATCTTCTATTAAAGGATTAGTTAACTCTCAAAGTGAACTCTGCTTTAACAGCATTAAGTGAAGAATGAGTGGTAAACTAGCTCTGTCTTACCTCCCGTTCTTCATTTAATGTACCAGGAGAGATGAGTGAACTTACCCTGCAGTGCGATCCACCCCTAGCTCCTGACAGGCCCTGACCGCTTCCGCGTGCTATAGTTTACTTACAGCCGGAAGCTATCGTTACCTCGTCAGAGGTTCCAGTGGTGGATTGCGCTGCAGGTAAATTTGCTTGTCTCTCCTGGTAAGTGAAGAACGGATGGTAAGACATAGATAGTTCACTTAATGCAAGAGTTCACTTTGACAGTGAACTAACCTTTTAATTCCACCTGTATGTTGCCCTAACCGCACCTTTATTTAGATCACAAGTTCCTGTGCAAGTAAACCAAGCCCATGACCAAGCCCATGAGGACCAGCGCTGTTTAGTTTATTATAAAAAAAAAAGTTAAAGAAATACAAATTTTCCAGCACTGAATAATGCAAAGATCAAAAAACCAATAGGAACCTGCCCTTGTAAATGAATTTATAAGCCTGTCAAGTTCCATTGAGACCCAGGCTACTGAACCTGGCCTAAAGCTGTATAATAATTTAAATAAAGGGACAATCTTCACCTTATTTTTCAGACCGGCAAAATACTGCTCAGAAAACCAGAAGAAAAAAGTGGCGACACCGTCATTTCACAATGATCGTTCATGAGGTCTATTGAAGACCGTGCGATCGTCAGACATTTACAGACAGGAATGATTAAATTATCCAATTTGGACAAAAATTTGACCAAGCTCTATTACGTTGGCCAGTCAAGTGTGCCAAAATATCTTCCTGTTTGTTCTGGGCCTTGTCTATCTCTAAGCAGATTGGTTCCTCATTTTGACTGTCAAATCATATTTTTTGACAGGTATATGGCCAGCTTAACTCTAAGGGGCATATTTATAAAGAGGAGAAAATAGTGCCCAAAAATTACCACAGCACATCGCGGCCACAAAAAATAGCACCATCGGCGCAATGTCTGGTGGTAATTTAAAGTGCAATGCGCTAAGTACAATATCGCCGCGAATCGACTTAAAATCCCTTCCCGGTGCCTCCGCTAAAGGGGCGGGGCATACACCCACCCCGCCCTCGACCCCCTGCTTCCCAGCAGTTCCTCCTAACCCCCAACCCCGCTCGCGGCGAACATATGGGACAGAAGGCTAGGAGGGGCTGCTGGGAAGGGGCCGCAACAGGTGGTCCTGACCACCCGCCGTGCACCCCCTCCCCAGCAGCCCCTCCTAGCCTTCTGTCCCATATGGGCCCGCTGGGAGGGGTGGAGGCACCCTCCTCCATCTTCTTTCTTCAGCCATCTACTGCGATGGCATCTGAAGTCCGCGGCGGAGTGCACCTCTTATATAGGTTTGCAGAAAACCCTAATCGGTTTCTGATGGTCAATTTTTTAATGTTTTGTTTACATGCTTTACATTAACGAATCAGATTTTCCGAAATATATTGGTTAATATAAAGCATGTAAAGCAAGCATTAAAAAATTGACCAATCAGAAACAGTTTTCTGCAAACCTATATAAAGAGGTGCACTTCGCCGCGGACCTTAGATGCCATCGCAGTAGATGGCTGAAAAAAGAAGCGGCTGGCACATCGGCTCCAGTGAGACGGCCACCCGCTGCGAGGTGGGCGTGCCTCCCGGGGCGGGTGTGGCCACCCGTTGCGATCCAGGGGGGAATCTCGGACGATTTTGCCACCTTCAAGGTAATACGTCCGAGATTAGCGGTGCGTAACAGTTACCGCCGCTTTATAAATAGAAGCGGCGGTAACTGTTCAAATAGCCGCGAAAAGATAACACTTCGTCCTGACCCGCGACCCTGACACACAACCGTTTCGGTCGGGGGTTGTTCGTTGATATGCCCGGCGAACGACCCCCGACCGAACGCATACACACGGACGATTCTCGTGTGTAGCCTTCAGCGTCGGGGGTCGCAGGATCGTGCGCGTATTGAGCGTGTGTACGAACCTTTACATTATGCTCTGTGCAGGGGGTAACTTATTACTAACCTTTATTTACCTTTTAAATTGCAAAGAAAGCAGTAGTCTGGTTTTATAAGATAATTAACTTCAGGGGAAAACCAGATTTCTTATTGCACCTAAAGAAGTTTTTAAGTAGTTTCCAACAGTCCTCTAGTTTGAGCTTTACAGATTTATTTAAAAAAACTGAATAAACCAGAGACTTACCCATGGATTGGAATGCACAGCAGTCTCTCCATGTTGGAAAGCACGATTTTAATAACCTCTGGATTTCGATTTGACCCCAGTTCTGTTAATATCATGGACTTTGTAATATCTGAAATAAAAACGAGTAATGTGAACTGGGGAAATCACATTTGCAGTTTTTGTGGGGGAATCTTCAAAAAATCTACATATACTTCTCATAGACTCCTGATTGATTGAGTTTATCAATTAAAAGTCTTAAACTAGCCATCCACAGGCTGAAGGTTTTCCAATCTGATTTTTGATTGTCTGAAACTAATGAATTAAGAACGAACCTGCTATGAAGTGAAATGTTTTCCCACTCTTTGCTCTGCCTCTCACAAGGTTTCTACCTTCTTTTTCAAGCTCCCACTTGCAGGGAGAACAGACATTCAGTCATTGGCTGTGATGTCATCACAGCAGGGAGAACAGCATTCAATCATTGGCTGTGATGTCATCTGTCACACCAAAGACGGACCATAAAAACCAGGAAACAGAAAGAGGGGTAACAACACAGACCACATTACAGGTTAGTCTTAAATCTTTCAAACTATTGCAGTCTTAGGGTTTGAGGTGATTTATCTATATAAAAATTTTCATTCAAGAGCTTTGAAACTTTGAGTCCAGAGAGTGTGTTTGTGTTGCAATTTCACATTTGTGTTCATGTGCTTTTTAGGCATTTCTGATTTTGACATGGATTTTCAGTGGAGGAAATTCCTGTAAGCTGCCAACAAAAAGGAACCCTGAGCCCCAACTGACCTTAACTAGGTTCTCTGGGCTTATTTCCAAGTAAAAATGAATGTTGCCTTTTATAATTTGCCTTGTATAATTTGAGACATTTCGAACATCAAACCTCTTCCTTTTAAAAGTCTGAAACCTCTTACTTTTCAACCTGAACTTGGTACTTAGCGGAATATACAGGTATGTCTCTTCATAACATATTTCTGCATGCCCCCGAACAGAATGAATCTTGTTTTCCCTCTTTTCTTGTCCATTAGGATGTTTTTCACAGACAGTGGAACATTTTTTAAAAGCTCATCTCTCTCTTCCTGGAAATATTGTGTGGAGTGTGTAATGATTCTGGTGCAACAGTTAAATCTTGTGGCACTTGAACTTCTTGTGAAGGTCCCTTCGGGCAAGGATTTTATTCCTAATGTGTCAAGGCACACCGCTTATAAATAAAGGGGTTTTAGTATACATTACTATGATCAAATGAATGAAAAGCTTTCCAACCACGTCAAGGTAACTCCACTCTGGAAGGTCCTAACTTCTAACCTTTTTTACTTCAATTACGATTAGCAAACTTTTGCAACACAGGAAACACGCAGGAGGCAGAACACAGCAATTACACAGACTGCTGGTAAGGTTGCTTTGGACAGAGGGGAGCCCAGGATTTGGGACAGAGGGGTGACCCTGGATTTGGGAGAGGGGGGGGGAGGCTGGATTTTGGAGAGGGGGGGCTGGATTTAGGAGAGAGGGGCCCTGAATTTGGGACAATCCAGGGGCCATACAGAATCAATGTGCAGAATCAATGCACATTCCTAGGCTCCATACAATTTTAGATTTCTGTTTATCTCTCTCTCTTACTCTCTCACTTATAAAGCACCACTTGGGTATGCAGTGCTGTACATTCAGAGTATACAAACAAGGGTGAGAGAGAAATTTTATATAATTTAAATGAGCTTAAAGGGGAACTGTCTGTATAAATGAAAGGCCAGTTTCCTACCTTTAAAACAAGCCATCAACCACCTGCTCCACAGCCCAAAATATAAAGAAATTACTGACCAGAAAGTTAATGGGTGGGTGGCTGACATGTGACATTCCTAAGGCTGCTCCTCCACCATGCCGTCCTTCAGTGACAGGACAGGAAGTTCCTCCCCCTCCCTGCTGTGTGAAAATCCCCAGAGAAGGGAATCTACAGCCCACGGCAACCGCGAGTGGGCGGGGCAACGGCACCCACGAGTGTGCGGGACAAATGAAGTTGCGAGTGGGCGGGGCTAAGGCAACAGCGGATGGGAGTGGCTAAGGTGCCCTTGAGTGGGAGTGGCTAAAGCCCCATGTGGACTCGCGGGTCCACATGGGGCTGTAAGGGAAGGAGCCATGGGGGGCATGCAAATGGAGGGTCCATGAGTTGGAGGAAGTGAGGGGGCTTGCAAGGGGAGGTGAAGACACAAGGCAGATTGACTGTCATCCACTGACATGGTTTCAGAGCAGGAAGTGCAGGGGACCTGGTGATGCTGCTGTCATATTACACACAAAAATTCAAAACTATGCAAAAAAAACAATGAAGATAAATTCCAAAAATTCTCAGGAGGGCAATTCCTATCAATTTACCTAAAGTCATTTTTGGACCATAGTTCCCCTTTAAATTTACCATTTTTTAATGTTAAATCTATTTGTAGGAATTAAGAAACCCAATGTATTATTGCAATCAGAAGCAACTGAATTATATGGATTTTACATATTTATTGATAACTTGCCTTTTTGCCCAGAGACCTGTAATTTCTGACCATTGCAAAAAGACCCTTTTCCCTTCATGCCAGTGTACATTTTATCTTCTACACAACTGTACACAACCCCAAATTCAACCTGGAAGAGAAACAGAGGCTAGTATTACACATGGGACTTGCAACCAATCACCTCAGCAAATGTACCTGACAACATATATTCTGCTCATTATTAGTTAATACACATTCATGGTCTAGTACTGAAAAACATTACACCAACATCTTACTATTGTGCATTTAGCTTTTCAATGAATCAATCTTAAAAGGGACACTAAAACGGTTTTATTATTGCGGGGAGAAGCCGCAAGTAGATCGCCATTAGGTAAGTGCAACACTGTTACCCAGGTGTTCTATTATTCATAGGGAGGTGGGAACAAGCATTCTCACCTCCCTGTGTATAGCTATAGATTTCATGTACTTAAAGGGACTCTAGAGTGAAAAAAATTATCCTTTCCTATATTTTTAGTGCTGCAAGTGACTTGATACCTTTGTGCTCCCTGTCACCAGATCTCCTCGTGTCCTGTTCAGCTCACTCCTAGTTATTATGCATTTCTCATCTCTATGTATCCACCCCTCCCAAAACCGAGGCACAGATAGAGTGTGGAACATTTGCAGTGGAGATGATCTGTGCCTTCGTACTGCTAATAGCATTCACCCAGTGATTTTGTGTTATAGTGAAAGTAAAACTGCTTTGCTCTGGGAAGGTAAGCAGCTGTCATAACTGCTTGAATAAATAAAATTTTCATTTTAGCTGTAGGAGTTTGAAGGGGAGTGTGTGTGTGGGGTGGGGGAACATTTTGTACTTGATTTCTTTAGGTACAGTGCTACATTAGGACTTCAGTAACATAGACAGCAGCTAACTGCACAGAAAGAGCACAAAGAAACAGATAATGCTTATTCATTTTCCTAATCTTAATACTGAACCTATTAGCCATGCAGTGACAGAGAAATAAGCTTTACTTTTATAGAATGGATAGAATCTATATGTAATGCCCAAGGGGGAGGGTCTGGGTGACAGGCAGTTGTTTACCGACTAGCTGTGCCCCACCCTCTTAAAAAAGAAAAAAAAAAAAGCAGATTTAAGATGGGTGGAAATTAATCCTAATTACCGTGTGATGATTTGAAAAATGATTTGGCACAGTTTACATGTCTGTTAATAAGTACATAAAATAGGTTTAGTGTCTCTTTAATATCCGTATTTAGTATTATATGTATTACCACACACATACAAACATTCATTATTTAAGGGCATGTCATACAGCTACCAAATCTTATAAGAAGTATATGGTGCTAAATGTTATTAAAATGTTATACAAATAAGGACATAAAAACAGTGGTTCAGGTTTTCATAACACCACAGGGAATTATTGGTTCCCTTAATTTAATGTAAGTCTTTGGTTCTCCTCTGAAACTTAATTTGGCTTATTTGGATGTCTTGATATTTATATAATATAAGTAGGTGAGGTGTTTTTTTGTAGAGTAATATTTATAACCGTTATTTTAATAGTACGGACAACCTATTAAAGGGCAATTGTGGTCTCAAAACCAGTTAGAGTTAAATGAAAGCCTGTATTATTTCCTTTAAAATGATCTGACAATCAAATCTCTGGCTGGAGCCTGTGAGAAATTACATTGGTGTGAATTTTCAAATTTCCTGCTTCCAGCAGGTTTTGTGACATCACCTGACCTCTGCCCCACCCCTCTGTGAGAGAAGCATGCTCAGACTAAATACAGGGGAAAACAGGAAGTACCTGGGGGAAAAATTGATAGTTGAGAAGGGGAGCCTATTAATGCAGACAGAGGCTGATCACATGACTGAAAACAGGAAGTGTTCAAGCAGGAAATAATATTGATAAACCTTTCCAGCAATAACATCTGACCAATTTTACCTATATATGTGATTTAGGTTTTATTTTGAAGGTATGATATACAATTATATATACAATATATACAATTCTTACAAGTTTGGAAGAATTCAAGACCACAGTTACCTTTTAATGTATGGTAATAAAAATTGTCCAGGAAAGTATATTTGATAAAATACTGATGCAACAACCATGAAAGTTTCATGAATAAACTTGATAAATAGGTTTCATATGTGTCATTGCATGACATTGCACTGGAATACATCCTACCAACCTCCCATTCTCTGTACATGTCACAATGGTATTGGTATTTACTTGAAGTAAAGGAAGCTGAGCTAGAAATCTGCTTAAGATTATGAGTCAGCAGATAGTATTGCCTGATTGCCAGGTCAGCTTTTGTTTGATATACTGCCTGATATCCCTGGTCAGCCTATCAAAAGGAAAGGAAGGCATAGGATGATTCTTCCAGACAATTTACTCAAATTGGTCAAAAAATATCATGGGCATTACAGTCTTTGTAGCTATTTCTAGGCCAGAGGCTGTAACTGCTATGAAATTAAAACATTAGATTGTGAGACAATGGGCGAGTCCTAAAGGCTTCATTCCATATATGGAGGTCTTTAAGTTGTCTATAAGGAAAATTACACTATTACATAACAGTTCGATATATAGAATGTTGATGTCAAATACCTGTTTGTTTACAGCAAATCCAATGGACACAGCCACAAATGGGAACCTAAATAATGCAAAATAAATATAAAAACTGAAATTACGACAACTAATCCTGCCCTTTAATTGTCACACCTGTTGCTTGTGGAAATTCCTTACAGCATCATTTATGTTGGATAGAGGCAATAAAAAGACAAACATAAAAAAGCCCACATTTATTTATTATTTTCAGTCCGCTGGAGGAAGTATACAGTATGGGTAAATGTACAAGGCATTCTGTTGGCCATTGTAAAAATTAAAAAGGAAAATGACAAACACCAATAGCAGCACTGTCTATGTAGGATATCTATGGAAATGCACTGCTAATACATATGGATGTGATTTAGAGGGGTACCTTATCCATGAGGCAAGTAGACATAATTGCACAGGGTACTGGCTACCCCTACAATGGAAGTCTATGCTTGTGTCACCCTCATGCCAATAAGGAGCGATGGTAAGCAGCACCAGAGACATTTTATTTCAGGTGCCGTTACCCCTTGAAGCATGCCTGGTGATTTAAAGACAGAGGCAACTTCCTTGTAGGTACAGTAAAGTGCCAACCAGTAACTTTTGCAGTGCAATTATCAACCTTTTTGATTGTGTTCCAGCATGGAAATGTTTAATATTCTACTGCCTGGAAAAGAAAAACTTAATTTGCTATTTCCATGGTTGAACCTGCACACAGTAAAACAAAATCAATGCAGGAAAATGAAGCTTGACATTTATTTTAACAGCAGCTATTCCATCAACACACACTGTAAACTACGTACCTATGAACAAAGTTTGTTGTACCATCTATCGGATCTATGATCCAGGTTGGATTATCCGTGAGTGTGCTCCCAGCTCCGGCAGCCACAGACTCCTCACCAATAAAGCTAAGGACAAGTAAAATAAAATATAAGCCATGTATTTAAATTGACTGTCTATGCAGTAGAGTACAAGTCACCTTTCACTGGTTTAAGAAGGACTGAAAAGGTTTTAAGTAGAATGAAATATTTAATTGTAAATATTTAGAGAGATGCAATACATCACGCAAAATCCCTATTTCCTACGAATTCATTTGAGATGCTAATACAATCTACTCCTACCTGCAGCATCGCTAATACAATCTACTCCTACCTGCAGCATCTCTTCCCCCACCATAAGAGGGAGCTGGTCTGCATGCAGGTGGATAGGTGACACCAGTCTGCCAATCCTTTATAATATATTAGATTTAGGGAGATCTCTAAAAATCTGGGTAAACACAAGCCAGAGTAGTGGCATTTTACATGGCAGATGTAATATATGTTGGTAATATGCAACATTTAACTGAGAGACAACCACAAATCTGTATGGGAGCAATGTTTCTAGTGAATACATAGTTGCTATTGGCACCATCAAGCAGGAGGCCAATAGCAACCACTGGAAATTTTTAATCAAACAACAATGATTCCATGGCCAACACAATCATTTGCAAATTCAATTGGATCTTCACTTGTTCCCAGGCCCCCAAACAGTTTAAATATTAATGCTGCACATTCAGAGTATGCCGTGACTAGTTTCTTTTTAACTTCATACCTGTGAGATGGATATTTCTCTTTAATTGAAGAGATAATTAATTCTTCTACTTTCTGATCCGTGGCTGTCACCAGATCTGCAGGGGAGCTTTTAACCATTACAGTGACACTCTCCTTTAATGCTGCACAAACCACCTGCCAACAAATATAAGATAAATAAGGATTCTGGAAATAATCCAGTAAAAATCATATAAATGCACTGTGACTAACCCATTTAGGATGTATAAGGTGAACTTTCCATGTAATCACTATTAAGTGCTACAGAAGAGCTTAGCTGTATACAGAAAATATACAGGCATCTTTATTCAACTTTGGGGCCTATTTAAAAAGCCGCAGTATTGGTAAGTTCCAGTCAATCGGCTTCTAACTGTCTGCATTGGTATTTAATGACATAGACATAATGTCCCAGTATTAAATTACAGTTCAGTAACCATTATTTCTGACCATGTTATAAAGTACCGCAATGCAACAGCACTGAAAATCCAAAATTCCAATTATAATTATTTATATGTATTTTATAAAATAAAATCTTAATTCATAATCATAATCTTCCTATTATCCACTAAATCAAGGTCTCTCATCCAAAAACAAATGTCACTTTGACAATACCTACAGTTCCAGCCTTTCTTGCTAGCACAACTGCAAAATCCATGCACTCTTGCCACGGGTCCCCCATGATCACCTAGAAAAAACCCCAAACATTTTGTAGATTAAAAAGACAATCACATTTTTAGATTTGACTTCATATGCAGATTTTGTACAATGTTTATTAAATGAAACATGGGGCAAATTTTATCCCAAGGATTTTACAATAAGTTATAACAATCATACATGCAGCAAAAAAAAAAAAAAATAGGTATCAAAAGCTGAAATGTAATGAGATAAAGACCCAATAACAGGCAGTTTCTTAATTGTTAAAAAAACCTACAGTTAGAATCTATTCTAAGCCTGAGGCCCCACTTCAACGTACAAAAAAAGTGTTGTACATTTCTGTGTGCTTTTGCCATGCGCTTGTGTCTGCTTTTACATGTGTTTCTGCTTCTCGGGGCCTACTGATTTGTGTCTGCTTGTATCTGCTTTTTCACACATTTTGGCTGACTATTGGGAAGTGTATGGGCACCGGAGGATCATCAATGGTGCCTGAACATGTGCCCATACTCTTGCTGATACTTGGCAGTTCATACACCATTGTGCGTCGTGGGTTGTGCCCTGCGATTGCACGTGTGTACGAAGCTTAAATAGAAACAGTCCTGGACACACACCAACAGTATTTAATGTTAACACATGATGTTTCTTTGTACTGATACACCTTCCTCGTCTGAGGAAGGTGTTTCAGTACACTGAAATGTCTGGTGTGCATCCAGGACTGTTTCTATTTGAATGTACTTCACCATTGGCTATGGTACCCTGAGCAGCACTAACAGGGAAACACCCTGACGTGTTTCGTGACGTAAACACGTCACTTCATCAGTGATGATTACCAGTTTCCTGTCCAGGATGAACTCTCCCGTTGAGTACACTGGGTCGGAGGAGTGCAGGTACGAGCCGTGACTGTAATTTAATTTATTTCTAAGCACCCAGCCTATACTTACCTGGTATAGGTGTACAGAAGATCCATGCCTACTATCTGTGTACGACGCTTAAAGGTCCAGGCCCTTCACATCCTTATCTACACCATTATTCTGAAGATGTAGATCCTTCATTACTGTTTCCATATTTTTAGTTGGGGCAAAAGCTAATCCTTTTTCGAGGAGATTGAATTGCATGTTTGAATTGCATATTCATCCGAGCTTCAATACAGTACTGTATAAATTTCTTGCTTTTCAGATTGAATCTCTTTGGTTTTGTGGGCGAGTTTAACCTTCGGCCAAAAACCCATGCAATTATTTCAGCCCGATTTGAATTATTGGTCGAATGGGTGGAAATATTGCATCGTGTGTATACAGCTTTAAGGAGGCAATACATGACATAATTTAAAGAGGCAATACATGACATCATTTATGAGGCAATACATGACACCATTAAAAGAGGCAATACATGACAATTTACAGAGGCAATACATGACAATTTACAGAGGCAATACATGACATCATTTAAAGAGGCAATTTAAAGGCTATGTCCACCCCGAAAATAAATTTTTAATATTCTGCTCCCCCAGTTCCCCCGCCCCAACCGCATATTTTTTTTTTCAGAAAGCCCCCCAACTCTTACTTACCTCCCTCGATCCTCCGCCGCACTGCCGCCCCTCTGCTTGCGAGAATCAAGCAGAGGGGCGGGACCGGCAGTCGCGTCTGTGATTGGCTGAGCGGCACCAATCACGGACGCGGCTGCCGGTCATTCAGTGCAGCGGAGGAAAGCGGAGAGGTAAGTAAGAGTTTGGGAGCTTTTAAAAAAAAACATGCGTTGGGCTGGGGGACTGGGGGCAAATATAAGGGTTTTTTCGCTAGGGGGAGGATAGTAGAACGGGAGGGAGAGGGAGGGGGAGAAGGGCTGCAGCACGCATGGCAGGAATCTCCGGGAGGCCAGGTAGCAGGCAGTGTCCTATATGGACCTGCTAGCCTCCTGGTGGCAGTTTTTGGAACTTTGGGGGGGGACTACAGGAGAACCAGATGGAGTTGGGATGTGAGGTAAGGATTAAACTACACTACATGGTGGGGCCAGTAGTTGGGGGGATTATAGTTTTGGGGGTGGACATGCCCTTTAAGCTGCTATCCTTATCCTACAAGGCTCTCTCCAATACAGCCCCCCCCATACATCTCTGATCTGATAAACAAATACTACCCTATACTATACTAGGCGTAACCTCCGCTCTGCTAATGATCTTCTCCTCCCGTCCACTCTAATCACCTCTTCCCACGCCCATATACAGGACTTTTCTCGTGCTGCCCCTCTGCTCTGGAACTTCCTTCCTTTTTATACGTCACTTGCCATCACTTCAGATCTTCAAACGCAACCTCTAAACTCACCTCTTCAGGCAAGGTTAACAGTCTGGACTTAGACACTCCTACCCCTCTTACTGACCCATCGCAGACCCGCAAGTTATAATCCACTGACAACTTAGTTACGGCTTCTGATCTGTTCCACCTTATGTTTCATCCCCATCTCCTCTGTAAGCTCTCAGGCAGGGTCCTCCATCCTATTGTACCACAGTAATGCTGTAATTGCACTTTGTATTATTTGCACTACCCTTGTATGTAACATGTATGTTTTACTCCTGTATATTAATGCAACTGTAAAGTGCATTAATATACAGGTGCATTAAAAGCCAGGCAAGCTCACACCTTTATGACACCCACTAGCTTATATATTAGGAGGCAAGCTCACACCTTTGTGACACCCACTAGCTTATATATTAGGAGGCAAGCTCACACCTTTGTGACACCCACTAGTCTATATATTAGGAGGCAAGCTCACACCTTTGTTACAACCACTAGCCTATATATTAGGAGGCAAGCTCACACATTTGTAACATCCACTAGCTTATATATTAGGAGGCAAGCTCACACCTTTGTGACACCCACTAGTCTATATATTAGGAGGTAAGCTCACACCTTTGTGACACCCACTAGTCTATATATTAGGAGGTAAGCTCACACCTTTGTTACACCAACTAGTCTATATATTAGGAGGTAAACTCACTCCTTTGTGACACTCACTAGTCTATATATTAGGAGCCAAGCTCACACCTTTGTGACACCCACTAGCTTATATATTATGAGGTAGGCTCACACCTTTGTGACACCCACAAGTCTATATATTAGGAGCCAAGCTCACATCTTTGTGACACCCACTAGCTTATATATTAGGAGCCAAGCTCACACCTTTGTGACACCCACTAGTCTATATACTAGGATGACTTCTCACCTGACCTGGACACTTCACCGGATACAGCGGCTCCTCCTCCGCCTTAATTCAAACGACTCCCAGATCTCTGTGCGCTGATTCTTGATATAACTGCGCCAGTAGAAGGGAAATGCTTTGCGGTTCAGTGCGCAGTCTCAGAACAGTCCAATAATCCGCATCATGTAACACAGTAGAAGACTCTCTGGTCGTTCGTTCCCAGCATGCTATGCGCTCCCAGAACAAACCGAACAAGCTCGTGCTCTCTCCTTCCGGGACATAACCACGTTGACTCAACCTCCTAGTGTGTGTGTGTGAGCGCACCAGTGTGTGTGTAGGTAGCAGATTGTGTGTGAGCGCACCATTGTGTGTGTGTGTAGGTAGTAGATTGTGTGTGTGTGTGTGTAGGTAGCAGATTGTGTGTGAGCGCACCAGTGTGTGTGTAGGTAGCAGATTGTGTGTGAGCGCACCAGTGTGTGTGTAGGTAGCAGATTGTGTGTGAGCGCACCAGTGTGTGTGTGTGTGTGTAGGTAGCAGATTGTGTGTGAGGGCACCAGTGTGTGTGTGTGTAGGTAGCAGATTGTGTGTGAGGGCACCAGGTGTGTGTGTGTAGTAGCAGATTGTGTGTGAGGGCACCAGTGTGTGTGTAGGTAGCTGATTGTGTGAGCACACGTGTGTGTGTGTAGGTAGCAGATTGTGTGTGAGGGCACAGTGTGTGTGTAGGTAGCTGATTGTGTGAGCACACGTGTGTGTGTGTGTGTAGGTAGCAGATTGTGTGTGAGCGCACCAGTGTGTGTGTGTGTAGGTAGCAGATTGTGTGTGAGGCACAGTGTTGTGGTGTGTAGTGAGAGTGTGTGAGCGCACCAGTGTGTGTGTGTGGTAGGTAGCAGATTGTGTGTGAGGCACCAGTGGGTGTGTAGGTAGCAGATTGTGGTGAGTGCAGGCACTGTGGGTGGGTTGTAGGTAGCAGATGTGTGTGTGTGTGTGTAGGTAGCAGATTGTGTTGTGAGCGCACCAGTGTGTGGTGTAGTGGTAGCGATTGTGTGTGAGCGCACCAGTGTGTGTGTGTGTGTAGGTAGCAGGTTGTGTGTGAGCGCACCAGTGTGTGTGTGTGTAGGTAGCAGATTGTGTGTGAGCACACCAGTGTGTGTGTGTGTAGGTAGCAGATTGTGTGTGTGTAGGTAGCAGATTGTGTGTGAGCGCACAGTGTGTGTGGTAGCAGATTGGGTGTGAGAGCACAGTGTGGTGTGTGGGTGGTAGGTAGCAGATGTGTGGTGAGGGCACCAGTGTGTGTGTGTGTGTGTAGGTAGCAGATTGTGTGAGCGCACCAGTGTGTGTGTAGGTAGCAGATTGTGTGAGCGCACGTGTTTGTGTGTAGGTAGCAGATTGTTGGTGAGCGCACAGTGGTGTGTAGGTAGCAGATTGTGTGTGAGCGCACAAGTGTGTGTAGGTAGCAGATTGTGTGTGAGCGCACCAGTGTGTGTGTGTGTAGGTAGCAGATTGTGTGTGAGCGCACCAGTGTGTGTGTGTAGGTAGCAGATTGTGTGTGAGCGCACCAGTGTGTGTGTGTGTGTAGGTAGCAGTTTGTGTGTGAGCGCACCATTGTGTGTGTGTGTGTGTAGGTAGCAGATTGTGTGTGAGCGCACCAGTGTGTGTGTAGGTAGCAGATTGTGTGTGAGCGCACCAGTGTGTGTGTGTGTAGGTAGCAGATTGTGTGTGAGCACACCAGTGTGTGTGTGTGTGTGTGTAGGTAGCAGATTGTGTGTGAGCGCACCAGTGTGTGTGTGTAGGTAGCAGATTGTGTGTGTGTGTGTGTAGGTAGCAGATTGTGTGTGAGTGCACCAGTGTGTGTGTAGGTAGCAGATTGTGTGTGAGCGCACAGTGTGTTGTGTAGGTAGCAGATTGTGTGTGAGCGCACCAGTGTGTGTGTGGGTAGCAGATTGTGTGTGTGTGGGTAACAGATTGTGTGTGAGCGCACCAGTGTGTTGTGGTCATGCTCGTGGGTAGCAGATGTGTGGTGGCACCACCGATGTGTGGTGTATAGCAGATGTGTGTGTGAGGCCGGTGTGCATGTGTTGTGGGTGGTGTAGCAGATTGTGTGTGAGCGCACCAGTGTGTGTGTGGGTAGCAGATTGTGTATGTGAGCGCACCAGTGTGTGTGTGGGTAGCAGATTGTGTGTGTGAGCGCACCCGTGTGTGGGTAGCAGATTGTGTGTGTGAGCGCACCCGTGTGTGGGTAGCAGATTGTGTGTGTGAGCGCACCCGTGTGTGGGTAGCAGATTGTGTGTGTGAGCGCACCCGTGTGTGGGTAGCAGATTGTGTGTGTTTAAAGCTGGGTACGCAACATACAATATTTCGGCCCGGTCTGTAGTTCAGTGAATCGGGCCAAAATAACCGTATGAATTTTTGGGCACGACCGCTCATCCGAATGCAAGATCGGACACGTATGAAAGCCAGGGCTGATCGTTTGGTCCTCTATAAACCCACATGCTCGGTTGCAGCAACCTGCTGATTGTGGCCACTATTACTGCTACTGACAGTCCTTCCTCTTGGCCGACCTGTCGAAAGTGCCGAACGGTCGGTCAGGAGGAAAAATCCTACCGTATGTGATACATAGATAGTCCTGCCCCACCTGAATACTTAATTCCGACAAGCTGGATAAAATTGTGGGGAAAACATTGGTGTGTGTGGTGTGGATTACAAAAGCGAAAATAGTTCACTCCAGCCCACCAGATTTGGCCATTGCCTTTAGTTGATAGGTGCGATCCTCCTAACTCTCTACCCCAAGGGTTAACACATTCAATATCAGAAGTCAAAGGAGGAGCCCCTACCATGTCCTTGATAAATAGTGATAAATTAAGTTAGCAAACATACGTTTGGGGGAGTATGTTGTCCCTTTCCTCAGGTATAAATGATTACACTTATAACACATTTAAGTACCCATAAATCCCACCTACAAGTCACAGTGGTGTGGCAAAGTGATTGACAACAGGTCAAAGTGAGGCTAATGTAGGTACATTAATAACATAATATAAAGTGCTATTAGTGCCACACAGTAATGCACAAAAAAATATAAAACCTCTCAAACAATTACAATGACAATACCATGTGTGCAAACATTAGTTTAATATTAAAGTGATAGATTGTTAGATTACTAAAGTGCACTAGTTTAGTTTATAAGTGTTCTAAACTTACTAAATACAGATAACTACATTAATAACATTTATCCATTCGAGCCATTGTAATCCGAAACCATTCTCTATTAAATGGTATTTTCATCTTTCGTCCATAGATGGCAGTGTGTAACCTGGGTGAAATAATGGAAAAAGAGTACCAGCGTGGAAAGAGTAACTAAATACTAACAGAAACAGCTAGGGATGTTACATGCCGACAGCGGCTCTGGGAGCATCGTTATCTGCCGGGTTTCTTTTTCGGCACTTTTAACACCAGTCACGCAAACATTGGTTAGCATGACTTAAACTCCAAAACAGGAGCACTATGTGCGTTGGTGCATCGCCCTGTTACTTTTTATAGAATACTTCATAATGTAACACTCACTGTTTCTTTGTATCCAGCTATAGCAACAGAAGAAAGCATATCAAGGACTCAAAGGAAGCTGCTTAACCCTGTATCTTCATTCATTCTTACACGTGGGGGAATGTCTGTGCAAGTGAGCGCCTGTCGGTCTGTGTGGGTGTTTCAGTTCAATTTTCCAGTTCATTATCCAGTGTTCTCACCCCTCCAGTTTATTAGACAGTGTTCTCAGCCCCCCAGTTTATTAGACAGTGTTCTCAGACCCCCAGTTTATTAGACAGTTCTCAGCCCCCCAGTTTATTAGACAGTGTTCTCAGCCCCCCGTTTTAGACAGTGTTCTAGCCCCCAGTTTTTAGACAGTGTTCTCAGCCCCCCAGTTTTAGACAGTGTTCTCAGCCCCCCAGTTTATTAGACAGTGTTCTCAGCCCCCCAGTTTATTAGACAGTGTTCTCAGCCCCCCAGTTTATTAGACAGTGATCTCACCCCTCCAGTTTATTATACAGCGTTCTCAGTCCTCCAGTTCATTAACAAGTCTTGCCAGCCCTCCAGTATATTAGCCAGTGTTCTCAGATTTCCAGTTTGTTAATCTTATTGTTATCTTAACCATTATACACTTTAAAATTTTGCAGGCAACAATGTAAAATGAGAAAGCTGTGTCTAAAATGGGTGTAACCTAAACAAAGTGGGCATGGCATTAACAGTAAGTTAATGAGTGTGACTGATTTTTGCAGCACGTGCTAACATGCTCGCTATGTCTCTCCGTCTGTCCCTTTTTTCAATTTTTAAATGTTGGGAGCAATAAAGCATGTTTCATGCATGGGTGCAATGTAACCTTGATAATTGGATAAGGATGGTGCTGTTTGGTATAATAATATTGATTATATATTGTCATCTGTGCATGGCATAGGAGGCCCAAATATTACTGAACATTCGCAGGGTGCACACTGGGATGGCAATACTGGGATGATAGGAACATTACACTGGTAGGAAGACTGGCTTCTAGCCCCTTAGCTTAACTAGTAGTGTTTATAACATACAGAACAGTGACTTCTAGTAGCCTAGCCCATGTGACAGAAGGACTAGTCAGTAATACACACAATATAGTGGTTTTCTCACTTTCTGGTGAATATAAACAGTGACTACTACTATCCCCTGGCAGTATAATTAGAATTGGCACCTCTTTCTTTTAAAGGGGAATTACACTCTCCCTTTGAAGTACCTAGAGGGTAGGGACCTAAACAAGTTGGCCCACAACACTGGGGGAACACAACTTTTGGCAGCTTTCAATGCACTGTCGTTGTTACTATATAATAAGAGGTGCCTATACACTAGTGAAGGTTCTCATTCATCCAGGTCATGGTATATCTGTTATATTCAATTAGATCAACTGGACTTGAAGTTTAGTTCTTGAAGACGTTTTGCTAGTCATCCGACTGGATCTCTCAATTCAGAATGACTTGTACAAGAATCTGTGGCAATTATGTACCCTGGAAAATCCCAATTAGCATATGTTCCAGGGTACATAATTGCCACAGATTCTTGTACAAGTCATTCTACATTGAGAGATCCAGTCGGATGACTAGCGAAACGTCTTCAAGAACTAAACTTCAAGTCCAGTTGATCTAATTGAATACAGCAGATATGCCTATACACTACTTATAGATAGATTTTATTAGACCTTTAGGTGTATTGGAAAAGAAGTGAGTTTTGGGCAAAAGAAATAAGCCCATGATACCAATTGGTTAGATGATATGTGACACAAGGTACTAGACATTTGCCAAATGTCTTAAGCTTTTATATCAAATTTTTTCCATGATAGTCGGCAATAACTTTCACCATCCATATTCCGGTAAAAAAATTGATATACAAGGATACTACAACTGCAATACGGAATACTGTGTATATATGCTTAAATGTCCGTGTTCCCTTATTTATGTAGGGAAAACTATAGGCCCCTTTAAGCGTAGACTACAACGACACAAGATCGATATTAGGATAGCGCTCAATAATTTCAACAATGAGAATGTTCCAAAAGGAGAAATACCTCCGGTAGCTGCACATTTTTGCACCATGAAACATCAAGTATCTGACCTTAAAGCCATGGTTATTGACCAGGTACCTATGGACAGTAGGGCTGGTGACAGAGATAACAGCCTGTTACGTAGAGAAGCCATGTGGATTTATAAATTAGATGCAGTGCAACCCAGAGGTCTGAATATGAACTTAGGACTCGCATGTTTTTTTACCAAAATGATAATTTTATCATACTGATATGCTGTAACTATTACCCTTCTACCATATCCTTTATAAGATATTCTTTTTATACTTATTTATACATATTTACTACACATACTTTTTACAACATCGGCATGTATGGAGGTATAGACATCAACATAGTGACAGGGTCTTTGACTATTATTCTTCTGATATTCCTATATAGATAATTCTTTAATATTTTTTATTGTTCAGTATCTTACAGTGGTTTGAAATATTTTTATTACATTTTCTATTTATTATATTTATATACACGTGGTATTTACAGTTATGTATTTTAAATTTTATGATATATTTTACACTACATGTCACTCTATATGTATATCATATGAAGCACTTGACACTTTGACTATGTACTTTATACCTGGCACTTTATATATTATGCATTTTTTAACCTTGACCTCTAGGTGGCCATCTTGTACTGTGTGAAACTCTATATATAGCACTATGCACTGGTATTGTTCAGTTTTGATTGGTCTGAGGAAGGAACCGCACAGGCTCCGAAACGTCACAATTAAAAAGGACATTTGTATCACTAAGACTGGTGTGCCTAGCATGTCTTACCCCCTTTGAGGACAGGTTAAGTCAACAAGGTAAGGCTGAAGACAACGAGAATTTGGTGGGAGCCAGGATGGTGTAGGAGGAGGATCAATTTGTTACAGTTTAATGACTTACTATTTCCTATTTACTGGATAGGGGATAGGGATTGGTTATTGTTTTTTTCTTCTTAAAGGGCATCTTTGCAATTAAAACCAAAAACGTATCCCTTTTCAGTTACCTGCCCCCAGCACTTAAAGGGCATGTCCACCCCCAAAACTATAATCCCCCCAACTACTGTCCCCATCATGTAGTGTAGTTTAATCCTTACCTCACATCCCAGCTCCATATGGTTCTCCTGTAGTCCCCCCCCAAAGTCCCAAAAACTGCCCACCAGGAGGATAGCAGAGTCCATATAGGACTCTGCCTCCTACCTGGCCTCCGGGAGAAGTTTGGCATGCGTACTGCAGCCCTTTTCCCCCTCCCTCTCCCTCCCTCTAAGGATTCCCTCCCCCTAGCGTAAATCCCTTTAGCTATAGGATTCCCCCTGTCCCCCTAGCCCCAACTGCTATATTTATATTGTTAGAAAGCTCCCGAAACTTTACTTACCTTCCCTCTTTCCCCTGCCAAAATGCACTCCCGGCAGCCGCGTCCGTGATTGGCTGCCGCTCAGCCAATCACAGACGCGACTGCCGGTCCCGCCCCTCTGCTTGCATTTTCTCGCAAGCAGAGGGCCGGCAGCGTGGCGGAGGAAAGAGGGGAGGTAAGTAGAGTTTGGGGCACTTTCTAAAAATATAAATATAGCGGTTGGGGCTGGGGGGACAGGGGGAATCTTATATTAAAAAATATTGTTTAGGGTGGACATACCCTTTAATTAGATTTATTACTGAACGTGCCCATACACATGCAACCTTGGTTGCAAACTCATAATCTGATTCCGATGGTGTATGTGGGCATACACATATATGTGCATATATACAGCTGTAGTATAGGGAGCTGATAATGATCTGCCGGAATTTTTTTACCAGTAATTGCTGAAAATCGTCCATGTGTATGGCCACTGTAACCAGTTTTTTTTAAAGATGATTATTGTATGTATGTATAGTTTATTTACAAAGCGCCACTTGGGGACGCAGTGCTGTACAGTAGCAAAATACAAGAAAGTCATACAGGGGGGGCAAATACATTAATAGTTCAGTACATAAATATATAACTTCTATAAATAGAAGTGCTAGAGCTTTGCCACAAGAGGAAAGGAGGTTAGGTGGGTAACATACAGATACAATGGAATGGATATAATGCTGGAGGGAGACTTATGCAATGCAAATAAAACAATCATAGACTGTGCTGGTTACCAGCGGAGGGTAGGGGCAGGAAGCAGGGATTTAAATGGTAGGCAAATGTGCTGTTTAATGGGGAACCAGGTTGTTGTCCGGTACAGAGGAGATTTGGGATCCAGTTTATTAGAGACCAAAACAATAAGTGTGGAAGAGTTAAGTATAGACTGAAGGGGAGAGAGGTGGGAAGCAGGAAGACCAGTAAGTAGTACTGTAGGTTGTAATAGTCCAGGCGTGATAGGATGAGAGCATGCATTAGTATTTTGTGCCTCCATATTAGCAAAATAAATATTTTGTGCCTCCATATTAGCAAAATAAGCTATCTCCTTCCTCCTTCATTAAACAGGAGAAGAAGAAGGAGGCGGATACCTTACCCAGAATGGAAGATAATTTATTATTAATTATCTGCTTACAAATGCATGTAATAAACTGGTAAATATAGCAGTTGGGCTTGCAAGCAAATAAGTCACCAGTTTTTAGTTTTAAAGGTTGAGATGCCCTTTAAATCTGACACTGTAAGGAAAGTTAATTGCGTTTAAAAAAAAAGTGCATGTGGCAAAAGCAGATGAATGTGGTTAAGATACTTGCAGCCAGATGCACCAAGAGGCACATTGGCTGAAAATGTTACATCAGTAAGCATGACTTAAACTCCATCATTGCGGCACCTGCGTGATTATATTCGCATAGCATCTTACCTTTATGGTTTATGGGAACAAACAAGAAAAGAGATGATCAATGCACATTCCTAGGCCCCATATCTCATAATATCTATGCTAGTGCAAACAGTAAAAACGTGGGTTTTTTTAGTTACAATTTTATGCATAAAAGTGAAAAGCCTTCCAACCACGTCAAGGTAACACCAGTATGGAAGGTCCTAACCAATTACCTTGGGTCATTTACCTGGGCTGACACTCCCTGCTTGGTTACATTTTCTTGAGAAGGTTGTCTCCCTGACCTTGCATTGGATTAGTATTAACCCTTTGAGTGCCAGAAGAATTTCAAATTTTTTTGCATTAACTGCCAGAAGAATTTTGAGGATTTTGCCCTTAATCCCTTTAGACTAATTTTACAGTAGGAAACCTTGCAGTAAATCAGGAATATTATACATTGTTTTTTTCAGCACAAAGTGTACTTTAACATGGTAACAGAATTTTGTAACTTTTCTGGAAATTTTACTGGAATTATGGGTAAAATATGTAAAAAAAAAAAAAATATTTGCAAATTTTCATGGATTTTTCCCATTTTTACTTATAGTTATCTTAAGGTTACACACAAAAATCTTACTGTTTCTAAAAGCTCTGATACTCCCGAGTACAACGATACCAGATATATGTAGGTACCCCAACTTTTCCTGTACAGGAGACCCCTCCAAACTAAAACAGCACCTTCAAGAATATTACACCAAATTAAAATGTATAAACACTACTGACAGTTAACATAGAATATCTTCCAAATTAACTAAAATATCCCCACAAGTGAAATATTTTTAGAAACCACACACCCACAAGATTTTATGAGTGAGGTTAGTTTCGATCAAAATGCAGATTTTGTCTCTGTAAAATCAGAGACAAAATCCAATGCGAATTTCAGCTAAAAACTGTGGAGAAAAGTTCAAAAGCATCTCAAATATGAAAGCCTAACCCCTCCCGAATAAAACGGTATGCCACATTTATGGGTGTACCCAGAGACATGGCTACCAACTAACCCAGAGCGTGACCAGTGCCAAATGTCCGTAGCAGCAAAAAAAATTAGCCAGTTTTGTGTTTGAACAGTCTGCAGTTTTTCCACTAAACACCCCCCAACTCAGAAATACCCCCCCACAAATCTACACACCTTCAGCTATGTAATGCTGTCGTTCGTTCATTCATACCATCAATGGTGTGGGCGCAGTTCTTAGTAGAAGTTTACCCCAAACTTTTCCTGACAGAGACCCCCCAAACTAAAACAGCACCTTCAAGAATTTACACACAATTAAAATGTATAACACTACTGACAGTTAACATAAAATATCTTCCAAATTAACTAAAATATCCCCACAAGTGAAATATTTTTGAAACCACACACCCACAAATTTTATGAGTGAGGTTAGTTTCGATCAAATGCAGATTTTGTCTCTGTAAAATCAGAGACAAAATCCAATGCGAATTTCAGCTAAAAACTGTGGAGAAAGTTCAAAAGCATCTCAAATATGAAGCCTAACCCCTCCCGAATAAAACGGTATGCCACATTTATGGGTGTACCCAAAAAGGTTTTACACTAGACCAGAGCGAGGCAGTTAAGGTGGCCATTACACATTCGTTCCAAAAAATGTGTGCCGCCCAGATCACATTAGTATCTGTTGGCACACATGCTGTGTGAACAGCACACAAGAACCCGACAATACCATTGTGGGTATGGGGATCGTTTCCATCGGCCATACACCGCACAACAGATCAGCTCCCCTCTACTTAAAAGAGCCAGATACTGACTGACGGAAAATTTCCGTCTACCGATCGATCTGAGTTGCGACTATGGTCAATTTGTCGGCCCTCCAATGGGTCGGGAACAGCCCCTACACACTGAGGATAACAGCTAAATTCCGTCGTTCCCCTACGGGATTTACCTATTTCGTTCATATGTATGGCCACCTTTAAGCCAGTAAAAAATATTCTACTAATAAACTTTAGCAGCACACTTCTGTTCAGTTTGAGTAAACCTCTGGTCTACAGGCATCCAGTGAATAGTTAGGGAGATCTGCTAACATGTAAGAAAACATTTAATTGGTCTCAAAAGAGACACTTGTGTACTTTTAAATTAATAAGCCTTTCCAGTACCATTTGAACTCTAGGAAACTCACTAGCCATTTTATGACTATACATGCACCCCCATAGCAACCTTCCCTTGAATTGTACAGGGGCATGCAGCATAGTAGAAATAAAAGGTTGTCAGCATTACCGTGTGACCCTTGCCAAGAAATCTGATTAGATTGTAGATCTCTAATTGCAGATATGCAATCGTCTATGGTTCTCTGTGCAACTCGTTTGTCCAAACTTTCAATGAAAAAGAACAAACAGAAAAAGATTAAAGAGAAACAATATTATAGATGGTAATATACATACTATCTCTGGGTGAGAGTTTGTAAACGCTAACGATTCTTGGGAAGTAAGTAAAGTGTTGCAAGCGCATTACAGTAAATATTTTAGCATTTTGCCCACAGGTAGGGGGAGGGGGTATGGCAGATGAAAAAGGGGGTAAACCAACCCCTCAAAACAATGGGGGAAAAAAATGATCGGACAAAAGTCTTCTCCATTATTTTTTTCCAACCTATTTTTAGGCCCACATAAGTACTTGCCGCCCGACCGTGTTTTATGAAGAACAGGAGGTAAGGGCTGTGTCTTACCTCCCCTTCTCAATAAAATGTTCAGGAGCTGGGAACGAAGGTAACGTACCTTAAAAAACAATTAAAAATACATATACAGGCTCTCACTAATACTATCCAGGTTACACATATTGCGACATACATATAAAAATGATAAAGTGCCATATAGCTACCAGTCTCCTGTCTCGTCAGTCAAATAATCCACGTGGTGTTAAAGTATGCAAGGCCCTGTATGGAGGCAAAGCGGTGGGACGCGTTGATGTATTGATGTTAAGTGTATCTATAAACAGATTGAGTCGTTATTTTTTGTATTTTCCGCATATCGTGAGCATGTGGAGTGACGTCACTCTAGCCGCGTGAAACTTTGCGTTTGCGGCCTATATAAAAGAAGGAAAATGGGGGGAACCAAAGCAGCATGGCCGAGAAAGCTCCGGCACTCGAATAAGAGGAGCGAAACGCGTCCCACCTGCTTTGCCTCCATACAGGGCCTTGCATACTTAACACCACATGGATTACTTTGACTGACGAGACAGGGACTGGTAGCTATATGGCACTTTATCATAGCTAATAGAGGTCTTTTTATGTATGTCGCAATAGTGACCTGGATAGTATTAAGTGAGAGCCCTGTTTGTAGTGTTTTTAATTGTTTTAAAGATATCCCTTCTGTTATAGAGGACTTTATCACTCTAGCACACTGATAATTAAGATTTTTTTTCTTTGGAATTATCTAATCAATAAAGACGGTGAGAAAGAGATTCAAAGCACTGAGTAAAGCTGGCCATCCCACACAAAACGTTTACATCCCTACATCGGCAACGTTCATCGATATACATCGTAAACATCCGGCAAATTTTCGGGCAAACGCCGGCAGTTAAAACTGCTGCTACACTCGATATTTCAAATGATTCGATATTCATCTCAGATTGATGTCTAATCTGCGTAACTTTAACGGTAAGTCTATGGCCAGCATGAACTCGCATTTCTTTCCTCCAACCTGTGAGTTTTGCAAGATCAATATAGACAGTACAGACAAGTCCCTTTTCTGGGTTCAGATTTTTAAAAAATATTGTTGCCTTTTACATTCGGCACTTGATATTCATGGCCAGAGAAGCAGAAAATATAAAGTGTTGAAGTGTTTATATGTGAGGAGGAAAGGATCAAACATTTGAAACCAACATTGTTGAAATCTCATATTGGTTAATTTTAGTATGCTGGCAAATGTCTGAAAACATAGCACAGAATTGTCTAACAGCAGGTGCCAGTGAAAGGCCCTTCTCAGTGCAACTTGTTTGTTGGGCTGACAATGTGATAAGTGTATGTAACACAACATTCTCATGATCTCTTTGGTTGACTTGGCTGTTGTTGGTTAAAGTGAGGTAATATAAAATATATCAGAACAATATACCGCACACCTTGTTATCAGTCATCGGGTTGCTGTCTCATAGAGCCATGTACCACTTTCAGAAATTTAATACTGCCAGAACAAAATATCCATGGACACCCAATGTCCGTGTGAAGTAATCTGCTTTAGAGTGATATTGCCCACTTCACACAAAGTTTCTAGTATTATTAATTCAGGGACATACAAGGCCAGTTTGGGACATTTCTTGCTTAAAATGGACTCCAAATCTTCCCTGTGAGCTCCCAGAATCATCAGATAGAAGTTCTCAGAAAATCACTGTTGACAGCCAAGGGAACAAGGGCTGGTAAGTAAGTTTGGCGCAGATTTAAACACCACGTACCTTTTGAGATTGAGGTTTTGGGTGCCAAGTAGCTAAGACTCTATAAAGTTAGTTTGGGGGTGGACCTACCTTAACCCGTACGTGACAAATTTTAACACATTATTAACAACAAAAACAGGTACGATTGTTGGACTTATTTAATAACAGGTGCAAACATTTTCCCGGGCCATGGCAACATGCAATGTGCGCAACCGGAGAGTGCATGCGATTTGCAAATAAAGCTTGAAAAGCATGCTCTGAAAAGGATTGTAGCCCATGCAATGTTGCCCCACCTTGGACATGAACTGCTCTGGTTACTCATGCGCAAATGGATCGCAACAACGCTATTGTAAGCAAGCTAGTGGGGCCTACCCTGACTTGTAGCAACGGGGTTGTCAATTTTTAAAGAATTGGGTGGTTTCTAATTTTTCACTAAAGATTTTAATGGGCAAACCATAGTCCTCAAAACCCCTCTCCATCCTCTCTCATGGCTGAAGTGGCCAATTAGAAGTTCCTGCAGTGCGTATCTATCCTTTAACCAAGTGTCTTCCCAGCACTGGGAGATGACAAATCGCACTACGAACCAAATTGGGGGACTAGTATGGGGGATATTGGAGAATAAGTTTGATTTACTATTATTGAGGGGTTGGTTTGGGGGTTTCTTGGAGACTGTTGTTTTCCTTTAAATAAACAGGTTTACGTAATAATATAATTTGAAGGCAGGTGGTAAAATAAAAAATAAGGAACATATAATGTAATTTTATCATGTTTTATTGAAAACAGCTAACATCCTGCACATGTCTACCTACATTATAATGCATTCAGTGTATTAAATATTATAAATTTTTATTTAATTACTGATTTACTTGATTTTGTTAATAATTTGTTAACACTATTATTCCTACACAAGATCATTTTGAATCTCTAAGTTATTGGAGAGCAAATGCACAGAGGCCTGAAATGTTCCTGCTTGACTGGGAGAATAAGGAAAACAAAAGCATCAAAGTGGTAAGTAACAAAAATACATGTACATTACCACATGAAAAGAAAGAAAAACATTGTAGTATATTACAATAGAAAAGCTCAAAAACAGACAGGTGTAAAAAATAATAGGTGTTACATATTAGGCCAGAGCAATGGAAAGCCTCTAAACAGTAATGTTCAACCTGCAACCCTCCAGACAAGCATTCTGCAGCCAGGGAATAGAGGTATTAAACATTCTGAGGGCTTGCAGTTGGACATCCCTTACCTACACCTACACTCTAATGTATTGAAGTATGGTGACAGGAAGGCTTCGTATTCCTTTAATTTGTGTAAATATTTGTGTTTACATTCTGTTAAGTGGTAAACCTGCAGTGAAATATTTTGTCTGGTTTTCCCATATGTAAATGATATGAGAAGCATTTTTATTCTTTTTTTATTTATTTTATTTTTATTCTGCTGGTGTTTTGAGTGTGGGTTCATTAATTGATGCCCCTTTAAGCACAATGTAGGCATGTAATATGTTTGCAACAGTGGGAGTGTCAAGTACAACCCTTGTAAACAGGAGAGACTACTAGAGCATTTATAAATTCACAAAGCTTAGAGAACAAGAGGATCAATAAAACATTTTTGCCTGACACACCTTGCAACATGTTAATACAAAAAACAACAACATTGTTCACCTTTACTTCATGCACACTGTATTTTAGTAAAGGTTACAAAATTCAGTGAATTGGCAGTATTTATTATATTGCATGGAGGATAATAGTGATAATATTGGTTTATTACATGAGTATTTCACAAAAAACTATCTAGTTGTCAGTATTATGCAGTGCCTCCAGTTGCTATAATCTCCACCATCTGGCCTGATAGCAGTTGATCAGATTACATCTCAATTTGTTGCCTTTTAAAACTAGCTTGGAATTTCAGTTTAGCTTCAGGATCAGGGCAGAAAAATATTCGTAAATAAAGCCAGCAAGGATACCTCCCATTATGGGACCAATCCAGTAGTCTACAAGGAAATATATCCAAATTACCAAAAGATTTAATTTCATTTGTATTTGTCTATGCAAGGTAGGTACACTAAATTAAGGAGATACAACATTCAATCCATGCTTATAAGAAAGAAGTTTTCTATCAATGTATTTTTATACAATGATATCAGAGATGTCCTTTTAATTCACAGTAAGAAGTACACCATCCCTTAGGCTTAAATCAACCCCCGTATGTGAACATAACTAGATATTGTGTAAAGTTAAAACCATAATGTTAATATTTGGTTTAGTGGGTGTGAGCCTGGCTTCCCTGTAGGAAATGTATCATTCAAAAAAACTGCACCAGGGTATTTTTCCTCACAAAAGGCAGCTTGACTTTCGGCAGGCAAAATGAAAAAACAATTGTTTATAGCAGTATAATTACCAGCAACACCACTTTTAGGGCTATGTACGCTACGGAGAGATGTAAAAGTTTTTCCGTTTAAAGTCACATTTATCCATGTTACCAAGGGTAAAACAAGACATAACTTACGGCGGTTGCAGCGGTACACAAAAAACTGGGTCCCACAAACCTCTGCAAGGTATGTACCGAGACAATATGGCCTCTTTAAGAGCGTTAAAGATTCACATCGGCTTCGGTGCATTGCTAGAGGAGGAATAGTGAGCGATTACTGGCTCTCCTTGCATTGCCTATAATTTACTGGTACAAGGCAAGTGTAGATCCCCATCTGACTTTTACCACTTAATTACAGTATTTCTAAACGTCAAATGAATTCTGGACAATTAAGGAAAACATCAAATGATGCGAGTATGTCAGGGTCAGGGTTTCAAGTGTGTGTAGGGACACACTGGTGTGCTTCAAAGGCCAGAGTGTGCCTCATAATTGGAGTGGAAATATCTTCACCAGTGTATATTACACTACTTGATTTGAAACAAAATATACTGTAAAGGCATAAAATAGGGGTAATTACAACTTTAAGCCAACACCACAAAGAACACAGGAAATACCGCTCTGCCAAGTGCGCCACAATCTGAATAAGTTTGAGATCCACTAGACGATGTAAGTAAGGAATATTGTAAATAAAATCATGTCAGTTAGGGGAAAATTGTATTTAATATGCCCATTGTAACTTCTGCTAGTTTTCAATATAATCTTTTCCTATTGGATTGAATCAGGTAGAAATACTGTAACAACCATTTTCCTAACATGAGAGGATCTATTTATAACTTAATGAAATATATATTTCATTACCAGTGATTTTCCCAATGATAAAATAATGCTTGTTCCTAAAGATCTGCTGGATTCATACTGCACCTGTATATTGAATCTAAAAACAGCAAAGGAAAATGAATCCCATTTTTACAATATATATTTATATATTACTATCTTATGAGCTGTCATAATCAAAGGGCAACTGTACCTCCCAAACAACCCCCCTCCTCAGGTTTGATACTGCTATGTTCTCACCATTGGGTTTGTCATAGTGGTTTATTACATTTGTTTAATAAACACTGGTTTTATTATGTTGTACTACATTTGAATAGAAACTGATTCAGTGTAGGACAAAGCAAAAAAGGTAATTTTAGTGCTGTACGTTCACATAAAATAAACATTTGCAAAGATTTTACAATATATGTTTCAAGAGTGTTGTCTATGGCACTATGATTTTATTGGGAAAGAATATCCCTAAACACTGTATTGACTGATCAAATATGGTAAGTGTGTAATAATGTATTTTCCCTATTCAAGTCTCAATTATCTATCTTAAAATTTCCATCAATACTCAACTACATAGTCGATACAGAGATACGATAGGGAGAGACCAACACACCAACAGTCTGAACTGTGATCAAACTGTATCTAATTTACACCACAAGTGCACATGTTTCGGTGGAATGCACCCTTATCATGTGGACTTGAACACATTGTGTGGAAGTTTTACAGGTTATTCAATAAAAGTTTTATCGATTAAAACAAACGGATCTTAGCTTTCAAATGTTAAAATAAGATCTGATTGGTTGGGGCCAAAATTAGCCACAGTTTAAAACGATAAGAACTTTTATTGAATATCCTGTTAGTGTGAATTAAAGAACTGGTCCCTCAGAAAGTGAACTATTTCATTTTTGCATTAATTAAAGAACGGGAGGTAAAGGAGTTCTGTCTTACCTCACATTCTTCAATAATGTATCAGGAGACCAGAATGAAGGGAGGAAACTACCAGTGAGTGTGATCCACCGCTGGCTCTCTGAAAGGCCCGTAAGTTTCAAGGCTCCTTCCCAGCTCCTGTTACATTTATTGAAGAACACGATGTAAGACATAGCCCATTACCTTCCGTTCTCAATTAATGCAAAACGGATAGGTTCACATTTGAGTGAACACAGCAGAGTTTGATCAGGTCTCTCCCTATCATATCTCTGAATGGAGTGTGTAGTACAGATAATCAAACATTACCAACAGTTTATTTATTTATGCTTTATTATTTCTTTAGTACATCCTTTTAGTGCCTATATTAAGACGTTAAACTGTCCCGAAAGATTTCAATGTGCATTTTAGGGCTGAAATTTTTTGGATTTATGGTTGCTTATTCCATTTTGAGAAAGCAATGTGGGTGTAACACATTTACCCCATGCCTGCTTTCCAAGACAACACCCACTGTTAAAAGGTACTCCAAACATAAATTAGAATGCCACCAGCCCGTCCGGTAAAACCAGTAGGGCTTTATTTATGGCATAGAAGTGTCAGTCCCACCGATTAATGCTTTGATCTGTAAGCAACTGACAATACATATTTCTGTCATTTGCATTCAGCTATGATGGACCATTGCAAGAGGACTGTGATGTCCTGCACATTTGGGACGTTGGTAGTATTTCAGCGACAGTATGATTTAATTCATACTATACCAGTACCTTGTGCTGGAGGGGTTTAGGACATCTATACTCATCATTTTAAAAAAAGGTCTATCCTTACTGCATCATTTTGCGAGTGATCCTACCTACCAACTTGCGAAGATGAGCGGCACAACAATGTTAAATGATGTTGCAAAGACGTAAGCAGTTATTCTCGA
This sequence comes from Hymenochirus boettgeri, assembly GCA_019447015.1. Lineage (NCBI taxonomy): Eukaryota > Metazoa > Chordata > Amphibia > Anura > Pipidae > Hymenochirus > Hymenochirus boettgeri. Next base: position 234,534,781 of record CM033474.1, read on the forward strand.
ATTCAGGCCCAAATTTGCATAGCAAAACAGCAGGGTTTGGAGAGGAGAAGCTGTGAGCCACAATTGCTTTGATGCAAACTGTAACATTACATTAGAAGCTCATAGTAATAGGAGATACAAGCTCTCAACCCTACATCCTATTTATATGGTATGCTATGTATATATATCAATATATATCTTCTGTATGGTGTGCAAACACCTAAACATCAGCAAGTTCAAACAGAGGCCACTCAATTATCAATTTTCATGTATTTTATTTAATGCATATGCCCCATCAGCGATTGTTTCGGGATTATGATCTATTTCTCATGCTTTACTGGGCAGCCATGTTTCAATTATAGACATCACTTCCTTTATAGCCAGGAACTAACTAAGCCCTCCCTATTATAATCCAATACAAAACACACGTAGACATAATATGCATAATATACAGTATAAAACATACACCAATTTTCACATGAGCACATAGTGGTATAGACAAATGTCAGACACCCAGATTTGCTAAAAATCTAGATAGACATTTTAATCCCTATTTAGGTCAAGAAGGTGTGAGGGTCCTAGGCTTATGGACCACACCTCCCTTATTTTTAAGTGGGTATCCCTATAGGTCTTTCCGATCCAACCCCCTGGTGATATGCTCCAATACCATAAATCTTAATTGGTCAGGACGATGCCCATCTCATAAAAAGTGTTTGGGTTAAGGGAGATGTTTGTATTTTATTTGTATGGAGGATCTATATTAAACCATACAAGATTATCTTTTTATACAGTCTCCCTAACGTATAAGAGACCACAGGGATACACTATAACATATACTAAAAATCGGGTATTGCATGTGAAGGTGCCCCTTAAGGGGAAGATTTGACCGTTTGGAGAGGTACAAAAGAACTTCCCTTAATTACCATATCACAATTTACACAGTCCATACAGGATGTATTATGGCCACCGAGCCCTTATTTCGTTAGGTTTAGTCCTCTCCCTTATAGGCAGTAGTCAGGATAGGCAAATTCAATAGGTACCAATGTTTTTAAGAATCCTTGAAATCTCCTTATATGAAGTGGTGACTACTGGAAAAATGAAGCACCGGTTCCTGTCTGTCTGCTTTCTATATAATTTCAATGTAACTCAAAATGCTTCAAAGTGAAGGTCAAATTAATCGTTGGGTTATAACATATTAACTTTGTGAAAATGCCTGAGGTCCTTATGGGTACCCTGCCAGAGGATGACCACATCGTCAATGTATCTCACCATCCAATAACAAGGGCTCGGTAGAGATCATCAGTGAAGATGTGGCCATCCTCAAGCAAGCATGAAGGCATGCATAATGGGGGCCACATTGGACCCATGGCAGTCCCATGTCTATTACAGCATTTCGTGGGACAGCCATGGGGTCTAATGTGGCCCCGCATTGCCAATGCCTTCACGGCTGCTGCATCAAGCCAAAGGGTCTGTTGGTAAACCATTGGTCACATGGTAAATGGACGGTGCTCACTTGGTCGGCTGGTGTGTACTCAGCCTAAGAGAAAACATGGAAATTCTCACTCACAATCATTTAAAGAAGTAAAGTTTTTTTGAAACAGTAAGGTTGTAAGAGTTTTTTTTTGCTATATTAAAATAAAAGTAAATGGAATATAGAGCAACTATTGGAATTGAGATTTACCCGAGTGGCGAATTTATTTTAAATAAGAGGAAACTACTGAAACCAGATCCTAAAAACCTGGCACCTGTTACGTGTCTGGTTGAGATTATTGCTATTGTAAAACAATTTCTCCACTATAGTAGCTCTCATGTTAACAATGGGGTGTGGCCAGATTATGTGTCAATTCAAAGCGAAGTCACAGTTACAAAATTAAATCAGGTGGGTGCTTAAGAGACTCTACATGTTACGAAAATCTTTCTTACAAACTTACAGCAAAAAGATGTCCAATTGGATGAGAGTCCAATAATCAGAGGAATGGGGACTTTGATATCTGTCCTTTTTGCGTCACATGAAGCGGAAATGTAAAAACCAACTGGAAGTGTAATGGTTTCCACCAGCAGAGCTGACCATGTGATAACGGAAACATGTTCCTAGAAAGACAAAGAAAAGACTTAGCAACCAATAAAAATACACTGTGCCACCAACAAAAAGGGGGCATTTTTGACACCAGACTTGCCGAAATGTTGTTTGATCGATATTATCAAATGCAATAATATCGGTCGTCTATGGCCAGTGTAAGTGTTTAATGGTTAATGGGGACACAGGAAAAACAGAAAACTATACATAGCAAGGACTGGGCTATCATCAGGACGTTGAAACGAGTTGATGTTGAACTAGCAATAAAAAAAACTTTTCTTTTTGAGACATTGTAACAAGTCCTGTAAGTTGTGGTCTTTTCTTCTGTATGATAATATATATGATGATAATATTATGAGTAATGACTAATGTTGAAGGAAGTTGTAGTTCTGAGACTGAATTTAAGTACATTGGTGAGTAATAAGCTCTGGGATACCTGAACAGGGGCACAAACCAAGTAGGAAGGCACCTTTATGAATGATTACTCATGGTATGTTCTGGAACCATTAGTGTGCATATTACACACACCAACAGCAAATGAGCTAACACAAGGACACACCTTTTGAACTAGAATGAATAAAATTGCTAGTGAAGGTTCATTCATCCAGATCATATATATATGTGGAATTCAGATCAACTGGACTTGAAAATTAGTTATTGAAGAAGTTTTTCTAGTCATCTGTCATCAATTTCTGAATTGAAGAGAGATCTAGTGGGCTGAGTGAAAGTCTTCAGTAACTAAGCCAAGTTGTCTAACTGAATACAACAGATAGGAACAAAGGAGTTCATGTTAAATTGAAACTGTGAGTTTGCTACTACTTTGTTGCTCTACCCAGGTGTTTTAATGATGCAAGTATCTGCATGTAAACTTTGGGTAGAAATTTTTCAGGTCAGGTTTGGTTACAGTAAATATCTTTTCAATTAATCGCATTCAGTTCAGTTCAGAGAATCGTATTGTTTTCAATCAACAGTTGATGTTTTTATCTCACAAGATAATTGTAAACAACATACTTAAGTCATTGTGTATGACTAAAGCCTCATACACACGTGTATTGCGGGAGCCAACCTGCAAAGCACGATGTGAATGCACGGGTGTTTTGGCCGATAATCATGCATAAGTAGAAATGTTCAGAATGTTTAATCTACCCAATAGCCAATGAGCTAAAAAATGACTGTTAAAGGACCATACATACACTACGTTCGACGTTCCTGTGTCATTTCGGACAACCAGGTTTTTGGTTTTGAACCTCATTTAGTCATTCTCTCAGAGTGATCAGCTCTTGAAGCGATTTTTTCAAAGGGATTTCTGTTGTTTAAAGGGGTTGTCTGTATTTAAGGGTGTGCGTTAAGAAACAAAAGTGTTTAGAACAAGAAAGTGTTTAAGAACAACACTGCTGTTTCTCTGTGATTGCTGTGCTGTGTACGCTGTTAGTATGGACAGTTTTGTTGGGGCCACGCAATGTGCATCCTGCCGCAGTATGGGATCTTGTGAGTCAAGTGTGAGTGGGTTGCCCATTTGAATCTGAGGTCCAGATCTAAAGGGGGAAAATGCAGCATTGCAGGGCTGGCAAACCTGGAGGAAATGCAGGCACTGGCAGGGGCCAGTAAACTGGTGGATGAGATGGGGCAGTAAAGGTGGTAAAGGAAGATAAGATTTGTAAGAGTCACCAGGGGAAGTAGGGACGGGAAAGGATGGGAGCTCTTCCAGCTTGGTCGATCCCAACAGATTGCATTTAGGATGATGGCTTGGAAGCAGCATGTAGGGAGCGGGGCCTTTCTTGAGCACCCAGGGAACGGCCATCTCCAATACAAGGGAGGGAGAAACTGGGGCTAGGAAGGATAGGCAGATGGTAGGGTAGGGGACTCCATTTTAGACAGGGTAGATAGGTAATCTGTCGCCAAGACCCGCATGCCGAACAGTGTGTTGTCGCCTGGTGTAGGGTTGACATGTGGTGATCGTTTAGACAGATTATTGGGTGGGGCTGGGAGTGACCGACGGTCTTGGTTCACATTGGTGCCAATGACAAAGTTAGAGGTGGAGGTGAGGTCTTAAAATGATTTCCGAGAATTAGGGGCCAAGTTACAAGCAAGGACCTCAAGTGGTAGTGATTTCAGAAATACTACCGCAGCCACGTGCTACGCTAGGGAGGCAACGGGAGCTCAGGAGTATAAATGCGTGGCTAAGAGAGTGGTGTAAGGATATGGGGTTTGGGTTTTAGAGAACTGACTGACTTTTCTGTTGGCTACAGGCTCTTTAGTAGAGAGGATTGCACCATCAATGGTGATGGTGCAGCTGTTTTGGGGAGAAGAAGGGCTAGGGGGTTGGAGAGATTTTAAACTAGGTATGGGGGGGAGGGTATGTTGAATACAACAGGGGTAGATAGAGAAGTTAGGGATCAGGGGGCTAGTAACACAAGGGAGGATGGAGAAGGGGGTGGGGGGAGCATAGGGATAAGGAGGCATGTACGACCATGTATGGAAGTAAATCAATTGATAATCTAATGTATGTTACAAATGAAGAAGTCTGGCTGGAAAAACAGGGGGAACTTGAAAATAATCGTGGAGTAAGGGATAATCGTTGGAGTAAGGGAACGGCAGCACCTCAAAAGGTATAAGTTCTTAAATTTTCTATATGAGATTTTCTTTCACGATAGTAGAAGTTCCTAATAGACAGATGCATTGTTGGATCTGGTGATATCTAATAACCCTGAGCTCATTTTGGATATGAAGGTAAATGGGAAGCTTAGGAATAGTGACCATGATATAGTGTCATTTAATATAGGTTGCAAAAAAAAATAAAGGGCATGGGTTAACAAAAACTTTAACTTAGGAAAGCTAATTTATGCTGTTAAAGGAATCGCTCCTGCTCATAGACTGGGGGAAATTGTTTTCTAAGTAAAGTAAAGAGCAATGTGGACCCACTTTTAAAGGGATATTAAACTATTTCATTCTAAATCTGTACCTTTAGGGAACAAGTGTAAAAAAATTTAGGTCACTCCTGCATGGCTTAATGCCAGGGTAAAAAGGGAATGGAAAAAAAAGAAAAAGGGCTTTTAAAATTTTGAAAACAAGGGAAACAGAACGGCTACAGGGAGTACAAAAGCTGTAATAAAGAGAGCAAGAAAAGCAATTAAATAGCTAAAATAGAAAATGAAATAGGATTGCCGAGTCCAACCCCCAATGTTTTTTAAGTATATAAATGGTAAAAAGATAGGGACTGAGAATGTGGGACATAAATAATGGGGCAGAGGTGGTGTAGAGGATGTCAAAAAGGCTAATCTGCTAAACTATTTTTTACATCAGTTTTTACTGTGAATCCTGTCCTTACAGCGGGGATTGTAATAATATGCAGGGGAGAAATGAGTGTATTCACATTGGCAACAGAGGATATGGTACGGAGACCAATTAGACAAGTTTAATTCATTAAAGCCCCGGACCAGATGGATTACAGCATCGGATTTTAAAAGAGCTTAGTTCTGTTTCTCATCTTTCAGATTCGCTTTGGTCTGGGGATGTGCCGCTGGATTGGACAAAAGCCAATGTAATACCAAATTTAAAAAAGGTAGAGTTCAACAGCCGGTAACTATAGACCTGTAAGCCTAACATCAGTAATAGGGAAGATGCTGGAAACTGTTTTACGGGATCTATCCTTGACTTTGTCTCCAGTGATCATTTATTAGTAGTAGTCAGCATGGATTTATGAGAAATAGATCATGCCAGACTATTTAATTGGTTTTTTTTTTTATAAAGAAGTGAGTAAGAAGTTAGATTCAGGCACAGCAGGGATGTGGTATATTTGGATTTGCGAAAGCTTTGATACGTGCCACATACTGTACGATAATGTATGAATTGAGGACTGTGGCCTTGAAGAAAAAACATTTGTTCAGTGGATAGAGAACTGGTATTGGATCGCAAACAGAGATGGTGGTATGGAGTACATCTATTGGGGCTAAAGTCTAAGTGGATTGCTCCAGGGTTTGTACTGGGGCTTGCTTCTGTTAATCTGTTTATAAATGACTTAGAAGGGGGCATTGAGAGCAGGTCTCTGTGTTTGCTGATGACCACTAAAAAATAGCATGAGCTTTGGAAACTTTCAAATGATGTGCACACATGCTGCAAGCAACCTAGATAGATTATCAAAAAATGGGCAGCGAATGGCAGATGAGATTCAATGTTGATAAATGTAGGTGATGGATTTGGATTTAATAATCCTGTGCCAACCTACACCATAAAACTTCTGTGTTAAGTGCATCTGTATGGAAAAAGATTTTGGGGTTCTGGTGAGATAACAGACTTAGCTATAGCACAACAATGCCAGGTAGCAACGGCTGAGCAAGCAAGTTTTGTCTTGATAAAGAGGGGAATAGATTCAAGAGAGAAAAAATTATTCTCCCTCTTTACAAGGCAATGGTAAGGCTCATTTGAATATGCGGTCCAGTTTTGGAATCTCACATACAAAAGGGAACATCTTGAAATGAGGCAGTTCAGAGAAGGGCAACTAAATTAATAAATGGAATGGAGGGCTTGAATATGCAGCAGATTAGACAAGTTAGGCTGTTTAATTGGAGAGAGCGACAGTTGCGTGGGACATGATAACCTTATACAAATATATAATAGGCCATACAAGAACTCTCTGGTGCATTGGTTACTAATAGGTCTATCAGAGGACTGTGGACATCCTTTAAGGTTGGAAGAAAAGAAGTTTGATCAAGGTTAGGAAAGGTTTCTTTACAGTGAGAACGGAAGAATACAGGGTGGACTGGCACTCCAAAATATGATATTTATTACAAGCCAAACATCAACAGTAGTACAACGTTTCGAGGGTAACACCCTTCATCAGGGTGTGAAACTGTGGAAAGTCTTCCGCAGAAGTGGTAATGGCAAAGCTCATTAAATAGCTTTAAAAAGGCCTGGATAAGTTTCTAAACTAAAAAATATTGAGAATTACTGGTTATTAATGCATATAGATCTGGTTGATCCAGGGATACTTTCCGATTGCGTTTGAGTCAGGAAGGAATTTTTTCCCCTTTTAGCTGTTTTTTTTTTGCCTTCCTCTGGATCAACTGTTTAGGTAGGGTTAAAAAAAAAAAAAAAAAAGGTTGGAGAATAGGTGGACTTGATGGACGTATGTCTTTATTTCAACCTTAATTACTATGTTACTATGTAACCCCAGGGCCAATCACTTTTGAAACAATGTTACAGGCACAATGTCAGTCATAACATACATAACAAGAAGAAAGAAAGGATTAATCCGCAACACTCTAATAGACTGAATAAAACAGAGTGGGTCTCATATATGTATATTATATATATATATATATATATATATATATACATACATACAAGAATTGTAGAAAGCACTCAATTAGGCTAATTTACAGCTACATTTAGCGAAGTGCTACTGAAATTGAAAATGTTACACGTTAGGACCTCCAGACTGGGGTTACCTTGACGTGGTTGGAAGGCTTTTCATTCATGTGATCACAGTGATGTATACTAAAACCCCTTGTTTGTAAGTATGCCAGTGTGCAGATAATATGATATTGTATGGGGCTAGGAATGTGCATTGATTATTTCTATGTTTGTATAAATGTTTTGACCAGATCAGTAGCACTTCCGCTAAATGTAGTTGTAAATTAGCCTAATTGGAGTGCTTCCACATCCGTTGTATTGATATATATATATTATACATACTCCAATAGCAAAGTAGTAGGTGCACACAAGGGGTCTAGTTAATATATTTTTTTTAATAGTGCAACAACAAGGCAACGTTCGGTCCAAGTCTAGGACCTTTATCAAGCCAACTAGACCCCTTGTGTGCACCTACTACTTTGCTATTGGATTATTTATTGAATTTTGGGTAGCACACAGGGCCACGTAAGGTTGGAAATGGAGTGTGCCCTGATTTTCGTCTAGTATATATATATATATATATATATATATATATATATATATATAATCTCCAGGGGACCCGAATATCACATATTAAACAAATTCTTTCAAAGAAAGCAGCACCAAATTTGCCAATATAAAAGGAATTATTACATGCCAGCAAAACACATCAACGTTTGGGAAGAACTTCCCTTTGTCAAGTTTGTAGCAGGTGAATTCTCATACATACAGTCACTTTTAAAGGGATATCTCCTCCCACAAAGAAAGTGACATCAATTAATCCAATTTGCATCAAAATTCCCCCGGTGCATCTATCGTCTCCGGGTAGAATCGTTATTTGACCATTAGCGGTTCTTTCTGGATCAAGTATTGGCCCACCGCGTTCGTAATACCAATCTATATTCGTGATACCTCTGATTTTTTGCAAAAGTTGCGGCCATCGATGTGGTGATTTGGGCGGATGTTCAGCTGGTTACTATGGATGTGGCCAGCTTGTAAAACCTCCATCCCCCACATCGATGGCCCTGAGGGAGCGGACGCTCGGACCCTGTTGGAACGAAGTTCCTCATAGTCAGCTGGAAATAGAATTATTTTTGAAAGTTCTGGAAGTTAATTGTGACAATGAATTATTTCTGATTGAGGATAGGTTTACCTGCAGTTACGGTTCCACCAACAAATTAATCAGTTCCATCCCTCCATAAAATTTGTCCATGGAAAACAGTATAACTTCAATCCAATTTTGGATGTTAAATTGTAAAAAAATGGCATGGGAGTTATTGAAACTGAACTGTACTCTAAACGAAGATCGGAATCAGTTATTCACTATCAGGGTACCACCCTAATCACCCAAAAAAAATCCATTCCATACAGCCAACTGTGTCGGGTCAATAGACTAGTGAGTAATCCAGATAGGAGACGACAGCAATTAATGATATGTGCGAGAAATTTGAAAGTAGGGGTTACCCTCGGAAAGTGATCAGTGATACCAAATTAAAAATTGACACATATAGATAAAAAAAAAAAAAACACACATAACCCAGGATGACAGTTGTAACACAATGTAATGAACAAAGTACACAGATTAGTAATGTTTTTAAAACAACACTGGCATTTCTAAAAGGATATCGGAGATTGATGAGTTCAGTACTTACCCTATGATGGCATACAGAAGAGGAAAGACAATAGGTTCCATGGTACCAATACCAAGTCCACATGTACATATACACATAAAACTACTGGTTGGGAAGCAGCAACAAGGCATGTATCTGTGTTTGACTGTGTACATTGCAGATCGGTGATAAATGACCCAGATTTATTACATCCAGTTACGGGTTAGAGATTAAATTACTGGTACATTTACATGTGACTCGAAGTTTGTCATCTATGTCATAGTCTGCCCGCAAGCTGCTTTACATAGGAGAAAACTACCCAGAAAATCAAATTAAGATTATTCAAAATAAGTCAGTGATTAGACTAAACATACCACACTGTTTAGACACTTTGTAGACAAGAACCATAAAATAGAGGACCTCCCACTTAATTACAAGGAGATAGACAATTATTAAAACAAAGGGAGACCTAATGGATCAAAAATTAGGCACCTTTATTGTCTTTGATTCTACATATCCCCCTAATGAATATCTGGTTGATATGGTTGCTTTTGTATTCCATATAATGTATTATTAATTGGGAGAAAGCATTATATAATCAATTATATGCAAATTTGGATTAATTGATGTCACTCCTTAGTAGGAGGAGATATCCCTTTAAAAATGACTGTATTGTATTGAGAATTCACCTGCTTGCAAACTTGACAAAGGGAAGTTGTTCTCGAACGTTAATGTGTTTTGCTGGCATGATAAAATCCTTTATATTGGCAAAAATTTGGTGCAGCTTCTTTGGAGGATATATATATATATAGATATAATATATATATATCTATATAGTAGAAAGCTTAGTAGCGAGCGGCACTCCTCTGCGTCCGTCCACCGGGTGCTTCTAAATGAGCAATACCTGAAGATATGATGAAGGTGCACTCCTAGGGTTTGTGAAAAAGCCAATTTTATTATAGCTTTCTACCGAAACGCGTAGACAGCTAAATAAAATTGGCTTTTTCACAAACCCTAGGAGTGCTCCTCCATATATCTCATATATAATATATATATATATAAATATTATTAAATATATATATATATATAAAATAGTTAAAGAAAAGTGGAGCACTCTGCTGGATTTTTCAAGAAAGCAAACATCATTTATTGTAGTAACATCACATCGATTTTGATCACATTGATGTGATGTTACTACAATAAATGATTGTTTACTTTTCTTGAAAAATCCAAAGTGTCCACATTTCTTTATAATTATTTATCTATTTGGAGTTAGCACCCTGGTTATTGAATATTGAGTGGAGTGCAATCAACCCGTTCGTATCTTTTATATATATTTATATATATATATATATATATATATATATCTATACACATACATATAACACACACACAAAATTGTCCTTTAATAACACCCAGGGATGCAGTCATAAAGCATATCAAGCAGGGGAAGGTTGCAAGGTATTAACTGCTGGTCCGATAGACCTTACAGTTGATCCAGGGTCTGATAAAACAAGTGTATGACCATCTTTACGGATATTCCAAGGAATATGCACAAGCCTGCACAAGCATGCAGGCAAGGGTTGAACCAAGTCTAGAGCGTTGAAGATCAAGAAAATCTTTTTCTGTGTATGTCCTGGAGAATAGGAAGTGGTGTTGAAGTTTGGCTATAAAAATAAACAGGATTATTCAATAAAAGTATCGTTTAAAATGGTGCTAATTTTGCCCAACAAATCAGATGTTAGCTTTCAAATGTTAAATAAGATCTGATTGGTTGGGGCAAAATTAGCAACATTTTAGACGATTAGACCTTTTATTGAATCTCTCTGAAAATGTTTTTAGGGGAGCGAACATGCCCTTTAAATAAGCTCTTTAGCAAAAGTGTGCCCGTTGGTGCACAGTGGGAAATATGTGGGTGTTTAGCTATATGTGGATACAGATGATTAAAATCTTTATACACACTACTATAAAAGTAGGGATTTGTAAAAAAAAAAATAAAGGCAAGTAAAAATTAAAAGAAAAAAAAAAAGTAAAAAATAAAAGAAATCCTATAAAATCCTGGTTCTATTAGTGTCACATCCCCTAGATGAATCTTTTACACAATATACATAGGCAGAAGGGAACCTATTGGGTGACCCAATAGGTATTAGAGGCAGTGGCGGCTACTACACTAGGGAACAATGGGACACGTGCCCAAGTTGACAGAGTGCAGTGCCCCCCTTCCAGGATGCCTATGCCAAACTCCCGAAAATTCATGGACCTTCAGCCTTTTCTAAATGTTTAAAAGTGCCTTGACTTACATTATGCCGGTACACAGAGCTACAACTCCTCCCCCCTCCCTTCTTACGTGCAGTTCACTTGTAACTCCTCCCCTCTGCCCACGTTTCCATTTGATCAAGTGTGTTCCCAGGTGTTTGGAGGGGGCAGAGCTGGAGCGCTGCTGAGTCTATAGCAATGGAGAGTCTTCCTTCTTTTAAGTCTATTTTTTTTTATTAAAGTCTACTGTGCCTGCTACAGAAACCTGCTATGCTGAGAGGTCAGTACTGTGTCTGGTTTGGGAGACACTGACCTGCTCAGTTACTTTCTGTGCTGCCTGGGAGAAGGGAGGGTTAGTTGCTATTCTGTATATGAGACCCCCCATAAATTGATTTCAGCTTCCTTCAAAGTCCTGCTCAGGATGTTAATTTACAGTTTATTACTGTCTGATAGTCTGGGCAACACTTTGAAGGAAGCTGAAATCAATGTATGGGGGTCTCATGAATAATAATAAATAATAATAATAATCAGTGTTACCAGCAATTAGACTCATCAATCATCCCTTCTACTGACAGGTGTTAAAACCCAGTTAAAGCCCAGTGTTAGTCAGTCCTCCAGTTCATTCGCTAGCCCTCCAGTTCATTAGCCAGCCCAGCGTTAGTCAGTCCTCCAGTTCATTAGCAAGGTTAGTTAGCCCTCCAGTTCATTTGCCAGCCAGTGTTAGCAGTCCTCCTGTTCATTAGCCAGCCCAGTGTTAGTCAGTCCTCTAGTTCATTAGCATGTCAGTCAGTCCTCCAGTTCATTAGCCAGTGTCTTCAGTCCTCCAATTCATTAGCCAGTGTCAGTAGTCTCCAGTTCACAAACCAGCATTATATTCAGCCCTCCAGTCACAAACCAGGCTTTACAGTTAGTGCTCTAGTTCACAAACTGCTTTACATTCAGCCCTCCAGTTCAAATAACAGCTTTACAGTCAGTGCTCCATCTCACAAACCAGATTTACAGACAGTGCTCCATTTCACAAAGCAGCTTTGCATTCAGTCCTCCAGTTCAAAAAACAGCTGTTACAGTCAGTGCTCCAGCTCACAAACCAGTTACAGTCAGTGCTCCAGTTCACAAACCAGCTTACATTTAGTCCCCCAGTTCACAAACCAGATTTACATTAGTCCCCCAGTTCACAAACCAGATTTACATTCAGCCTGTAGTTCACAAACCAGCTTTACAGTCAGCCTTCCAGTTCAAAAAACAGCTTTACAGTCAGCCCTCCAGTTCAAAACCATCTTTACAGTTAGCCCTCCAGCTCACAAACCAGATTTAGTTAGCCTCTAATTCAAAAAAACAGCTTTACAGTCAGCCTTCCAGTTCACAAACCATCTTTACAGTCAGCCCCCCAGCTCACAAACCAGCTTTACAGTTTATCTAATAGATAGATAGATAATAATAAGATAGACAGATATATGTTATTATGAGATAGATTGTACTGGTGTCAGTGCTTTATGTTAAATATACATAAAGTGCAGCCTAACATCTAGATAAGACAGACATTATCCATCTTATATTTGTTATGTAACACTATCACATTTTTCTGTTTTGTTTTGTTTGATAAATCTATGCAGGAAGATATTTAAATCCAGGGTTTTGAGAGATGGGTGAAACTGCTAAAATTTGAAGTTTAAATGATACAGTAACTTACTGTAAATGGCTCTGGGACCTGGAAAACGGTCTGGGAAACAGATAATCCGATTCTTTCAAATCAGAATTCTGAATGTAACAAATTCTGTTTAGAATAAGCTGAAAGAATCTGATTGCATCCAATCAGAAATTGGTTACATTAGATACTTTCAGAAGACTCTTATTGGTACGTTTTCTGGAAGCATCTGATTGTAACTAATCAGAATTGGTTACAATCAGATTCTTTTACAAACAATCTGATTGGTATACTAACCAATTAGACTCTTTCAAAAGGAGATCCGTTGGATCATTCGATAATTAAAGTTATCAATCTGTCTTCAATACTCACCCTCCCCATTAGGCCAACGCCACACTACAATGCACCAAATTGCGTGAATTGCAAATTGCGAAAACTGCTAGTGTGGCTTAGCCCTAGCTCACAGCTGTCACCAGGATTCCGTTAGAGAGGATCACATTGGTAAATGTGTTAGAGAGGGATCAGTATTGGTAAATGTGTTACAGACGGATCACTATTGGTAAATGTGTTACAGAGGGATCACTATTGGTAAAGTGTTACAGAGGGATCACTATTGGTCAATGTGTTAGAGAGGGATCACTATTGGTAATGTGTTACAAGGGATCAATATTGGTAATTGTTAAGAGGGATCACTATTGGTCAATGTGTTAGAGAGGGATCACTATTGGTCAATGTGTTAGAGAGGGATCACTATTGGTAAACGTGATAGAGAGGATCCCTATTGGTATATGTGTTAGAGAGGGATCCCTATTGGTAAATGTGTTACAGAGGGATCACTATTGGTAAATGTGTTACAGAGGGATCAACTATGGTAAATGTGTTACAGAGGGATCACTATTGGTAAAGTGGTACAGAGGGATCACTATTGGTAAATGTGTTAGAGGAAATGGTAATGTTAGAGAGGGTCACTATTGGTCAATGTGTTAGAGAGGGATCACTATTGGTAAACGTGATAGAGAGGGATCCCTATTGGTATATGTGTTAGAGAGGATCCCTATTGGTAAATGTGTTACAGAGGGATCACTATTGGTAAATGTGTACAGAGGGATCACTATTGGTAAATGTGTTACAGAGGGATCACTATTGGTAAATGGTGTTACAGAGGGATCACTATGGTAAATGAGAGGTCCTATAAAGAACCCAGACTATCCTGTCATGTGTCAATCTTATTAGATTTATCAGTTCAGGACACAGGTTCAGGCTTTATGGGGTCCATTGCTTATATATGTAATAAACCATTATGAAAATGTTTTCCTTTCAGTCCCCTATCATATATAGCAGGGATAAGCAACCAGTAGATCTCCAGATATTTGATAACTACAACTCCCACATTCCTCTACAAGCTCTCTGTTGTTAGGGAATTCAAACTACAACTCCCAGCATTCCTCTACAAGCACTCAGAAGTTAAGGAATTAGAACTACAACACCCAGCATCCTCTACAGCATCTGAGTTAGGTAATGCAAACTTCAACTCCAGCATTCCTCTACAAGCACTCTGTAGTTAGGTAATGCAAACTACAACTCCCAGCATTCCTCTACAAGCACTCGTAGTTAGGTAATGCAAACTTCAAAATCCCAGCATTCCTCTACAAGCACTCTGTACAGGGGTGTCTCTAGGGTTTTTGCCACCTGAGCCAAACTTTGAAAGCCGCCCCTATGTACTACTGGTGTGCTATGTTACTTCTTCTGCTCTGCCTTGATTGGTATCACGTATATGTCTTCTAGCCTCAACCCTTTACCAGCAAGGAAATAGCAAAAAGAAATTCCGATCCGTGAAACCATCACAGTACAAAGGAAGGCAGATAGATTTCATAGATATATAACGGAAATAGCAGAAAGATTTAGGGCAGTGCACAGGGAAGGTCATTTGTTTCAGGCATGGGAGCAACATTTTAGTGTCAGCGGGAGGGTAAGATTTGGACAAACTTTATGTTTTTTTATTTGTTGGGGGCCTTTCCTTGTTCAATTCCAGGGCCCTACCTTGTCTCCTACTCAACTCACATCAATAGAGAGGGCTCCATTGACAGTCTAGGCAGAGTAGTGGTGGCAACTTGTAAATAAACATCAATAAAGTGAAAGCATAGCCTAGCTGAAACCTGCATTCACCACTACTGTATAACATCTACTGGAATGGACCAGAGTCGGAATGTGGTGGATGAGGTTGTAGGCTCAGCACATCTAAAAAGAAAGCCTTCATACCTTGCATAGACCCCCTAGCTATCAGGGGTGTCTCTAGGGTTTTTGCCACCTGAGCCAAAATTTTGAATGCCGCGCCCTGTGTATACTAGCGCATGTTTATTTCTGCTCTGCCTGACACTTTCCTAAAAAAAAAAAAAAGTGAGCTCTGCCTGCCGCCTCTCTGATATTTAGCAGGGGCGCTGCCCTGAGCATTTTGCTCATAATGCCTATTAGAGAGACACCCCTGACTCTGGTAGTTAGGTAATGCAAACTTCAACTCCAGCATTCCTTACAAGCACTCTGTAGTTAGGGAATGCAAACTACAACTCCCAGCATTCCTCTACAAGCACTCTGTAGTTAGGGAATTCTGGGAGGTTGTAGTTTTCAAAACATCTGGAGATCTACTGGTTGCCTATCCCTGATATATAGTATTTCTCTTTTGTTTCTATTGAGAGCCCAACAAGTACAGGGAAGAAGGGACATATGTATATAATATAGTGATAAATAAGAGCTGAACACATGATACAAACATATGAATCTGAGCCACCTCAATGACTGCCAGCAACCTAGAAAACACAAAATACAGAACTCTTCTCTTCACAAAGCCTAGCACAGATCAAAGATGGAAGCCCAACAAACCAGCATTTATACAAATTAAAACAAAGAAATCCTGGTTCACTTTAGGAAATTCGCCGGTCTAAACTACCGATGGAATAACAACGTTGATTTGTGGCTACACACATAGCAACATTAAATAGAAAGGAATTTTCTTCTTCATGTGAAACTAGTTTAGTTAAATGAAGGATACAAATAGGGAGATGTAACAACGTAGTTTTTTGGGGCAAATGACAGTAAAATCCACGCTCCCTCGTGAAATATCGGCTTTTACAGTCTATTAACAAATGCTTTTGGAGATAGCCACGTGCACCCAATTTAATACACTTTAGCGTGAAACGACGTGTATTAAATAGGGGAATATTTGAAGTACTCCGAACCTGATGAGACCATGATGCAGTAACTTCTGGAAACTCTGTATTGTGGGATCTCGGATAGGTAAGGAATGTGTAGCTGATAATTATCTCCCTGAAACGCCTGCTGCTGGTCTGTAGTTAGATAAGTACATATCACAACCAACATGCCAAGGGAAGTATAATAATACAGGGTAGTCCTGCTGCCTGATCATTTGGATACAATAACTATATTAGAAAGAGTCTTTAGTATATAGTATAGTATTTGAGGTTGAATAAAGACATATGTCCATCTAGTCCAACCTACTAGGGATTTTTATGATTAAAAACAGATTACAGGAATGCCATAAACTCTAAGCTTGCTAAAGTTTTACTAAATCTGGCTATAGTGAAGCTACGGGAGCATCATCAGTTAGAAACACACTTTCAAGCATAATGCTCTTTTTCTAGCTGTAGATCAGGCTAACATCCACTGACAATTGCCCAAGGTGATCCTCCACTAACAGGTGCTATGATCTGTGAAACCTCTGGCTGGACATTCTCTATTACACAGAGAGACAGATGTACTGCATGTGCTGTTCATCTCACCATGAAACTATTTTAAAGAGCAAGTATACCCTCTTAGTTGGAAATGACTTTCTTCTTGTTTGTACTATACTGTACATCCTCCTGGTATTGAGTGTACTGAGCAATACATTTTGAATTAAGCATCTCACTGTCTAAATAATAGGATTGAGTTACAAACTGATGACTCTATAGTAAATAATGTACATTATACATACCTTAGTAATCCCACATGGCCATTTATTAGATGTGTGGACTAGTGCTATCAATCCAGCTCCGGCAATGGCTCCCCAAACACTGTATAATCATGTAAAATATGCCTTTGGACACAGAGATTTTCTTTGTACAAATCATGGCCATTGCCACAGCAGGGGCAAATAGGCTTCACATATGTGTCCAAAGCAATGAATAAGATGGCAATGCTCTCGTCCAAAGCAAAATGCAATTGAGGGTCACTTGGTCCAGGTATATTCATTCCTGCTGTAGATCCTAAACTGATAACCAGAAATAGGAACACATGCTAGAAACCCAGCCATGGAGGTCCAAAATGTCCTTGTCCATATTCCTTGAAGGCTGTCATTCTAGAGATAATACTGTAGGGTTAAAATGGTATCTACTACAGAACAGCTGCTCTGTCTCAGGGAGTGAATGACTCCTCAGGTAGTAGGATCAGGTATTTTAATGTGAGACGGCAGAACACAGTTGAGCAACTGATGACGTACTGTTGACACAATTCCTTCCTATTGTACTGAAAAATCTTTAATAAGAAATTCCTTTTTTGTCCATACCTTGAAGGCATTCAATGTAAAAGCCTTTTGAGAACATGATCAGGAAAGGAACAAAAATAGGGGGAATTTTCCCACACTTAACCCAAACATCCTTATATAACGTATCTATCTTCGTTGGGTGTAGTGTGAAGCATTTAACAACCATTAGTGTAAATTAGACAACCCTGTTCTGGCAGAATATAGGACATATTATCCAGGATTATTAACAACAGCCGAGAAACAAATATCTACCTAAATAGTTCACCATTATTGATTGAGCAATACACCAAGTTGTGGTCATAAACTTGTGACAAGGAAACTCAGTAGGAACCTTGTAGGGACAAAAGTCCAGAGCTGGGACTCACTGATGTCATTGTGTAACAAAACGTCTTGCCTTCTCCGTATCACTAATTATCTTATTCTCAAACCTTCTGGACCGCCTACAGTCCGGGTTTCCTAATGCGCACTCCACGGAGAATGACCTTCAGTCTGCCAAAGCAAAAACGTCACTTTTCTATTCTATCCTTCTTGACCTCCCCTCTGGTTTTGACACAGTACATTAATACTAATGCCAATTCTTCACTTTGGGCCAGAATGAAGCAGCATCCTGGCTACAATCCTACCTCTCTAACAGAACATACAGTACTCTGTGTGATAATAAAACATCCTCTCTGGTTTCCCTAAAGGTGGCCTTTGCTCTGTGTGCTCCCATCCTATGGAATTCTATTCTCTCTCTCTTGGTCTAGAAACCTCAAAAACAAGTTTAAATATACCTCTATCCTATCTCTTCAGCAAGCACTGCTGACACTGCACCAGTTATTACTATGGAACTTCTACCCTTTCCTATGTTATTGTAGGTTACCCTCCTAATGTGAGCTCTAGGGGGCAGGGACCTCTTCCTCTCATATTACATGTTTCAAGCTCTTGTAATTTCATGATGCACATACTTATTATATATATTATGTATTTATTATTGTCCCCCTCGTACGTTTTTTCTGAATTATGATTTCGTACAGCGCTTGGTCCCCAAGTGGCACTATGTAAATAAACATATACACACATAGAACTCACGGCCTTGCCTGGCGGCTGAAAAGCAGAAGTATGGCAGAGAGTGTCAGGGGACCAGGAGTTCAAGGTAAGAAATGTAGAATCAGGAGCACTGGGGAGAAAAGTAAGTATCATGAAACATGGTTGTGGTGGGTGTGTGATGTGTGTGCAAGTTTTTCCTGGAACTATGGACAAAAAAATACAGATTAAAATTATGTCACTTGTCTTTCTATGTAAATCCTAGATAAAGAAATCCCCCCCCCCCCTTCCCGTTACTTCCAATTGTATTACCCTCTCTCCTTTTTAGCACTGGGAGATGCAAAGTAGCAAGTAGCTGACTGGAGAATTTCACCTCAGACTGAGCACGCCTGATCTCTTTAAGCAGGGAAGGGGGCAGTAACTAAAGCTTCCTCTATACCGTGTGAAAATTTACTTTTTGTCTTTGGTTAGGGATTACACAAAGAAATAAAAATGTTTTTACGGTGAATTTCTTCTTCAAACATGGTAAGTTACACCTGAAATAATCACCATTTAATAGCACACAAGTACCTTGTAAGGTATGAAAAAGGCTAGTTTTTTTTTCCGCCTATGGTGGCCTTGACGCTACAATCCGTTTGTACGCTCCGTAGATTGCATAATCGGTTTGCCCAACAAAATGTATTTTTCAACTGGGGCAAAAGAAAAAAAATATTGTATGACTTCCATACACGATCCGACGGTATCTTTAGGTGTAACATGTGCGATCACAGGTCTGACCCGCGACTTGTAAGAACGCTGTTTCGGGCGATAATCCACAGTGTATGGGCACTTTATTGCCCGAAACGGAGGCTCTTCAGAGATCCGCGGATCAGTCAATGATCCTCGAATGACCGGCTGGTTCGGACAGTCCAGTGCCCATACGCGGGACGATTATCGGGTCGGCCCCCGCGATCGACATGTGTACGAAACTTTAGTGTCTATGGCCACCACAAGAAAGTCTCATAAAAAAGAGACAATGGGCTGTGTTTATATTGATAGCGCTATAACAAACAGATTAAATACTGAAATAGTTGAGGTGTTCTGCCGATACATTTACTGTATATGGTATTTTTACTTTGGTTTATTTCCTGACTTGTTGATGTAAAGCACTTTAACTTGAATGTGGTATCCATGTAAAGATATAGGTGGCTTTGGGACTGAAATGATGATATGCAGTGTATACATGTCCAGTGCTTGTTCATGCTCTATGTTTCTTGGTGCTATTTCCTACCAATCAAGTTTAACCTATTAAATCATGATGTTAAACTTGCAATTCCAGAGCTTGAAAACTACATCTCAGCATTCCCTGGTGTGAATGTGGAGTTGGAGTTAGTTTATAAACATCTGGAGGGACGCAAGTTAGATGAGATGAGAAGGTTTGCTTGAAGCTGTCAAGTCACCATACAGATTAGTTACATCCTGCAGCCCCTTATACAGGTAAGCTATCACAAATGGTGTGTGAATCAAGAAAGGGGAAGTGCAGCTATACTTGGATTACAGGTATTGAACTCTAAAAAGTCTACAAGAGTGAGTGGAATGTCACCAAACAATACACACAAACATCTGCAAGGGAGTCTATTCTTCAGAGATACAAGTTTTTTTGTTTTTTTTTTAACGGTTATCTACTTCGATAGGATGGGCTGGAAATGGTTCTTACTGTGTTATCCATTTCTATAGGATGGGTTAGGGTATTCTGGAAACAGTCTGGGCTGGAAATGGTTTTTACTGTGTTATCTCTTTCTATAGGATGGGTTAGGGTATTCTGGAAACGGTCTGGGCTGGAAATGGTTCTTACTGTGTTATCCATTTCTATAGGATGGGTTAGGGTATTCTGGAAATGGTCTGGGCTGGAAATGGTTCTTACTGTGTTATCTCTTTCTATAGGATGGGTTAGGGTATTCTGGAAATGGTCTGGGCTGGAAATGGTTCTTACCGTGTATCTCTTCTATAGGATGGGTTAGGGTATTTGGAAACGTCTGGGATGGAATGGTTCTTACTGTGTTATCTTTCTATAGGATGGTTAGGGTATTCTGGAAACGGTCTGGGCTGGAAATGGTTCTTACTGTGTTATCTATTTCTATAGGATGGGTTAGGGTATTCTGGAAACGGTCTGGGCTGGAAATGGTTCTTACTGTGTTATCTCTTTCTATAGGATGGGTTAGGGTATTCTAGAAACGGTCTGGGCTGGAAATGGTTCTTACTGTTTTATCTCTTTCTGTAGGATGGGTTAGGGTATTCTGGAAATGGTCTGGGCTGGAAATGGTTCTTACCGTGTTATCCCTTTCTA
The DNA here is from genome assembly GCA_019447015.1 of Hymenochirus boettgeri. NCBI lineage: Eukaryota > Metazoa > Chordata > Amphibia > Anura > Pipidae > Hymenochirus > Hymenochirus boettgeri. Next base: position 234,555,628 of record CM033474.1, read on the forward strand.
TAGGATGGGTTGGGGTATTATGGAAACGGTCTGGGCTGAAAAAGGTTCTTATGTTTTATCTCTTTCTATAGGATGGGTTAGGGTATTCTGGAACGGTCTGGGCTGGAAATGGTTCTTACTGTGTTATCTCTTTCTATAGGATGGGTTAGGGTATTCTAGAAACGGTCTGGGCTGGAAATGTTCTTACTGTTTTATCTCTTTCTGTAGGATGGGTTAGTTATTCTGGAAATGGTCTGGGCTGGAAATGGTTCTTACCGTGTTATCCCTTTCTATAGGATGGGTTGGGGTATATGGAAACGGTTCTGGGCTGAAAAAGGTTCTTACTGTTTTATCTCTTTCTATAGGATGGGTTAGGGTATTCTGGAAACGGTCTGGGCTGGAAATGGTTCTTACCGTTTTATTCTCTTTTATAGGATGGGTTAGGGTATTCTGGAAACGGTCTGGGCTGGAAATGTTCTTACTGTTTTATCTCTTTCTATAGGATGGGTAGGGTATTCTGGGACGATCTGGGCTGGAAATGGTTCTTACTGTGTTATCTATTCTATAGGATGGGTTAGGGTATTCTGGAAACGGTCGGGCTGGAAATGGTTCTTACTGTGTTATCTCTTTCTATAGGATGGGTTAGGGTATTCTGGAAACAGTCTGGTCTGGAAATGGTTCTTACCGTGTTATCCCTTTCTATAGGATGGGTTAGGGTATTCTGAAAACGGTTCTTACTGTGTTATCTCTTTCTATAGGATGGGTTAGGGTATTCAGGAAATGGTCTGGGCTGGAAACGGTTCTTTCTGTGTTATCTCTTTCTATAGGATGGGTTAGGGTATTCTAGAAACGGTCTGGGCTGGAAATGGTTCTTACTATGTTATCTCTTTCTATAGGATGGGTTAGGGTATTCTGGAAACGATCTGGACTGGAAATGGTTCTTACCGTGTTATCTCTTTATATAGGATGGGTTGGGGTATTCTGGAAACAGTCTGAACTGGAAACGGTTCTTACCATGTTATCTCTTTCTATAGAAAGGTTAAGGTATTATGGAATTGGTCTGGTCTGGAAATGGTTGTGGTTCTTACCGTGTTATTTCTTTATATTGAATGGGTTAAGGTATTCTGGAATTGGTCTGGTCTGGAAATGGTTCTAGTTCTTACTGTGCTATCTCTTTCTAAAGGATGGGTTAGGGTTTTCTGGAAACGGTTGTTATAGGTTGCTTCTATAGGAAAGAGATAACGGTCTGGGCTGGAAATGGTTCTTCTTAAACTATATATTCTGCAGTCACTGATTTTGAACAACTTTAGCACAACTTTAACTCCTTCATTGCGCAGCATTCCTTTTTTTAAGCCACATGGTAAATGTAAGAACACAACTTTTAGACAACATAATATTATTTAGCAAACTTAGGGCTTAAACCCATTTGGCATCTGTGAACATTAAGAGATTCCTTTTGATAAGTTATCTCCACTAGAAAAATTGCTATGCTTTTCCTTTTCATCAAGAATCCTCAATTAGCAGGTTTAAATCTAGCCTTACATCCTACCTATCTGTAACCAGCACAGTATATGATTGTTTTATTTGCACTGCATACGTCTCACTCCAGCACTTATACCCACTCCATTGTATCTGTATGTTACCCACCTAACTAGAATGTAAGCTCTACGGGGCAGGGACCTCCTTTCCTCTTGAGGCAAAGCCCTGGCACTTCTATTTATATATTTATGTACTGAACTATCTATGTATTTATCCCCCTTGTATGACTTTATTGTATTTTGTTACCTTACAGCGCTGCGTCCCCAAGCATATAAAAAACATACATATACATACATACATAAATTTTTGTTTTTTCAGGAAGCAGTAGTCAGTGATGACCATGACTGATGAATAACTGCTGCTCCCTGAGCTTCCTAATTTAAACATGCTAATTAAAGGGCATGTCCACCCCCAAAACTATAATCCCCCCAACTACTGGCCACATCATGTAGTGTAGTGTAATCCTTACCTCACATCCCAGCTCCATATGGTTCTCCTGTAGCCCCCCCCCCCAAGCCCCAAAAATCCCCCCCCAGGAAGATAGCAGAGTCCATATAGGACTCTGCCTCCTACCTGGCCTCTGGGAGAATTTTGGCATGCGTACTGCAGCCCTTCTCCCCCTCCCTCTAAGGATTCCCTCCCCCTAGCGTAAATCCCTTTAGCTATATGCTTGCCCCTGTCCCCCCAGCCCCAACCGCTATATTTATATGTTTAGAAAGCTCCCCAAACTTTACTTACCTCTCCTCTTTCCTCCGCCGAAATGAGCTGCCGGCAGCCGCGTCCGTGATTGGCTGCCGCTCAGCCAATCACAGACGTGACTGCCGGTCCCGCCCCTCTGCTTGCATTTCTGCTCGCAAGCAGAGGGCAGGGAGCACGGCGGAGGAAAGAGGGGAGGTAAGTAGAGTTTGGGGAGCTTTCTAAACATATAAATATAGCGGTTGGGGCTGGGCTGGCAGGGGGAATCTTATATTAAAAAATAAATTTTAGGGCGGACATGCCCTTTAAATATAAAAAGTAAGGGGCAGCAAACAGACTAAAGGTCTTCAGGAATATCTTGCAACTGTGAGTATTGTGGTCTTTAGGTTTGGGGAGTAAGGTAAGGATACATTATCTGCTGGGGATGGACTTAATATAGAGCCCTTCTGCAAAGTTTGTGTGTGGGGTGAACAAAGGAACATGTGGTGACCTAGTAGCCTAAGGTTCCAGAAAAAATTCAAACAAATAAGAGACATTACAAAATGGGACATATAATCCAAATTAAACACAGAGGTGGTATCACCCATACCAATTAAGTGTAGCAAAGTGTGTAGGAACAAGAACGAATTAGATATTAACTTTTGTTTATGAAATGCTACCAATTGCCTTTATTATAACCTACAGGCAGGAATACTTATGACCGTTATTGGTCTGAACATGATCTTATCTTTTACACATTCATTGCATTAAATTACCGGTAGTGCTTAATGTATGTTTACTAAAACTGTGTTTCTAGAATGTCTGCAAAAAAATATTGCTTGGAAATATTTTGCTAAAGGCCAAATAAAAATATACAAATACATTAAAGTATAACTAGAAAGGGAAAATTTAAGTATAAACTTTGAATTGGACTTGAAAGACCATATCTTGTAAAGGAATGTGTGTTTGTGCTGCAGATTTGAAAACGCAATAATACCAATGATGAGGACATTGTTGTTTTTTTACTTACCCTTTAAATATTGCTGTCACATGAATTAATGGCAGGTCAGTTGGTGTGTGTACTCGTGTCAGGTTGGGGGATAAAAGACTAAATTTTTTGATGATTGGTCAAATTGTGTTTTTTTTATACTATACTTACCCTTTAAATATGGCTGTCACATGAATTAAAGTCAGGTCAGCTGGTGTGTGTACTCGTGTCAGGTTGGGGGATAAAAGACGAACTTGTTTGATGATTGGTCAAAATGTTTTTTTACTATAATTACCCTTTAAATATGATTGCCACATGAATGAATGGGTACCTCAGTTGGTGTATGTACCTGTGTCAGGTTGGAAGTTAAAAAAACAAACTGTTTAGATTATTGATCAATAATTTTTGATTTATTTATTTTTTGATTTATTTTTGACTATAGTTACCCTTTAAATATGGCTGCCATGAAAATGGAAGGGTAGGTGAGTAGGCATGTGTACCTGGATCAGGTTGGAATTGAAAAAACAAACTTTTTTGATGATTGGTCAAAATTAGTTTTTTTTTACTTAAAGTTACCCTTTAACTAACTAACTAACTTGAAATCTTCTAACAAACGTGTTTCTTTCTCAAAAATAGTGGAGAATCTTCAGACAGTGATTTCCGTAGCAGTGATGTCAGGACATCGAATGATGACCAGGAATCAGAGGAGCACCGTGAAAAGGAAAGTCATTTTGTGAATAAGAGTCGAAATAGGGGGGATGACAATGTTGAAAATAAAAATCAAATATCGTCAAAAAACTACCAGCGTACTCAGAGGGCGAGAAGAAAAAATATATTAGAAGAGCAGGGAGAAATCGAACCAGGAACAGGAAGGTACCCTCTGAGGCAAATGTGGGAAAGAAAGAAGAGATTCTAAATGTGATTAATCTATCTAAAGTATCTTTAAGCGAACCACAACTGACAGTACTTTCTAAAGGGTTAACGTTTGTGCCTAAGACTCATTTCAACTTATTTAGAACAAGTATTGATGTAAATGGCTTTGTCATGAGACTGATGTTAAAGAAACATTTCTTTAATGAACAAGTTGAGCAATTAGAAGTGTCTGATATTGTAAGGGAGGAAAGTGATAATTTGAAAAATGTATTTAGGTTTGAAGATTTAACACTGCTTCAGGATTTACAGGATATGGAGGATGATGGTAATTTAAAAATGGAAGGCCAAGTCCTCAGAAAGAGAAGTCAATTAAAGAAAAAATCGGACTTCTACCCTGTAAATGCCCGTAGCAAAGAGGTTGATGAATTCCAGCATCTAGTAGAAAAAGATTTAAAAGATCTATACCAGAGAAATAGTTATATCCATCACGACAATTTAAGTCACCAAGAGAGAAAAGCTTTGTTGTCTCTAGAAAATGATAGACAAATAGCCATAAAAATGGCTGATAAGGGTGGAGCAGTTGTCGTGATGGATATAGAGGCTTATATGCTTGAGGCTAAGCGACAATTGGATAATGAAGGTATATACATAAAACTCCAAAGTAATCCCACGAAAATGTTTAACATGCAACTTAAGAGATTGGTGGAAGCCTACCATAGTGTAGGGGTTTTGACAGATAAAGAGAAAGTTCAATTGGTAAGTGACTTTCCAGTGATACCCATTTTCCATCATTTACCTGAGGTACACAAGAATCCTGTTAATCCAGAAGGAAGACCAATGACCAATAATAGCGAGTATAGGTTCGATGGGAGAGTGTCTAGGTCAACTTATAGATTTTTATCTCCAGCCTATAGTTAAATCACTTAAATCATACATCAAAGATACTAAGGATGTTTTGGCAAAGTTGGCAGTTGTAACATGGGAGAATGACTGCTATTGGTTGACTCTAGATGTTAAGTCGCTATACTCTGTAATTGATCATAAACTTGGGCTAAAAGTCATCGAATTCTTTTTGGAAAGACATTCTAATTATGGTCCAGAATTAAGGAGGTTTATTTTGGATGGAATTGGCTTCCTATTGTCCCATAACTACTTTGTTTTTGATGGGTTGTTCTACCTCCAGAGGTGTGGGATGGCGATGGGCGTGGCCTTTGCGCCTGCCTTTGCCAACCTTTTCATGGGTTGGTGGGAAGGTACCCACATCTTTGGAGGTAGCAACCTGTATAGGAAATATATAAGATGTTATGGTCGCTATATAGACGACCTACTATTTATCTGGAGAGGAGATGTAGATACAATTAAGGATTTCCTTACATGTAAACAAGAACGAGTTAAACTTGATCTTTACAGCTTCTTTTGATCCTAAACAAATATTTTATTTAGTATCAATATATACATCAATAACCGGATTTCTTAAGTATAGCACTCTTACGGTGCTTAGATACCAATGTTATAACATTTGAATCGCATTACTTGACATTGATTAACATTTATAGACTTACTTAGTAAGTCAAATGACTCGGGTGCAAATGCCCCGAGTCACTCGCAAAGGAGAATCCTCAGATTGATAATCCCAGTGAAAAAACACATGTCATGATTCACTCACCCGTATTCCTGGGTGGCCCAGGTGCTGCATGCCCCGGACCCTTCGCTTAGTCCCAGTTTCCAATAGGCATCAAATACATACAATACGGCCTCGCACTCAGGTAGACAAAATCCAGCAGCTTGTTCAAAATGCAGTACAATTTATTCCACACATCATCAAGACAAAAGACAAGTGTACATCAGATCCATAGCCTTACGTGTTTCGAGCCGACTGCTCTTACTCATAGGCTTTCCTATGAGTAAGAGCAGTCGGCTCGAAACGCGTAAGGCTATGGAAAAAGTGGGAATTAGTCATTTAAAGGGTAGCAGTAAGAAAAGTTTGAAACCAAAAAATGTACACTAAGAAATAAATAAGTATGTATGGTTGTATTATACCATCTGTTTTTGATACGGCTTTAATGGTTGCTCGTAATTAAAGGGTAACTGTGGTCCAAAAATTACTTTAGGTAAATTGATTTCCTGAGGATTTTTGCAATTTACTTTCATTATTTATTTTACATAGATTTGAAGATATTTACATTTATATGTGTGATATGGTTGCAGCATCACCAGATCCCCTGCTTTCTGTACTGAAACCCTGTGACAGTCCCTCTTTCGTGTTTCCTCCTCGTGGGCCTCCATGGCCCCTTCCCTTGCAGCCCCTTGGGCCTTTCCATTGCAGCCCCCGTGGCCCCTCCCACTCAGGGGCCCCTCCTACTTGGGGCCCCCGGGGACCCTGTCACTTGGGGGCCCCTGGGGACCCTCCCATTTATGGGTCCCCACTCGGGGGCCCCTCCCACTCGCCCCCTCACTTGGGGGCCCCTCCTACTCAGGGGCCCCTCCCAATTGGGAGGGCCCTGAGTGGGAGGGGCCGTGGGGCCTCCAAGTGGGAGTGTGTGGGCGTGAGTGGGAGGGGCCACAGGGGGCTGCAAGGGGAGGGGACACAGGGCCCACGAATGGAAAGGGACAGCAAGTGGGAGGCATTAAAAAAAGCAGGGTTCTCCCCTCCCCCCTCCTACCCTTCAGTCATGCACTGAGCATGTGCCAACCACAGATTAGAGGAGGAAACAGTATTTCTGACCGCAGATTCAGAACCTCCCACCCCCTAACTTTCTGATCAGTGATTTCTTCATATTTTGGGCTGTGAAGCACGTAGAGAGGTGGTTGATGGCTCGTTTTAAAGGTATGAACCCGGCCTATTATTCAAAATAAACATGTTTGGAGACCACAGTTCCACTTTAAAGAGCTGGTTAGCCTAATTTGTAATTAACGAATGTTAATATATATATATATATATATATATATATATATATATGAGGAAAAATATGTATTCAAATATTGTTAACTGACAATGTACAAATAAGGAGTGAGTCTTGAATTTATAAGTATGTTTCAAAATTTGTATTCTTGTATATAAAATGTGGCAAAGGCTTTCTTGTATAACAGCACAAGAATAAGGGTTAAGTAGACCAATATGAAAGTCGAGCTGAGGGATTAAAGGGTTAATAATTAGGTAATTAAGGGAGTATTCTGATTGGCTTGGCAGCCTTTTTAAGAGATGTATCATATGAAAAACATGGGTCTCTATGTGTTCTGTTTGCAAATTGGCAATTTTAACATGCACGAATAAAATGTAATTTTTTAACCGGACAAGAACTATTAATTGATTTTTGAAGACTGTGGAGCGGTGCTAAGCTGCCGACTGGACGTAGGTGGAAGGAGGAGCTGAAGTTAATAATGTTGTGGGGTTAGGACAAGCCCCAGGCAGAATCACGCCCAACAGCTCAGTGTTGAGCCCAAACGACCGCACGTAAAAGAAAGGAGATTCGTTTGCGAAAAGTCACGGCAGAAGGAAGGTAAAGCGGCTTGAGCCACTAATTCTGTATATTTGCGGAATTTCTGACAAATTTTACTGTTGACTTAAATTTGCCTTTTACTGTAGGAAACTACTGTGACCTTTGTTAGTTGCACTTACCTAAATTTATGAACTTAAAACCAGTTTTCTGTGTTATAGTTGTATGGCATTCCTGTAGATAATTCCAGCTTGTGCATAACTTATGTTTAAAGGGTATCTATACAGAAAAAATGTTTCGTTTTTTTTAAAATTGTCTATTACAGGAAACTATAATTCTTCTTAACTAAAGGTGGCCATACACCTGGATGATATTCAGCAAATACCGTCAGATCCAACGGGATTGTTGAACATCAAGCATGTTTAAATTTTCGTCAGATAACATTGTTGCCATGTGGTGGGCATCGAACAATATAAAGAATACTGTATACGGAACTTTTGTTCTTGTGTTTGCAATCATTAGGCAAACTCACAATCAGATTCCATCGTGATTTGTAACCAAGGTCAGTGGCAAGCACAGGATTCCAGGGAGGGTCCTAAATGGGTTAACACTGAAAAAGAATCGGTGAACACTGTCGGTCGCCCATTTTCCTGGGACAGATGAAAAGGCAATTTGATATGCCAGTAAATCATCGCCGATCGTGTGGTCCATAGAAGACATTTGCTGCGGCCACCCCTCTATAGCAGCAACAGGTCGGGGGGCAGAAAATTTGTCTGTGTTGACCCCATCTAACGTTCCGTTTTACTGAGAATCCATGTGGGTCTGAGTAACCCACGGCACCCACAAGTTGGCGGGGCTGGCACCAGCGAGTGGGCGGGGCTTAAGCACCCCGTGGGGGGGCTTAGGCACCCACGAGTGGGCGGGGCCACGGCACCCGCGAGTGAGCGGGAAAACATGGGGCTGTAAGAAATGGGCCATGGGGGCCTGCAACTGGAGGGACTATGGGGTCCATGAGTGGGAGGGACCAGGGGGGTTGCAAAGGGAAGGAGGAGACACAGGACAGATTGACTGACCGTTTCAGGGCAGAAAGTGCAGGGGACCTGGTGATGCTGCTGCCATATCACACACAAAACTTGAAAATACTTCAAAACTATGCAAAATAAACAATGGAAATAAATTGCAAAAATCTCAGGGGAGCAATTCCTATCAATTTACCTAAAGTCATTTTTGGACCACAGTTCCCCTTTAAGAGTGGGAGGGGGAATAATACTAAGGTGAACAAAACAAGTACTGAACTGAAGGATGAAGCAACACACAGTAATGGCTACTTACATGTATTTTTTTATAGATAATGAAGAGGCAAACTCATACGTATAGTTGCCTTTAAATATATACGGTCACACCAGAAAGAGTGCCCTTTTACTGACACAAGCAGTAAAACTCGAAATCAATTCATACTCACCAAGATTTCGGTTTCCCAGTCACTTTCATGGCAGCAGTCACCAAAATGGGTTAATCCCCTGTGGGTACCTGGACAGGAGTTAAAAAGAACAAAGGTATAAAGGTACCTCCCCTAAACATAACTTGTCTTCTTTTTCCAAGCTTAACATGCCGTATTCGAGACCAACTAAAAACTTGAAGGGAAGGGCATTTTGGTGAGCTGCCATGAAAGTGACTGGGAAACCGAAATCTCGGTGAATAGAATTGATTTTGTGTTTCCCCAAGTCACCATGGCAGCATCTCACCAAAATGGGATATACCAAGCTCAAATATGGGAGGGCAAAAAGTATGCTTAAACCAACAATTTATTTCGTATCTGCTAATACAGACTGAAGAACTTTACGTCCAAACTTCATATCCTCTTTCGCCAATACATCCATTTTATAATGGCGAACAAACGTCCTCATAGATGACTACCTTGCCATCTTGCAGATGAGGTCTTTGGCGCCCTGGCTTCGGCCGCCCAGGAACATGATATTGCTCTAGTTGAATGTATTTTAACCCCTCCGGGATCTTTAAGCCTCTCACTTGATATGCTCTCTGATACAGGTGACGATCCAACTAATTATGGTTTTCTTACTTGGGGCCTGGCTTTTCGATAACCACCTGGAACACAAAGAGGTGATCAATCTTCCTGAAAGTCTCTATTCTTTCAATATAAATTTTTAGAGACCGGACTAAGTCTAGACAATGCCACTTTCTTTCTTTCTGGTTTTTGGACTGGGATAGAATGAAGGCAGGACAATCTCTAAGTCAAGATGGAATTCTGTTAATACTTTTGGCAGAAATTGAAAGGATGGTCTCAGTGACCCTGTCGTCATAAAATTGTATGTGAGGTTGTTTAACCGACAGTGCTCCGATTCTCCCACTCGACAAGCTGAAGTTATTGCTGTTAGAACACCACCTTAAGGGTCAACAACCACAAGGAAGTCTTTTCCAAAGGCTCAAAGGGAGATTCTGTTAAAGCTTGAAGCGCTAGTGGTAAATTCCAAGGTGGAGGTTTGGAAAAGTTTTGGTCTTGTCCTTACATGGCTGCAAAGAATTCTGCACACTAAGGGTTCGTCTGCCCAATTCGTACCTGAAATGGCCGTAAGAGCTGAGACTTGGCCCCTCAAAGTATTAATACTTAAGTCCTTTTAAACCTGGAATACAAGAATTTTACTATCTTGGCTGGAGAGGACTGAAGTGGTAAGAAATTTTTATATTTTTATTTAAACTTTTATAGCAAATTTTGAGAAGAGATTCCATATTTATAGTATTTTTCAGAGGTTGAGGCTTTTCTTGACCTAAGCAGGAACTCTATAATTTCTTCCTGGAAGCCAACACTCCTCCCTCTCAACTTCCAGGCCACTAACCTCAGATTGTTGTAGTCCTGGTATTCTATCGGGCCCTGAGTCAAGAGATAAGGTATCCCATCAACTCTATCGGAGGTTCGGTTACCAAGGTTAGAAGCAGAGGGTACCATGATCTCCTTGGCCAATTGGTAAGATTGCGATCACCTCCGCTCCCTGGGCTCAAATTTTTTTTTTGGAGTACTCTCCATATCAGAGGTATTGGTGGAAAGATATATAGAAGACCTGAGCCCCACTCCTGTTGAAGGGCATCCCACCGCCAAGGCCCCAGGACAGGGGAATCGACTGTAGGAATGCTGACACTTTTGTTCCTGTGGGTTGCCATGAGGTCTATTGTTGGTTGACCAACGTTCACTAACTCTCGAACGATCGAGGATGTAAACTCGACTCCCTGGCTGAATTTCTTGCCGGCTGAATAATCTGCTGAAGATTGTCTCTTCCTGCAGGTGGAGAGCTGTTATATGTTGAAGATTCTCTTCCGACCACCTGAAGATCTTGTCCACCTCTTTGAGAAGCACTCTGCTTTTTGTGCCCCCCTGCTTTCGATATAAGTTACTGAGCCGTATTGTCGCTCCTTATTAGGACATGCCAGCCTGACCACATCCTGAAATTTTGTTAGAGCCATTCTGACCGCTCTCAGTTCCACAGATTGAAAGGTTGCTAGAAGAAGGGCTCCCAGCCAGTTGCTGAGGCATCTGTCGTGATGGACAGGACTTCTGGTTGATCTAGTGGAAACCCTTTTCCCAGATTCTCCTGCCTGCACCACCATTCGAGGTCCTGTAAATTTCTGCTGGGATACACATTACTCTGTTCATATTCTGGTGCAGTATTTCACCCTGGACAAGAGAAAATGCTGAGAGATCTCATGTGCCACCTGGACCACCTGGTAGAAAGACTGTTGCTGCCATGAGTCCCAGCACCTTCATTATAAGCGCACCGTCACTGTGCTCTTTGAATAAGATCTTGTACAGTCTCTATGATTTTCGCTGTCGTATGGGTGGTAATTTACATGTTTTGACTGGTTTGGAACAAAGCTCCGAGATATACTGTACCAATTCCTGAGTGGGTATCAAGTTGCTTTTTTCTACATTGATATCACCCATTTCCTCGAGGATCTGAATTACAATCTTGGTATGTCTGCCGCCTTCTGTCTTGCTCTGGCCACGATCAGGATATCGTCCAGATAATGGTAAATCTCTATCCCTCTTTTCTGATCTCCGCCACCAATGTTATCAATACTTTGGTAAATATTCTCAGTGATAGTGACAGGCCGAACGCGCAGACTTGTAAACTGGAAATGTTTCCCCTCGACTGCAAAGCATAGGAATTTTCTGCAACTTGGGTGGATCGGTACATGCAGGTATGCGTCTTTTAAGTCGATATGCACTAGCCATGCATCCCTGTACACCGCCTGAATGACGAGGCCAGAGATTCCATTTGAACCTCTGTGTTTCGACATATCTGTTTTAAATTTCTAGGTCCAACACCGGTCTCATAGACCCCATGGCTTCTTTACAAGAAAAAAGTCTCGAATAGAAGCCTCTCGAAGTTCTGTTATCGGCACAGGTTCGATGGCCTCCTTCATCAGTAACTGAGACACATAATCCCGAATAACACTCAATCCCCCTGGGAGGACGGGCGTCTGAATGGAAGAAATAGATGTTTTCTGGGGTATGACCGGAAATGGATCTTGTAACCCTGTTGTAATATTCTCAACACCCAGGAGTCCGTGATATCTGTGGCCCAGACCTTGGAGAAAATGGATAACCCTCCTTCCACCTTCTCTACCTGGGCGTCGTACCCCTATGTTTGGGAGGATTGGCCTTTGAGAAGGTGTTCTTTCTCTGGGGAATTCGGGGTTGCTTTCCCGTCTTCCAGGTGGCCGACGTTGGCCTCTTTCCCTGGCCTGTAAAATCTTGAACACAAAAGGATTGGTCCCTAGAAAAAGATGGTTCAAACCTCGGTCTTTTGCTTTTACGTTCTGTGGAAGAAAAGTACTTTTTCCTCCTGAGGCCCTGCTGATGATGGAGTCTAGATTTGCCGAACAACATGTCTTCATCGAAAGGCGCATACAGATGTTAGTTTTTGAAGTGTTATCCGCAAACCAAAACCTCAGCCACAATGCTCTCGACTGACAAACTGACAGAGCCATTGATCTTGCGGAAGTCTGACCAAATCAAACTGAGGCTTCCGCAAAAAAAATCTGTTGCCATCTTCATTTCAGAAAGCATTTTGTCAATTTTGGGTGCTTGACGTTTGATCCTATTCCCTCTTCCATCCGTGGATCCAAGCTTCATGGCCCTGGACACCGATGTCATCGCCATGGCAGGCCTGCAGGAAGCTCCAGCTGCTACATAAGCTTTTCTCAAGGAGAATTCCATTCGCTTATCCATCGGGTCTTTGAAAATCCCCGCATCTTCTACTGGCAGCGTAGTTCTCCGGCCAACCTAGAAACTGCAGCATCCACTCTAGGAGGAAGATCCCAGTTTTTTGCTTCCTCTTCTGGAAATGGATATTTCTTTAGAAATTTCCTGTGATTGAAAACTTCTTATCCGTCTTTTTCCATTCTGCATCTTGATTTCTTTCATAGAGTAATGCAATGGAAAGGTTGCCGACTTTTTTTTAGACGGGAACAATCTATCCGCTGCTGACGACTTAGGGTCTCGTCATCAGTGAAAGGGAATTCCTGATGCTTTTATTAAAGGTTCAATAACCGATAAATCAAAGTTTGTTTCAATCTCCACATCTTCCTTCTCGGACAAGAGAGACTGTTCCTCGACCTCTCCTCCTCGAACACTCCCAGTCTGACTCTACAGACCTATCCTCTTGTGTCTGCCCTTTCTTAGGCTCCGAGGATTCCAAGCCTTTTGCTACGGCCTGTTGAATACACCTCATAGCATATCAAATGATTTTTGATGTAGAGGGTTTTGGAATATCTCTTCCATTTCCACATTCTTTGCGGTGTTGACTGAATTTGGGTGACGGCTCTTGAGATGAGAGGCTGCAAGAAAAAAATAACAGCCATCAGAGCCCCACCTCTGAAAGCAACTGCCCCACTCTTGTATACTCACCCCAGCTTACCTAGATCCCTGGGGTGACCTTGGTAGAGCTACCAGCTTCCATACTGGAGGACACAACCAAATGCTGAAACAAGAAAATTATAAAAAATCCAGCTAAGCATAAAGGAATGACCATGCTGGCAGAAAATCCCTAAGAAATGACTTACCTCCCAGAAGACAGCAGAGACTTCAGGCAAGTGGCACAGCCCAATACAGCTAAAACACAGTGCTGAGAGGAAGAGGGAGAGAGCGCGCCAAAACCCCAGGTTTAAATGTGCTAAGAACCCGCCCCCCGAATGGGCATCCAATCACAAGCCGCTTCCCAACCAATGGGAGATTGGTCACTCGAACTCCTCCTCTCGCTGCCGCGAGGACCAATGAGAACGTCCATAAGCGGCATCCAATCGGGAGGAGAAGCCAGAATCCAATAGGCTGCCGGCGCGCACCTGTGACATCAGGCGCCGGCGACCACGCACGGACAGCCCCTACCGCCCGGTCACCACGGGCATTCCTTCCCCTAGGCAACTCCTAAGAAGGAGGCGACACGGGAGCTCAGCTCCAGGAGAGAGTGGGCGAGAGACCTGGGCTGGAAGCAAAAAAGCCGTGATGGCCGGTAAGCTGCCTGGAAAACCTCCTGTAGCGCCCATGGACAGGAAGGAAAAAAGACAAGGTATGTTTAGGGGAGGGTACCTTTATACCTTGTTCTTTAACTTCCTCTCCAGGATTAACCTACAGGGATTAACCCCATTTTAGTGAGATGCTGCCATGGTGACTTGGGGAAAAACAATTGACAATACAAACCAACAAATTTTCCATGAACATTTATAGCAGGTTTACCTACAATACGGAACAACGAATATGGTTTATATAGAGGAATTAAGTCATATCTTAAATGATTTAGTATAAATCACAATCTAATCTTGGCCTTGTTACTGCTGTTGAACTACAATTCCAAGCAGCCAATGAAAGGCAAACTTTACTGGCAAATTAATGGTGATGTGATGCGACTGGCAAATGAATGGCACTCTGCCATAACTGGCATATAAATGGCACTGTCATGACTAGCAAATGAATGGCACTGTGCCATGACTGGCATATGAATGGCACTGTGCTTTGCTTGTCAAATCGATTGCACTGTGCAGTGACTGGCATATGAATGTCACTGTGCAATGACACAATGGCAAATGGACAGCACTGTTGTGACTTGTAACTGAATGGCACTGTGCCGTTGACTGGCAAATAATTGACACTGTGCTGTGCTTGGCAAATGAAATGCAATGTACTGTGGCTGGCAAATTAATGACACTGTGCAGGGAAAACTGAATTCCTATTGTAGATCCTTCTGTAATAGGGACTCCAGCGCAAAGCAGCACTAATATTTAATCCCCAATGCATCACCTTACAGTTACGAACACTAAATCTAATTGCCCATGTAATAGAAGTGTACAATAAAAGACCCCTGTACATCTCTCTATTAATGTTTAAAGATGTCAAGCTTTCAAGAATGATAGTCTAGTTTTATTCAAGTCTTATTCAAACTATTAACGCCAGAGAAAATAACAATTCGACAGATTTACAATGATATAAGTTTTGACTATTAAAAGGTTGGACTAGATGTACATACGTCTTTATTCAACCTCCAGTCTTATGAAACGATGTATAAATTAATGTTGGGTGCTAACTGCATTCCACTAAAGCACCTAGAATTATCCAGTATCAAGCTTTGCAGATTATGCAGTGAAACTGCAGTCTACAGTGACTGATCTCACTTCTGTAATCAATGAAAATGTAAAGAAAGGATAAGTAGAACAGAGGTGTAGCAGGTGTAGGATCTAGGTGAGGCATGGAATCCTATATTTAATACAAGATAAAAATGGTTCTAATTTGATGGGGGGGGGCGTTGTAAAGCTATTCCAAGATGTGTAAGAGCTAGGCCACACTGCTGCATTTTTGTGTGTTTGCGCGTGCATTTTTTTCAGATCATTGAAAACGCAGCAACGCACGGAAAACATGCGTTTTCATGTGCGTTGCGATTAGCGTTCCACATTTTTAATCGCAATCGCATGCATTTTCCTAACCTAACGAAGAAATCGTATGCGCAAACGCAACGAAATAGCACATGAAATCGCATGCGATTCTGGTTTGCGGCGCAGTGTGGCCATGCCCTAAGGGCAGATTAGCACTTGTTAGTCATTGTTCAAGATGTTTTTTCATGACATATGTACAGTGCATGTCTTTGTCCTTTCACATGGAATGGACAGTGCAAACTTGCTTTCTCATGTTTAAAATTATATAAATATGTTTGAATTTTTGCGTTGAAAAAGGATGTTATCGCCTCCTAGTGGTTTAAACAGTCCTAACATATTTGCAAAGTACTAGATTGAAATGCAGCAAGCACAGGTGGGGACAGAGGAAACAATCATTTATTATGAGAGACAGTTAAGGAGTCAATCTACCTAACCAATTCATAGACCTCAATAATAAAAAAAAAAACCTTTGGTTATGGCTCTAAAACTACAGCTTCTAAAACTAAACACGTGTCAAACACAAGGCCTGTAGGGCAAATCTGGCCCGTCTGACTGTTTTTTTGTGGCCCCAGTGACTGTACACTATCCAATACTTTCTACTCGCTATCAGTTGTGCAGGCTCAAGCAGCGGTGTTGACTGTAGATCTGCCTATTAGTAACCGCAGATTTATAGTTAAGCTGCTGCTTGGGTCTGCACAAATGGATAGCAGAAGTAGTTACGCTGTAACAGGTGATCGCGCATCTAGCCTGGCGCTGGGGAGGTTAGTGTAGCAAAGGGCCTTCCATTGGAGTTGGCCATTCCATACCGTTAAAATGGGCATTCCACATATGCGTGCCTTAGGCAGAGGACATAATCCAACTGCACTATGAACAGCCTGACAGAGTCCCAATCCTGCTAAATCCTGCTAAGTATACTTCAAGTCACCACTTAGCATGTCTTCTTGATTTTGGCCCCTTATGTAATTGAGTTTGACACCCTTGTTCTCAAACAACCGCTGTTTCAATGTTCGTTATACAATATTGACTAAATTTTATCCACATTATAATGACTCAAAGGAAATGGTCCTTCATTACTGCTACGGAGTTTTAGTGCTTTTTATTGTAATAAAGTTTGTTTGCAAACATATAACTGTGTTAAGAGTTTTTTGGGAGCTATACAGACTCAGAAAAGCGCAGGATCACTACTATACCCAAGTGGTGGACAGGCAAAAGTCAGTTCTTTCAAAAATGTAAATAAATGTTTCATTTCAAATTATTTTTACAGATATCTTGATCTTAACCTATTTTATTGTTAATCTATCATTCCCCCCAATCTATACCATTGGTGCAAGCAAGATACTTTAAATGACTATATACAAATACATGGGCAACTTGTAGAGCAGCCACTACCAACTGACCAAACAATATTCCCCATCACCCTAAGCACAGGAGTAATACCTACTAGTACCTTCAAACTGTTCAAATATTTTTATTGCAGGGAGCCATTATATGGTGGGCCTGACCTGATCTTGCCCCAGACCAGACCAGCCACATCTATTCCTCTATAACACCCCATTGTCCCTCACCCCTGCAGAACAGACCCTACAGCCCCACTAAAACAGTTATGGCTTGCAACAGAAGAGAAAAACTCACAGGAAAACAGTTTATGAAACTTAACTTTAATAAAGATAAATACCATAACACATACTAGAACTATTACATAAACTTGCAAATCGAACGAAGATAGGTAGGAACTGGTGACTACAAGACAACTTGTGCTATACACACGTTTCGGATTTAAATGATCCTTTATCAAGTGTTGTCTTGTAGTTTAGATGTGGGAGTGGAACATCGGAACTGATGGTAGCCAGAGAACAGGTGGTATCCTAATAAATGTATTAACTATTACATAAACTTATTTAAACCTAAATATGGTTACTGTAGATATGAACCAATATCTTCTATCGAATGGGAATCATTGTCCAGATACTCAAGAATAATATTCCCACCATTGTATAATGGATGCTCTGGTATTGAAATCCAAGTTTCTACAGTGTTATCCAATGGTAAAGCCTCCCCTGTGGCTGTGTGGACAATCTTAGTTTCTGCAAAAAAAAATGAACATGATAATAAAAGTAAAATTATATAAATTCCATCCTGTTTATAAACAAATAATGCAGTTAATAATTTTATCCATAAAAGAATGGCATAGATATACTACTGTTCCCCTGAATCTAATGATAGTCTATTGAAAAGTAAAGTCTATTGAAAAGGTAAACTCCCATTCTTTGACTGTCCCTACTATTAGGCCCTTGCACAGAGGCTTCTCGTAACCAAACTTATAGCAAAAAAGAACCAATGACAACTACTTGTGTATCTTCTGCTGAAAGTTAGGGGCAAACTAATGGCAGAGAAGAGTCCAATAACTGTACAGAACCTCCAGGGGTCCTATAAGACAGGAGGAACAGTAGGTAGTTATATAATTCACATTAGCACCTGACAGTCACTCATTTAAACTGATTTACTTGAGCAGCAGACATTGGACTCATATAGGAGTGTTAAAGAGGAACTGTGGTCCAAAAATGACTTTAGGTAAATTGATAGGAATTGCTCTCCTGAGAGATTTTGCAATTTATTTCCATTGTTTATTTTACATAATTTTGAAGATATTCACATTTTTGTGTGTGATATGGCTGCAGCATCACCAGGTCCCCTGCACTTCCTGCTCTTAAACCTGTCAGTCAACCTGCCCTGTGTCTCCTCCCCTTTGCAGCCCCCTGGTCCCTCCAGTTGCAGGCCCCCTTGGCCATTCCCTTACAGCCCCATGTGGCCCCGCCCACTCATGGGTGCCTAAGCCCCCCCCGTCCCAGGTACTGTGGGCCACTTTACACCCCCCCCCCCCGAAAACTCTGTGGAAACAGCCTTTTCAGGCAGAGTGAGAACTGTGCCTGAAAAGGCTGTTTTCACATAGTTAGAGAGAAGGGCTGTAGATTCCCTTACCTTCTCTGCAGCTGCAGTTCATGTAAGGTTATACCATAGTACCATGCACTGTAGTTAAAAAATAATTTTAGCCACAGAATAAATACAAACGGTCTTTATTAGACAACTGTTAGCTAGCGAGGAGAAACTACATATGGTGTAAACTGCCTATGTTTAGCTGAATAACTTAATTTTGATGTTTATCTGGTTCCAAAGACTTGGCCTGTCAACTTTAAAAAAATAAAATCCCAGGTTAGGATCAGATTCTCTGAGGTTACATCTACTAGAAGGTTTTTGGAAAATAAAGGCAATCGATACACTGCTGAATTCACAAAACGTTGGCAATGAAATGTGGGATTTTGCGATCGCATGTCAGTTGCATAGAAGATCGGGAGAAGCGGTTCCAGCAGGATCGAATGAACGTTGCGTGAACACTCGGTCGGGTAAGTAATATTGAGTATATGTATGGCCACCTTTACTTCTCCTTTAAACCAGATTCAATTTATATTTAAAAACGGCTGTCAGCTTTCGATATAAGTAGACTAAGCATTAAAGGTGGCCATACATATACCTGATATTACTTACCCGACCAAACGCTCACGCGACGTTCGTTCGATCCTGTCGAAACAGCTTTTCCCGATCTTCTATGCCACCGACATGTGATCACAAAATGAATGGGATTTTGCGATTGCATGTTGGTCACTAGAAGATCAGGAGAAGCGTTCCGGCAGGATTGAACAAACTTTGCGTAAACGCTCGGTGTGTAAGTAATATCAGGTATATGTAGGGCCACTTTAGCATTAACCAGCCACACAACCTCAAATTAATGCCATGTTCCAGGCTTGTCATTTACAGTGCCATTAAAGGTCAGTGTTTCTCAATCTTTTTATTCATGCAAAACACTTGCAACTATTGTTTTCCACATAAAATAATTATATATTTTGTATTCCCCTCTCTTTAGTCATCAATTCAGCAGAATACACAATTCAGTCGCTATCTGTTGAGGAGCCCCTAGTAACATCTCAAGGAATCCTATTTGTACCTGGTTGAGAAACTCTGCTATAAGTTGTAGTTTATGGTCAAGTTAAATGCAGTTGGGTTACGGTGTGCGTCGGGTGTCAAAATAAAAAACAAACTTGCCTTTGCAGCCGCTTTGTTATTATTGTTTTAAGATTTGCTAGGGAAGCTGCATAATCAACAACCTTGCCAATGCTCCATTTCTTGCAAAAAACATTGGTTTGCTTTTCTTTTCCATCCCTTTGGGCAGAAGACTTGGAAGACTCTCTCAGTCTAAAATAAAAGGCACAACATATGTCTGCATAGCACAGTAACACAAACAACAGTCTAACAAATAACTGTATAAGTTATTACAATAGGCCTGGCAATATGAATAGTGAATCTTATTATTTTGCCACAATTCAAGGCAAACTGCTTCTGTGACTTGCATTTAAGGGCATCTCCACTCAAAAAAACACCTTATAGTTGTCCTGCAGGGTCGCTGAAGTCCAGAAAAGTGAGGAGTAAGAGCCTCTCTGTGTGTTATCCAGTGTAAATCCTTGTCCTCTTAGACGACTCTGGCATGTGCAGGGGAGCTCTCCCCATTCCTCCGGAACCCTCTCTGCGCTGCATTAACGTTTTACAAAAAAATTGAAGTTCATATAATGTAGGGGACCCCCTTCAACTCTAAAGCCAGCCTTAAAAGTTTCAAATCACCACTGAAATGTACTAACTGATCACAGACTGGCTGCCGGTCTGGCCTCTACTGCTTTTCCATTCCCGGAAGTAGCAGCAGAGGCAACAAAGGTAGTTAAAGTTATTTCTGTGCTGATTTTTACTTTTTCAAGCTGGCATTTAGGATTGTTGGGGTCCCCTAACACCAATGGTTCTCAAATTTTTTCAGATTGTGGAAATTTTTCTCGAGGCACACCTGTTTCTTAATGTATTAATTACCCTATTTTATGTATTTTACAGTGTATTATATTTAAATAAATTTAGATTGATGTAGTGTAAAGTTACACTACATTGACTGTTGACATTTTTAAATAATACGGAACTTCCTTACACTGTCTAGCAAACAAAATGGATTGGCATAAAGGAAGTAATTTATTCTTTCTATGGAGAAGGGAGGGGGAGAGTGGATGTGTAGTCCATATGGCAGACCCTTTAGCAATCTTAGAGGTGTGGCTAAACCTACCATTTTGAGTTTTCTACTTAACCTTAGGGGTGTCAGTAAAGTAAGTATATGTTTTAAATAGCATTTCATTTGTTTGCAATTAAATGTCAGTAATAGTACTTAACTTTGTATAGTGTTATTTGT
This sequence comes from Hymenochirus boettgeri, assembly GCA_019447015.1. Lineage (NCBI taxonomy): Eukaryota > Metazoa > Chordata > Amphibia > Anura > Pipidae > Hymenochirus > Hymenochirus boettgeri. Next base: position 234,576,332 of record CM033474.1, read on the forward strand.
TATGGTGATTTTAATTAAATAGTGATAATACACATACACATATAGACCTTTCCTATATGTAATACTGTTATATACCCCCACCTTAATAGTACCTTCTACAAAACTCAAGGTATTCCCCTATGAGCTTATAAATATATAGAATAAAAAATACAAAAATTAATGCTGGTGAAAATATTTCCACAACTTTAATTCTGAGGCACACATCTGGCTCTTTGAAGTCACACCAGGGTGTCCCAGCACACCCTTTGAAAAAACCCTGCCCTACATAATATAATTTTTTTCTTTGGGGGTACAGATACTCTTTAAAGGAGCTATGTCTTACAGCCCATTCTTCTATAGCGCACATGCATGATAGGAAGCGTTGGGATTTTCACTGCTGCAGCACAGAATCGCATGTAAGGTAAATCTTCTTTCTTCCTACGTCTCTCTTGCTCAATTGATTAACCTCCTGGGCCTTCAATCTCCTGGGCTAATCAATATATTAAAGGAATATTTCACTTTTCGAGTGAACTATTTTTTTATTTCCAAAGATTACCCTGAAGGAACTTACTTGACTTGGACCCCTTGCAGCCCCCTGCTCCTGTTTTGAGCTTGTTTCGAGCAAAAAACAGGCAGGGGGCTTCTGTGCTGACAGCCGCTCTACTTCCGGGTTGCGGCTGTCAGGCAATTAGGCTGAACGTCACATCATTAATGACAGCTGCAACCAGGAGTGAGTGGCTGTCAGCCACAGAGCAGAGGATAAGTGGCGAGGGACTGGGTCAGGTAAGGAAGTTTAGGGGCATCTTTGAAACTTAAGGAAATGCTAAAACTTAGTTTGGGGTGGGTGGTGGTTAAACATTTCTAAAGCTGACTATTTTAGGCTGGACATGATGAGCTGAAATTTACCGACAGGTCTTGATCCTTTGTGATGAAAAATTGAACAATATATATGTCAGTCACAATCAAAATATTGTCCAGAAGGTCAATTGGGTCGATATATTAACCTGTTTGTGCCTAGTCTTATACTTCAAACAGGATAATGTATGCAAATTAATCAATTTGTATTGTTCGTCCTGTATATTGCCAATAAAATAAAATGTAACTGTTAATTTTTCAGAATTGGTTTCCACAGCTTTATTTGCAGTACCTGTACTTTTTTGTGGGCAAGAATTTCCCTTTCAGTGCTGATTTTTACCTGTGGTAAAGACTTGTCCCCTGCTGCATGCAGTTTAAGTTTCATTAGAGCAACTTTTGCCGCAGTTTCAGCATTTTTGGCTCCTTTTCGTACTTTGAGTTGGAAGTAGATTTCTTAGAATCTTTAAAAGAAAAAAAAAAATTTTTTGTAGAAGACTGATCTGAAATGAGTTCTAAGATTCAATATAAGGGAAATGGAACAAAATCCTTGTCGACTGTTTACCACTGTATTTGGGCCAAGTGATGTGCATGGGTCATGAGTCACAGAATTAACAGTATTGTTGATAACTGATTTACATCAGAGTTTTTCTAGAGGCAGAAAGTAGAATACGATCATTGTCTTCTATAATAGTCACCTGTTGTATGTTTTTACGCACTACTATACTTCAAGTTAATAGGGAGGCACAGCATTTTAGTATATTCATTTTAATGTCAATATAAAAAAAGTGTATTTTGAACTTTGCTCCAAAACAATTTCTTTTTAATTCAGCAGATCCATAACAAGACCAAAGTGTTAAATCTATTGCATACAGTATTCCAATTATTATTTTCAGTTGCACACCTACAATATCTTTAACAAGTTGCTGAGTTGCCACCATTCGAGGCTTTGGAACTTGCAGCTTATCACATTCATGATCTGACTGATGGCGATGCGGAAAAACAAATAGGATTTCTTCTATGCTACTATATATAGCAGAAATACAGTCCTATAATACACTTAGACCTGGTTAAAAAATTTACACCATACCCCAAGCAAAATGTTTTTCACAGTAAGAACATAGAAGTTTATGACTTACTACTTTACTATTTATGGATAGGATAGGATGGTTATTGTGTTTTTTTCTTCTTAAAGGGCATCTTTGCAATTAAAACCAAAAACTTATCCCTTTTCAGTTACCTGCCCCAGCACTTAAAGGGCATGTCCCCCCCAAAACTATATCCCCCACTACGTCCCCATCATGTAGTGTAGTTAATCCTTACCTCACACCCGCTCCTATGGTTCTCCTGTAGTCCCCCCCCAAAGTCCCAAAAACTGCCCACCAGGAGGATAGCAGAGTCCATATAGGACTCTGCCTCCTACCTGGCCTCCGGGAGAAGTTTGGCATGCGTACTGCAGCCCTTTTCCCCCTCCCTCTCCCTCCCTCTAAGGATTCCCTCCCCCTAGCGTAAATCCCTTTAGCTATAGGTTCCCCCTGTCCCCTAGCCCCAACTGCTATATTATATTGTTAGAAAGCTCCCGAAACTTTACTTACCTTCCTCTTTCCCCTGCCAAAATCCTCCCGGCAGCCGCGTCCGTGATTGGCTGCCGCTCAGCCAATCACAGACGCGACTGCCGGTCCCGCCCCTCTGCTTGCATTTTCTCTCAGCAGGGCCGGCAGCGTGGCGGAGGAAAGGGGAGGTAAGTAGAGTTTGGGGCACTTTCTAAAAATATAAATATAGCGGTTGGGGCTGGGGGGACAGGGGGAATCTTATTTAAAAAATATTGTTTAGGGTGGACATACCCTTTAATTAGATTTATTACTGAACGTGCCCATACCATGGCAACCTTGGTTGCAAACTCATAATCTGATTCCGATGGTGTATGTGGCATACACATATATGTGCATATATACAGCTGTAGTATAGGGAGCTGATAATGATCTGCCGGAATTTTTTTACCAGTAATTGCTGAAAATCGTCCATGTGTATGGCCACTGTAACCAGTTTTTTTTAAAGATGATTATTGTATGTATGTATATTTTTATTTCAAAGCGCCACTTGGGGACGCAGTGCTGTACAGTAGCAAAATACAAGAAAGTCATACAGGGGGGCAAATACATTAATAGTTCAGTACATAATATATAACTTCTATAAATAGAGTGCTAGAGCTTTGCCACAGAGGAAAGGAGGTTAGGTGGGTAACATACAGATAATGGAATGGATATAATGCTGGAGGGAGACTTATGCAATGCAAATAAACAATCATAACTGTGTGGTTACCAGCGGAGGGTAGGGCAGGAAGCAGGGATTTAAATGGTAGGCAATGTGCGTTTAATGGGGAACCAGGTTGTTGTCCGGTACAGAGGAGATTTGGGATCCAGTTTATTAGAGACCAAAACAATAAGTGTGGAAGAGTTAAGTATAGACTGAAGGGGAGAGAGGTGGGAAGCAGGAAACCAGTATAGTACTGTAGGTTGTAATAGTCCAGGCGTGATAGGATGAGAGCATGCATTAGTATTTTGTGCCTCCATATTAGCAAAATAATATTTTGTGCCTCCATATAGCAAATAAGCTATCTCCTTCCTCCTTCATTAACAGGAGAAAGAAGAAGGAGGCGGATACCTTACCCAGAATGGAAGATAATTTATTATTAATTATCTGCTTACAAATGCATGTAATAAACTGGTAAATATAGCAGTTGGGCTTGCAAGCAAATAAGTCACCAGTTTTTAGTTTTAAAGGTTGAGATGCCTTTAAATCTGACACTGTAAGGAAAGTTAATTGCGTTTAAAAAAAAAGTGCATGTGGCAAAAGCAGATGAATGTGGTTAGATACTTGCAGCCAATGCACCAAGAGGCACATTGGCTGAAAATGTTACATCAGTAAGCATGACTTAAACTCCATCATGCGGCACCTGCGTGATTAATTCGCATAGCATCTTACCTTTATGGTTTATGGGAACAAACAAGAAAAGAGATGATCAATGCACATTCCTAGGCCCCATATCTCATAATATCTATGCTAGTGCAAACAGTAAAAACGTGGGTTTTTTTAGTTACAATTTTATGCATAAAAGTGAAAAGCCTTCCAACCACGTCAAGGGTAACACCAGTATGGAAGGTCCTAACCAATTACCTTGGGTCATTTACCTGGGCTGACACTCCCTGCTTGGTTACATTTTCTTGAGAAGGTTGTCTCCCTGACCTTGCATTGGATTAGTATTAACCCTTTGAGTGCCAAGAATTTCAAATTTTTTTGCATTAACTGCCAGAAGAATTTTGAGGATTTTGCCCTTAATCCCTTTAGACTAATTTTACAGTAGGAAACCTTGCAGTAAATCAGGAATATATACATTGTTTTTTTCAGCACAAGTGTACTTTAACATGTAACAGAATTTTGTAACTTTTCTGGAAATTTTACTGGAATTATGGGTAAAATATGAAAAAAAAAAAAAATATTTGCAAATTTTCATGGATTTTTCCCATTTTTATCTTTAGTTATCTTAAGGTTACACACAAAAATTTTACTGTTTCTAAAAGCTCTGATACTCCCGAGTACAACGATACCAGATATATGTAGGTACCCCACTTTTCCTGTACAGGAGACCCCTCCAAACTAAAACAGCACCTTCAAGAATATTACACCAAATTAAAATGTATAAACACTACTGACAGTTAACATAGAATATCTTCCAAATTAACTAAAATATCCCCCAAGTGAAATATTTTTAGAAACCACACACCCACAAGATTTTATGAGTGAGGTTAGTTTCGATCAAAATGCGATTTTGCTCTGTAAAATCAGAGACAAAATCCAATGCGAATTCAGCTAAAAACTGTGGAGAAAAGTTCAAAAGCATCTCAAATATGAAAGCCTAACCCCTCCCGAATAAAACGGTATGCCACATTTATGGGTGTACCCAGAGACATGGTCTACCAACTAACCCAGAGCGTGACCAGTGCCAAATGTCCGTAGCAGCAAAAAAAATTAGCCAGTTTTGTGTTTGAACAGTCTGCAGTTTTTCCACTAAACACCCCCCACTCAGAAATACCCCCCCACAATCTACACACCTTCAGCTATGTAATGCTGTCGTTCGTTCATTCATACCATCATGGTGTGGCGCAGTTCTTAGTAGAAGTTTGCACTTTTACCAGAGTTTGCAACTTTTACAACGATATTTTTCCAAAAAAATGAACATCAAACAACAATCAAAAAGGTAGAAATCATGCCAAAACCCCTGGAATGTAAAAAAAAGTTACCAATATCAATCTCCCCAAATGTCCTGAATCAAACGGTATGCCATATGTGTGGTTACACACACGGACGTGAAGCGAAAAGCCATGAAGTGAGACAATACACCGATGGCTCAAACGGCAAAAATATTTAGCCAACTCTGAATTTAGACAGTCTGCAGTTTTTTCCACAAAACACCCCCGTAATTTAGAAATAATTCCCACAAACTATATGTTTACAAACAATATATATGCTATGTACGCAGTAGTTTGTTCATTCATACCCAATGGTGGTGGGGCGCAGTTTCTTCGTAGAAGTTCGCATTTGTCTGAAAAAATTAACAAAAAACAACTTCAAAAGGTAGAATCATGCCAAAACCTATGGAATCTAAAAAAAGTTACTAAATATCAATCTCCCAAATGTCCTGAATCAAACGGTATGCCATATGTGTGGTTAAACACGCGGACTTGGAAGGCAAAAGCCACAAGTGAACAATGCACATGGCTCAGAACAGCAAAAATATTCAGCCAATCTGAATTTGAACAGTCTGCAGTTTTTCCCCACAAAACAATCCCCACAAACCATATATTTCTCAAATCCACACACCTTTATCTCCATAATTCTGCAGTTTTTCATTCGTACCATCAATGGTGTAGCGCAGTTCTTCGTAGACGTTCGCAGTTTTAGTAGATTTTCTGTGAAAAAAAACACTTAAAAGTTGAAATCATGCCAAAATCCCAAGTAATGTAAAAAAGTTCCCAAATATCAATCTCCTAAATGTCCTGAATCAACGGTATGGCCTATGTATGGTTACACACCTCAAACGGGGAATCAACAGCCACAAAGTGAGCCAATGAACAATGGCCCAATTACAGCAACTTTTCAATTATCAATCTCCAAATGCCCTGAATCAATGGTATGCCATATGCGTGGATGCACACAGGACGTGGCCCCCAACTAGCTCAAATGGGACGCATGCACAAGTGTAATTACAAGAAAAAAATCAAAGTGCTCTGTAATTTCAAACAACCCCAAAACTTGGAAATGCCCCCCACAAATAAACCCCCAACTAAATATCAATCTCCCACATGTTCTGAATCAAATGTATGCCCTATGTGTGGATGCACACAGAGACGGGGCCACCAACTAGCTCAAATGGGATGCATGCACAAATGCAATTACAAGAAAAAATCAAAGTGCTCTGTAATTGGAACAGCCTACCCTTTTTCTAAGGAAACAATCCCGAAACATGGAAATTCCCCCACAAACTATATATTTTTGGAATCTACCCACCTTCAGCTACATTACAGTGCCATGCTTTCATACATACATGAAGAATTCCAGACCCAGTGATCCAAAGAACTCTGTGTTTTTAGGAGGTTGCGTGGATGCGTGGATGCGTGGATGCACACAGGGACGTGGCCACCAACTAGCTCAAATCTGACGCATGCACAAGTGTAATTACAAAAAAAAAATCAAAGTGCTCTGTAATTTCAAACAGCCCCAAAACACCTTCAGCTACATTACAGTGCCATGCTTTCATACATACATGAAGAATTCCAGACCCAGTGATCCAAAGAACTCTGTGTTTTTAGGAGGTTTGTGAAAAATAAATAAGATGATTCAAGGATTGAAATCCTACCTAAACCAACTTGACAAGCAAGCAAAAAACCCACTAAATGTCAATCTCCCACATATCCTGCATCAAACGGTATGCCACATGTGTGGGTGCACACAGAAACGGGGCCACCAACTAGCTCAAATGGGACACATGCACAAGTGTAATTACAAGAAAAAAATCAAAGTGTTCTGTAATTTCAAACAGCCCCAAAACTTGGAAATGCCCCCCACAAATAAACCCCCCCACTAAATATCACTCTTCCACATGTTCTGAATCAACGGTATGTGCCATATGCGTAGATGTACATAGAGACTGGCCACCAACTAGCTCAAATCTGACGCATGCACAAGTGTATTACAAAAAAAATCAAAGTGCTCTGTAATTTCAAACAGCCCCAAAACTTGGAAATGCCCCCCACAAATAAAACCCCCCACTTAATATCAATCTCCCACATGTTCTGAATCAAACGTTATGCCATATGCGTGGATGCACACAGAGACGTGGCCACCAACTAGCTCAAATGGACGCATGCACAAATGCAATTACAAGAAAAAATCAAAGTGCTCTGTAATTTGAACAGCCTACACTTTTTCTAAGGAAACAGTCCTGAAACAGGAAATTCCCCCACAAAATATATATTTTTGGAATCTACACACCAACAGCTACGGTACGATGCCATGCTTCATACATACATGAAGAATTCCAGACCCATGATCCAAAGAACTCCGTGTTTTTAGGAGGTTTTGGGAAAAATAAAATAGAATGATTCAAGGGTTGAAATCCTACCTAAACCCTTTTGACGCACAAAAACCCCACTAAATGTCAATCTCCCACATATCCTGCATCAACGTATGCCACATGTGTGGTGCACACAGAGACGTGGCCATAACTAGCTCAAATGTGAGCATGCACAAATGCAATTACAAGAAAAAATCAAAGTGTTCTGTAATTTGAAGAGCCTAATCAACTTGGAAATACCCCCCACAAACTTATATTTTTGGAAGCTACACACCTTCAGCTACGTGATGGTATCATGCTTTCTGTATCATACATGAAGAATTCCAGACGCTGTTTTCATAGAACTCCGTGCTTTTAGGAGATTTTGTGAAAAAATAAATAAAGAGACTCAATGGTTGAATCCAACCTAAACCCACTTGGCAAGTAAAAAACCCACTAAGTGGCAATCTTCCACATGTCCTGAATCAAACGGTATGCCATATGGGTGGGTACAACAGAGACGGGGCCACCACACGCTCAAATGGGATCCATGTGCAATTGCAATTACAAGAAAATAAAAAAAACACAACAACCCCCCCCACCCCCCCCTATCCCCACTCCCCCTTTTAGTGGTATTTTAGTGAAAACCAGTTAGTACGGAGAGTCACACAAGTTTTTGCACACTCTACTTATCCTAAAAATTTAATCTGGTCTTTTTTGGTACCTCTGCAAAATTTCTACTAAAATAGGCTTAGTTTTACCGATATCACCGGGACATTGGGAAGCTTGGAGAAACAAAGTTATTTGCTAATTTATAGTTTTAGGTGAAAAAAAAAAAAAAAAAGGGTGGTGTGTATCACTTTAAGAATTTTTTTTGTGCATTTCCCCCTTTTTTTTGGATCATTCCCAAAGATGATCTCAGATCATCTTAGGGAATTATACCGAACTTGGAATAGACCACACTAGCGTGTTTTCGCGCGTTTGCGCACGCATTTCACGCTCACGATTTTCGCTAAAATGGAATCGCGGGAACGCGAAAATTCACGCGATTTCCGATGCGCATGCGATTGCGCGTCCTTTCGCGTTTTGGTAACGCATGCGTTCACCATTTTTGGTGCGTTAACGTAGCGTTTCCATAACGCTACGTTTGGTGCTTGATTGGCCAAGCATCTCTCCAAACCTAAACCCTATTAGCATCTGTGGGGCATCCTCAAACTGAAGGGAGGAGCACAGTCTCTAACAAGGTCTCTAACACCAGCGTGAAAGGCGTCCACGAAGTTCTTCATGTTCCATTGGAATTACACTGCGCTTCAGATAATAGTGCATATTTGGAGCGCATGCAATAACCAATTTTTTGCGTATCTCATGCTGTCTGAGAACGGGAACGCAATGCAGCGCACACAAAGTGGCCACCCATTGTGATACGCTGGCATGCGTTTCTCACATGCTAACAGGAAACCACAATCGTAAGTGTGTGAGACTGCTTGTGTTGCTTAGGCGCATATTTATAAATTTGCGTATTGCACGTTTGCAATATCACGTTTTTTCATTACTTTCCAATTGCAGCAGCAAATGTACGCCTGCGATCATACAGTTACGAAGAACGTTCATAGAATAACAGTAGCACGGTAAATCTACGGTCGCGTGTTGTAGATTTACGATCATATTGGAGATTTACGCTCGCCATCGTAGATTTACAATAGCAATGTAAATTATCAATCATAATAAAAAGCCATACTGCACATTTATAAATATGGCCCTTAACCCTAACAGCACGAGACATGGCTACCAACTAACCCAGAGCGTGACCAGTGCCAAATGTCCGTAGCAGCAAAAAAAATTAGCCAGTTTTGTGTTTGAACAGTCTGCAGTTTTTCCACTAAACACCCCCCAACTCAGAAATACCCCCCCACAAATCTACACACCTTCAGCTATGTAATGCTGTCGTTCGTTCATTCATACCATCAATGGTGTGGGCGCAGTTCTTAGTAGAAGTTTGCACTTTTACCAGATTTTCCAAAAAAATGAACATCAAACTTACCGTTTGATTCAGGACATTTGGGAGATTGATTATTGGTTAATTTTTTTACATTCCATGGGGTTTTGGCATGATTTCTACCTTTTTGATTGTTTGTTTGATGTTCATTTTTTTGGAAAATCTGGTAAAAGTGCAAACTTTCTATAGAACTGCGCCCCACACCATTGATGGTATGAATGAACGAAAGACAGCATTACATAGCTGAAGGTGTGTAGATTTGTGGGGGGGTTCATTGAGTTGGGGGTGTTTAGTGGAAAAACTGCAGACTGTTCAAACACAAAACTGGCTAATTTTTTTTGCTGCTACGGACATTTGGCACTGGTACGCTCGGGTTAGGTTGGTAGTAGCCATCTCTGGGTACACCCATAAATGTGGCATACCGTTTTATTCGGGAGGGGTAGGCTTTCATATTTGAGATGCTTTTGAACTTTTCTCCACAGTTTTTAGCTGAAATTCGCATTGGATTTTGTCTCTGATTTTACAGAGACAAATCTGCATTTTGATCGAAAATAACCTCACTAAAATCTTGTGGGTGTGTGGTTTCTAAAAATATTTCACTTGTGGGGATATTTTAGTTAATTTGGAAAATATTCTATGTTAACTGTCAAGTGTGTTTATACATTTTAATTTTGTGTAATATTCTTGAAGGTGCTGTTTTAGTTTGGAGGGGTCTCCTGTACAGGAAAAGGGGGGTACCTACATATATCTGGTATCGTTGTACTCGGGAGTATCAGAGCTTTTAGAAACAGTAAGTTTTTGTGTGTAACCTTAAGAAAACTATAAGTAAAAATGGGAAAAATCCATGAAAATTTGCAAATATTTTTTTTTTTTTTCATATTTTACCCATAATTCAGTAAAATTTCAGAAAAGTTACAAAATTCTGTTACCTGTTAAAGTACACTTTGTGCTGAAAAAAACAATGTATAATATTCCTGATTTACTGCAAGGTTTCCTACTGTAAATTAGTCTAAAGGGATTAAGGGCAAAATCCTCAAAATTCTTCTGGCAGTAATGCAAAAAAATTTGAAATTCTTCTGGCACTCAAAGGGTTATACTAACCAATGCAAGGTCAGGGAGACAACCTTCTCAAGAAAATGTAACCAAGCAGGGAGTGTCAGCCCAGGTAAATGACCCAAGGTAATTGGTTAGGACCTTCCATACTGGTGTTACCTTGACGTGGTTGGAAGGCTTTTCACTTTTATGCCTAAAATTGTAACTAAAAAAACCCACGTTTTTACTGTTTGCACATAGCATAGATATTATGAGATATGGGGCCTAGGAATGTGCATTGATATCTCTTTTCTTGTTTGTTCCCATAAACCATAAAGGTAAGATGCTATGCGAATATAATCACGCAGGTGCCGCAATGATGGAGTTTAGTCATGCTTACTGATGTAACATTTCAGCCATGTGCCTCTGGTGCATCTGGGGCAAGTATCTTAACCACATTCATCTGCTTTTGCCACATGCACTTTTTTTAAACGCAATTAACTTTCCTTACAGTGTCAGATTTTAAGGGCATCTCAACCTTTAAAACTAAAAACTGGTGACTTATTTGCTTGCAAGCCCAATGCTATATTTACCAGTTTATTACATGCATTTGTAAGCAGATAATTAATAATAAAATTATCTTCCATTCGGGTAAGGTATCCGCCTCCTTCTTCTTCTCCTGTTTAATGAGGAGGAAGGAGATAGCTTATTTGCTAATATGGAGGCACAAAATATTTATTTGCTAATATGGAGGCACAAAATACTAATGCATGCTCTCATCCTATCACGCCTGGACTATTACAACCTACAGTACTACTTACTGGTCTTCCTGCTTCCCACTCTCTCCCCTTCAGTCTATACTAACTCTTCCACACTATTGTTTTGGTCTCTAATAAACTGGATCCCAAATTCTCTCTGTACCGGACAACAACTGGTTCCCCATTAAACAGCACATTTGCCTACCATTTAAATCCCTTGTCCTGCCCCTACCCTCCGCTGGTAACCAGCACAGTCTATGATTGTTTTATTTGCATTGCATAAGTCTCCCTCCAGCATTATATCCATTCATTGTATCTGTATGTTACCCACCTAACCTCCTTTCCTCTTGTGGCAAAGCTCTAGCACTTCTATTATAGAAGTTATATTTATGTACTGAACTATTAATGTATTTTGCCCCCCCTGTATGACTTTCTTGTATTTTGCTACTGTACAGCACTGCGTCCCCAAGTGGCGCTTTGAAATAAAAATACATACATACAATAATCATCTTTAAAAAAAACTGGTTAAAGTGGCCATACACATGGACGATTTTCAGCAATTACTGGTAAAAAATTCCGGCAGATCATTATCAGCTCCTATACTACAGCTGTATATATGCACATATATGTGTATGCCACATACACCATCGGAATCAGATTATGAGTTTGCAACCAAGGTTGCATGGTATGGGCACGTTCAGTAATAAATCTAATTAAAGGGTATGTCCACCCTAAACAATATTTTTAATATAAGATTCCCCCTGTCCCCCAGCCCCAACCGCTATATTATATTTTTAGAAAAGTGCCCCAAACTCTACTACCTCCCCTTCTTCCTCGCCACGCTGCCGGCCCTCTGTGCGAGAAAAGCAAGCAGAGGGGCGGGCGGGACGGCAGTCGCGTCTGTGATTGGTGAGCGGCAGCCAATCACGGACGCGGCTGCGGGAGTGCATTTTGGCAGGGGAAAGAGGGAAGGTAAGTAAAGTTTCGGGAGCTTTCTAACAATATAAATATAGCAGTTGGGGCTAGGGGGACAGGGGGAATCCTATAGCTAAAGGGATTTACGCTAGGGGGAGGGGAATCCTTAGAGGGAGGGAGAGGGAGGGGGAAAAGGGCTGCAGTACGCTGCAAACTTCTCCCGGAGGCCAGGTAGGAGGCGAGTCCTATATGGACTCTGCTATCCTCCTGGTGGGATTTTTGGGACTTTGGGGGGGGACTACAGGAGAACCATATGGAGTGGGATGTGAGGTAAGGATTAAACTACACACATGATGGGGACAGTAGTTGGGGGGATTATAGTTTTGGGGGTGGGACATGCCCTTTAGTGCTGGGGGCAGGTAACTGAAAAGGGATACGTTTTTGGTTTTAATTGCAAAGATGCCCTTTAAGAAGAAAAAAACAATAACCAATCCCTATCCCATCCAGTAAATAGGAAATAGAAGTCATTAAACTGTAACAAATGATCCTCCTCCTACACCATCCTGGCTCCCACCAATTCTCGTTGTTTCAGCCTTACCTTGTTGACTTAACCTGTCCTCAAAGGGGGTAAGACATGCTAGGCACACCAGTCTTGTGATACAAATGTCCTTTTTAATAGTGACGTTTCGGAGCCTGTGCGGTTCCTTCTCAGACCAAACAAAACTGAACAATACCAGTGGATAGTGCTATATATAGAGTTTCACACAGTACAAGATGGCCACCTAGAGGTCAAGGTTAAAAAATGCTAAATATAAAGTGCCAGGTATAAAGTACATAGTCAAAGTGTTCAAGTGCTTCATATGATTATACATATAGAGTGACATGTAGGGTAAAATATATCATAAAATTTAAAATACATCACTTAAATACCACGTGTATATAAATATAATAAATAGAAAATGTAATAAAAAATTTTCAAACCACTGTAAGTATTGAACAATAAAAAATATTAAAGGATTATCTATATAGGAATATCAGAAGAATAATAGTCAAAGACCCTGTCACTATGTTGAGTCTATACCTCCATACTGCCGATGTTGTAAAAAGTATGTGTAGAAATATGTTAAATAAGTATAAAAGAATATCTTATAAAGGTATGGTAGAGGGGAATAGTTACAGCATATCAGTATGATAAAATTATCATTTTGGTAAAAAAACATGCGAGTCCTAAGTTCATATTCAGACCTTTGGGTTGTACTGCATCTAATTTATAAATTCACATGGCTTCTCTGCGTAGCAGGGTGTTATTTCTGTCACCACCCTACTGTCCATGGGTACATGATCAATAACCATGGCTTTAAGGTCAGATACTTGATGTTTCATGGTGCAAAATGTGCAGCTACCGGAGGTATTTTCCTTTGGTGGACATTCTCATTGTTGAAATTTGAGCGCTATCCTAATATCGATCTTGTGTCGTGTGAGTCTACGCTTAAAGGGGCCTATAGTTTTCCCTACATAAATAGGGAACACGGACATTTAAGCATATATACACAGTATTCCGTATTGCAGTTGTAGTATCCTTGATATCAATTTTTTTACCGGAATATGGATGGTGAAAGTTATTGCCGAATATCATGGAAAAAATTGATATAAAAGCTTAAGAACATTTGGCAATGTCTAGTACCTTGTGTCACATATCATCTAACCAATTGGTATCATGGGCTTATTTCTTTTGCCCAAAACTCACTTCTTTTCCATACACCTAAAGGTCTAATAAAATCTATCTATAAGTAGTTGATAGGCATATCTGCTGTATTCAATTAGATCAACTGGACTTGAAGTTTAGTTCTTGAAGACGTTTCGCTAGTCATCCGCTGGATCTCTCAATGTGAATGACTTGTACAAGAATCGGTGGCAATTATGTACCCTGGAAAATCCCAATTAGCATATGTTCCAGGGTACATAATTGCCACAGATTCTTGTACAAGTCATTCTGAATTGAGAGATCCAGTCGGATGACTAGCAAAACGTCTTCAAGAACTAAACTCAAGTCCAGTTGATCTAATTGAATATAACAGATATACCATGACCTGGATGAAGAGAACCTCACTAGTGTATAGGCACCTCTTATTATATATAACAACGACAGTGCATTGAAGATGCCAAAGTTGTGTTCCCCAGTGGTGTGGGCCAACTTGTTTAGGTCCCTACCTCTAGGTATTCAAAGGGAGAGTGTAATTCCCCTTTAAAAGAAAGAGGTGCCAATTCTAATTATACTGCCAGGGGATAGTAGTAGTCACTGTTTATATTCACCAGAAAGTGAGAAAACCACTATATTGTGTGTATTAATGACTAGTCCTTCTGTCACATGGGCTAGGCTACTAGAAGTTACTGTTCTGTATGTTATAAACACTATAGTTAAGCTAAGGGGCTAGAAGCCAGTCTTCCTACCAGTGTTGTAATGTTCCTATCATCCCAGTATTGCCATCCCGTGTGCACCCTGCGAATGTTCAGTAAAATTTGGGCCTCCTATGCCATGCACAGATGACAATATATAATCAATATTATTATACCACACAGCAACATCCTTATCCAATATCAAGGTACATTGCACCCATGCATGAAACATGCTTTTTGCTCCCAACATTTAAAATTGAAAAAAGGGACAGACGGAGAGACATAGCGAGCATGTTAGCACGTGCTGCAAAAATCAGTCACACTCATTAACTTACTGTTAATGCCATGCCCACTTGTTTAGGTTACACCCATTTTAGACACAGCTTTCTCATTTTACATTGTTGCCTGCAAAATTTTAAAGTGTATAATGGTTAAGATAACAATAAGATTAACAAACTGGAAATCTGAGAACACTGGCTAATATACTGGAGGGCTGGCAAGACTTGTTAATGAACTGGAGGACTGAGACGCTGTATAATAAACTGGAGGGGTGAGATCACTGTCTAATAAACTGGGGGGGCTGAGAACACTGTCTAATAAACTGGGGGCTGAGAACACTGTCTAATAAACTGGGGGTGAGAACACTGTCTAAAACGGGGGGCTGAGAAACACTGTCTAAACAAAACTGGGGGGCTGAGAACACTGTCTAAACTGGGGGGCTGAAGAACACTGTCTAATAAACTGGGGGGTGAGAACTGTCAATAAAACTGGGGGTCTGAGAACACTGTCTAAAAACTGGGGGCTGAGAACACTGTCTAATAAACTGGAGGGGTGAGAACACTGGATAATGAACTGGAAAATTGAACTGAAACACCCACACAGACCGACAGGCGCTCACTTGCACAGACATTCCCCCACGTGTAAGAATGAATGAAAGTACAGGGTTAAGCAGTGTCCTTGAGTCCTTGATATGCTTTCTTCTGTTGCTATAGCTGGAAAAAAGAAACAGTGAGTGTTACATTATGAAGTATTCTATAAAAAGTAACAGGGCGATGCACCAACGCACATAGTGCTCCTGTTTTGGAGTTTAAGTCATGCTAACCCATGTTTGCGTGACTGGTTTAAAAGTGCCGAAAAGAAAAAAACCGGCAGATAACGATGCTCCCAGAGCCGCTGTCGGCATGTAACATCCTAGCGTTTCTGTTAGTATTTAGTTTTCTCTTTCCACGCGTGGTATTCTTTTTCCATTATTTCACCCAGGTTAACACGCATCTATGGACGAAAGATGAAAATACCATTTAATAGAGAATGGTTTCGGATTACAATGGCTCGGATGGATAAATGTTATTAATGTTAGTTATCTGTATTTAGTAAGTTTAGAAACACTTTAAACTAAACTATTGCACTTTAGTAATCTAACAATCATCACTTTAATATTAAACTAGTTTGCACACATGGTATTGTTATTGTAATGTTTGAGAGGTTTTATATTTTTGGTGCATTACTGTGTGGCACTAATAGCACTTATATTATGTTATTAATGTACCTACATTAGCCTCACTTTGACCTGTTGTCAATCAC
Source organism: Hymenochirus boettgeri (assembly GCA_019447015.1). Classification (NCBI taxonomy): domain Eukaryota; kingdom Metazoa; phylum Chordata; class Amphibia; order Anura; family Pipidae; genus Hymenochirus; species Hymenochirus boettgeri. The sequence continues at coordinate 234,592,455 of CM033474.1, forward strand.
TTTGCCACACCACTGGGACTTGTGAGGGATTTATGGGTACTTAAATTGGTTATAAGTGTAATCATTTATACCTGAGGAAAGGGACCAACATACTCCCCCAAACGTATGTTTGCTAACTAATATTTATCACTATTTATCAAGGACATGGTAGGGTGCTCCTCCATTTGACTTCTGATATTGAATTGTGTTAACCCTTGGGGTAGAGAGTTAGGAGGATCGCACCTATCAACTAAAGGCAATGGCCAAATCTGGTGGGCTGGAAGTAATATTTTCGCTTTTGTAATCCCCAACCACACACAATGTTTTCCACAATTTTACAGCTTGTCGGAATTAAGTATTCAGGTGGGGCAGGACTACTATGTATCACATACGGTAGGATTTTCTCCTGAACCGACCGTTCGGACTTTCGACAGGTCGGCCAGAGGAAGGACTGTCAGTAGCAGTAATAGTGGCACAATCAGCAGGTTGCTGCAACCGAGCATGTGGGTTTATAGAGGACCAAACGATCGACCTGGCTTTCATACGTGTCCGATCTTGCATTCGGATGAGCGGTCGTGCCCAAAAATTTATACGGTTATTTTGGCCCGATTCACTGAAATACAGACCGGGCCGAATATTGTATGTTGCGTACCCGCTGTTTAAACACCCACAATCTGCTACCCACACACGGGTGCGCTCACACACACAATCTGATACCCCACAAGGTGCGCTCACAACCACAGCTGCTACCCACACACGGTGCGCTCACACACACAATTCTCACCCACACACGGGTGCGCTCACACACACAATCTGCTACCCACACCACACACTGGTGCGCTCAAACACAATTGCTTACCCCCACACACAACTGGTGCGCTCACACACAATCTGCTACCCACACCACACCACACTGGCGCTCACACACAAATCTGCCCACCACACACCGCACGGGTGCGCTCACACACAATCTGCTACCACACACACAGCACTGGTGCGCTCACACAATCTGTTACCCACACAACACACACAATCTGCTACCCCACACCACACACGTTGCGCTCACACACAATTGCTACCCTACCACACACAATGGTGCGCTCACACACAATCTGCTACCTAACACACACACTGGTGCCACCCCACCCACACACATCTGCTACCATCACACACACACACACACAATTCTGCTACTACCACCACACCCCTGGTGCGCTCACACACAATCTGCTACCTACACACACACACACACCACCACTGTGTGCTCACACACAATCTGCTACCCACCACACACACACTGGTGCGCTCACACACAATCTGCTACCTACACACCACTGGTGCGCTCACACACACAATCTGCTACCTACAACACACACACACAATGGTGCGCTCACACACCAAAATGCCCTACACACACACACACACTGGGCGCTCACACACAATCTGCTACTACACACAACACACTGGTTGCGCTCACAATGCTACCTACACCACACACATGGTGCGTCACACACAATCTGCTACCTACCACACATGTGCGCTCACACACAACTGTACCTTACACAAACCACACTTTGTGCGCCACACACAATTGCACCTACACACACAACACGTGCGCTCACACAATCTGTACTACACACCACACTGGTGCGCTCACACAACTGCTACCTACAACACCACCACACACACATGGTCCCTAACACACACATATGCTACCTACACACACACACACAACTGGTGCGCTAACACACAAATCTGGCTACCTAACACACAACACTGGTGCGCTCACACACAATCTGCTACCTACAACACACAACAATTCATGCTACCTACACCACACACACACTGGTGTGCTCACACCAATCTGCTACCTACACACACAACCACTGGTGGTCCACACAAACTTGCACCTACACAACACCACACACGGTGCGCTCACACACAATATGCTACACTAACCACACACACTGGTGCGCTCACCACACAACTACACACACACACACAATTGCTACCTACACCACACACTGGTGCGCTCACACACAATCTGCTACCTACCACACACACACTGGTGCGCTCACACACAATCTGCTACCTACACACACACACACTGGTGCGCTCACACAATCTGCTACCTACCACACCACACACTGGTGCGCTCACACACACATCTGTACCTACAACCACAACACAACTGGTGCGCTCACACACAATCTCGCTACCTACACACCACACCACACAGTGTGCTCACACACATTCAGCTACCTACACCAACACTGGTGCCCTCCACACACAATCTTCGCTACCTACACACACACACGTGTGCTCACCACATCAGATACCTACACCCACACACTGGTGCCCCTCACCACCCACACAAATCATGCTAACTTACCAAACACACACACTGGTGCGCCTCACCACACAATCTGCTAACTACACACACACACACACTGGTGCGCTCACACACAATCTGCTACCACACCCACACAACCACCATCTGCTACCTTACCACACACCCCACATATGCTACCTACAACACACACACACTGGTGTGCTCACACCACAATCGTGCTACTAAACACACACACCACATGTGTGCGCTCACAACAATCTGCTACCTACACACAACACTGGTCGTCACACAAATCTGCTACCTACACACACACTGGTGCGCTCACACAAATCTGCTACCTACAACAACACAACAATTACTACACTACACACTACACAACCATGTGCCGCTCACACCAAAATCTGCTACTACACACACAATGGTGCGCTACCACCACCCACAAACTCGGAGGGGTTGCCCACCCTGGGTTGAGTCAACGTGGTATGCCCGGAAGGAGAGAGGAGGAGAGCACGAGTTGCGGTTTGTTCTGGGAGCGCAATTAGCATGCTGGGAACACAACGACCAGAGAGTCTTCTATGTGTTAACATGATGGATTATTGGACTGTTCTGAGACTGCGCACTGAACCCAAAGCATTTCCCTTCTACTGGCGCAGTTATATCAAGAATCAGCGCAACAGAGATCTGGGAGTCGTTTGAATTAAGGCGGAGGAGGAGCCGCTGTATCCGGTGAAGTGTTCCAGGTCAGGTGGGAGAAGTCATTCCTAGTATATAGACTAGTGGGGTGTCACAAAGGTGTGATGCTTGGCTCTAATATATAAGCTAGTGGGTGTACAAGGGAGATGTGCTGGCTCCTAATATATGACTTGGGGGTGTCACAAAGGTGTGAGCCTACCTCATAATATATAAGCTAGTGGGTGTCACAAGGTTGTGAGCTGGCTCCTAATATATAGACTTGGAGTGTCACAAAGGAGTGAGTTTACTCCTAATATATAGACTAGGTGGTTTGTTGTAACAAAGGGGTGAGCGTTACCTCCTTAAGATAAGACTAGTGGGTGTCACAAAGGTGTGAGCCTACCTCCTAATATACGACTAGGGGTGTCACCAAAGTGTGAAGCTTGCCTCCTAATATATAAGATAGTGGATGTTACAAATTGTGAGCTTGCCTCTAATATAGGCTAGTGGGTAAACAAAGGTGTTGAGCTTGCCTCCTAATATATAGACATAGTGGGGTCACAAAGGTGGTGAGCTTGCCTCCTAATTATAACGCTAGTGGGTTGTCACAAAGGGTGAGTTGCCTCCTATATTAAAGCTAGTGGGTGTCATAAAAGGTGTTGAGCTTGCTGGTCTTTTAATGCACTGTATATTAATGCACTTTACAGTGCATAATATACAGGAGTAAAAACATACATGTTACATACAAGGGTAGTGCAAAATTACAAATGCAATTACAGCAGTACTGTGGTACAATAGGATGGGGGACCCTGCCTGAGGAGCTTACGAGGAGATGGGGATGAAACATAAGGTGGAAACAGATCAGAAGCCGTAACAAGTGTCCGTGGATATAACTTGCGGGTCTGCGATGGGTCAGTAAGAGGGGTAGGAGTGTCTAAGTCCAGACTGTTAACCTTGCCTGAAGAGGTAGAGTTAGAGGTTGCGTTGAGTTTGAAGGATCTGAAGTGATGGCAAAGTGACGTATAAAAAAGGAAGGAAGTCCAGACGCAGAGGGGCCAGCACGAGGAAAAAGTGCCTGTATATGGGCGTGGGAAAGGTGATTAGAGTGGACGGGAGGAGAAGAATCATTAGCAGAGGCGGAGGGTTACGCCTAGTATAGTATAGGGTAGTGTATTGTTTATCAGATCAGAGATGTTATGGGGGGGGCTGTATTGGAGAAGAGCCTTGTAGGATAAGGATAGCAGCTTAAGGGCATGTCCCAACACATACACCCCCAAAACTAAATCCCCACACTCACACTGGCCCACCTGAGTGTAGTTAGTTTAATCCTTACCTCACTCCCAACATCCATCTGGTCTTCTGTAGTCCCCCCCCAAAGTTCCAAAAAAATGACCACCAGGAGGCTAGCAGGTCAATATAGGACACTGCCTGTACCTGGCCTCCGGAGACATCCTGATGCGGTGCTGCAGCCTTCTCCCCCTCCCTCTCCCTCCCGTTTCTACTATCTCTCCCCTAGCGAAAAAAACCCCCTTAATATTCTGCCCCCATGGTCCCCCAGCCCAACAGCATGTTTTTTTTTTTAAAGCTCCACAAACTCTTACTTACCTCTCGCTTCCTCCGCTGCACTGAATGACCGGCAGCCCGTCCGTGATTTGGCTGCCGCTCAGCCAATCACAGACGCGGACTGCCGGTCCCCCCTCTGCTTGCATTCTCGCAAGCAGAGGGCCGGCAGTGGGCGGAGGATCGAGGGAGGGTAAGTAAGAGTTTGGGGGGCTTTCTGAAAAAAAAAAAATATGCGGTTGGGGGCTGGGGGACATGGGGGAGCAGAATATTAAAAAATTATTTCGGGGTGGGGAACATGCCTTTAAATTGCCTCTTTAAATGATGTCATGATTGCCTCGTAAATGTCATGTATTGCCTCTGTAAATTGTAATGTATTCTTTTTAATTGGTTTGTATGCCTCTAATGTGTCATTGTATTGCCTCTTTAAATTAGTCATATGATTGCCTCCTTAAAGCGTAACACACGATTGCCATATTTCCACCATCGACCAAATAATCAAATCGGGCTGACAAATTGCATGGGGTTTGGACGAAGGTTAAACTCGCCCCACAAAACCAAAAAGAGATCATTCTGAAAACAGAAATAATTATACAGTACTGTATTGAAGCTCGGATGAATATGCAATTCAAACATGCAATCAATTCCTCGAAAAAGGATTAGCTTTGCCCCAACTAAAAAAAATGATGGAAACAGTAATGAAGGATCTACATCTTCAGAAAATGGTGTGTAGATAAGGATGTGAACGGGCCTGGGACCTTTAAGCGTCGTACACAGATAGTAGGCATGGACTTCTTGTACACCTATACCAGGTAAGTATAGGCTGGGGTGGCTTAGAATATAAATTAAATTACAGTCACGGCTCGTACTGCACTCTCCGACCCAGTGTACTAAAGGGAGAGTTCATCCTGGACAGGGAAACTGGTATCATCCCTGATGAAGTGACGTGTTTACGTCACGAAACACGTCAGGGTGTTTCCCTGTTAGTGTGCTCAGGGGTACCCCATAGCCAATGGTGAAGTCATTCAAATAGACAAAAAAACAGTCCTGGATGCAAACAGACATTCAGTGTACTGAAAACACCTTCCTCAGACGAGGAAGGTGTAGTCAGTACAAAGAAACTTCATGTGTTAACAATAATACTGTGGTGTGTGTCCAGGACTGTTTTCTATTAAGCTTCGTACACACGTGCAATGAGGGGGCACAACAACCACGACGCACAATATGTGTATGAATGCCAAGTATCAGCAAGGGAGAGTATGGGCACATGTTCAGGCCACCATGATGATCCCCGGTGCCCAACACTTCCCAATAGTCAGCCCCAAAATGTGTGTGAAAAAAAGCAGAGTACAAGCAGACACAAATCAGTAGGCCCCGAGAGAGAAAGAAAGCGAAAAACACATGTAAAAGCAGAACACAAGCGCATGGCCAAAAGCACACAGAAATGTACAACACTTTTTTTGTACGTGAAAGTGGGGCCTCAGGCTTAGAATAGATTCTAACTGTAGGTTTTTTAACAATTAAGAAACTGCTGTTATTGGGTCTTTACTCATACATTTAGCTTTTGATACCTAGTTTTTTTTTTTTTTTGCTGCATGTATGATTGTATAACTTATTGTAACTCCTGGGATAAAATTTGCCCCATGTTTCATTTAAATAAACATTGTACAAAACTGCATATGAAGTCAATCTAAAAAATGTGATTGTCTTTTAATTACAAAAATGTTTGGGGTTTTTTCTAGGTGATCATGGGGGACCCGTGGCCAAGAGTGCATGGATTTTGCAGTTGTGCTAGCAAGAAGGCTGTGGAATGTAGGTATTGTCAAAGTGACATTGTTTTTGGCTGAGAGACCTTGATTAGTGGATAATAGGAAGATTATGATTATGAATTAAGATTTATTTTTTAAAATTTTACATATAAATTATATAATTGGAATTTTGGATTTTCAGTGCTGTTGCATTGCGGTACTTTAACATGGTCAGAAATAATGGTTGTAATGAAGTAATTTAATATGGGACATTATGTTATGTCATTAAATACCAATGCAGACAGTTAGAAAGCCGATTGACTGGAACTTACCAATACTGCGGCTTTTAAATAGGCCCCAAGTTGAATAAAGATGCCTGTATATTTTATGTATACAGCTAAGCTCTCTGTAGCACTAAATAGTGATTACATGGAAAGTTCACCTTATACATCCTAAATGGGTTAGTCACAGTGCATTTATATGATTTTTCTGGATTATTTCCAGAATCTTATTAGAGATTATGTTGGCAGTGGTGGTTTGCAGCATTAAAGGAGAGTGTCACTGTATTGGTTAAAAGCCCCATGCAGTCTGGTGACAGCACGGATCTAAACAAGAAAGTGAAGAAAAATAATTATCTCTCAATTAAAGAGAAATATCCATCTCACAGGAGAAGTTAAAAAGAACTGAGCACGGCATACTCTTCGAATGTTGCAAGCATAATATTTACGATTGGGGGCGGGAAAACAGTGAGTGAAGATCAATTGAATTTGCAAATTTGATTGGTTGGCCATGGAATCATTGTTTTATTGATTAAAAATTTCCAGTTGGTGCTATTGGCCATCCTGCTTGAGGTGCCAATAGCAACTATGTATTCACTAGAACATTGCTCCCTACAGATTTGTGGTTGGTCTCTCAGTTAAATGTTATGATACCAACATATATTACATCTGCCATGTAAAATTGCCATACTCTGGCTTTGTGTTTACCCAGATTTTAGAGATTCCCTAAACTAATATTTATAAAGGGATTGGCAGATAGGTGTCACCTATCAACCTGCATGCAGACCAGCTCCTCTTATGGTGGGGGAAAGAGTGCTGCAGGTAGGAGTTAGATTGATTAGCGATGCTGCAGGTAGGAGTAGATGTATTAGCATCTCAAATGAATTCGTAGGAAAGGGGATTGTTGTGTATGTATTGCATCTCTCAAATATTTCAATTTAAAATATTTCATTCTATTAAACCTTTCAGTCCTTCTTAAAACCAGTGAAAGGTGACTTGTACTCTACTGCATAGCACAGTCAATTTAATACATGGCTTATTTTATTTTACCTTGTCTTAGCTTTATTGGTTGAGGAGTCTGTGGTGCCGGACTGGGAGCACACTCACGGATAATCCAACACTGGATCATGATCCGATAGTGAGTAAACAAACCGTTGTCATAGGTACGTAGTTTTACAGTGTGTGTTGATGGAATAGCTGCTGTTAAAAAAAATGTCAAGCTCATTTTCTGCATTGATTTGTTTTACTGTGTGCAGGTTCAACCATGGAAATAGCAAATTAAGTTTTTCTTTCCAGGCAGTAGAATATTAAACATTTCCATGCTGGAAACACAATCAAAAGGTTGTTAATTGCACTGCCAAAAGTTACTGGTTGGCACTTTACTGTTACCTACAAGGAAGTTGCCTCTGCTTTAAATCACCAGGAATGACTTTCAAGGGGTAACGGCACCTGAAATAAAAAAATGCTCTGGGTTGCTGCTTACCATCGCCCTTATGGCATGAGGGTGACCACAAGCATAGACTTCCATTGTAGGGGTAGCCAGTACCCTGTTGCCAATTATGTCTCTTTGCCTCATGGATTAAGTACCCCTCTAAATCACCATTCCATAGATGTCTTGCGGCATTTCCATAGATATCCTACATAGACAGTGGCTATTGGTTGTTGTCATTTTCCTTTTTAATTTTTACAATGGCCAACAACGAATGCCTTGTACATACCAATTACTGTATACTTCCTCAGGGGACTGGAAATAAAAATAAATGTGGGCTTTTTATGTTGTCTTTTTATTGCCTCATCCAAACATAAATGATGATGTAAGGAATTTTCCACAAGAAAAACAGGTGTGTGACATTAAGGGCAGGCATTAGTGTCCGTAATTCAGTTTTTATATTTATTTGCATTATTTAGGTTCCCATTTGTGGCTGTGTCCATTGGATTTGTGTAAAAAAAACAGGTTTGACATCAACATTCATGATATCGAATGTTATGTAATAGTGTAATGTTTCCTTTATAGACAACTTAAAGACCTCCATATATGGAATGAAGCCTTTAGGACTCGCCCCTGTTGCTCCAATCTAATGTTTTAATTTATATGCAAGTTACAGCCTTGGCCTAGAAAATAGCTACAAGAACTGTAATGCCCATGATATTTTTTGACCAATTTGAGTAGAATTGTCTGGAAGAATCATCCTATGCCTTCCTTTCTTTTGATAGGGCTGACCAGGGATATCAGGCAGTATATCAAAACAAAAAGCTGACCTGGCAATCAGGCAATATCTATTGCTGACTCATAACTTCTAAGCAGATTCTAGCTCAGCTTCCTTTACGTCAAGTAAAACCAATACCATTGTGACATGTAGAGAATGGGAGGTTGGTAGGATGGGTATTCAAGTGCAATGTCATGCAATGACACAATGAAACTATTTATCAAAGTTTATTCATGAAACTTTCATGGTTGTTGCATCAGTATTTTTATCAATATACGTTTCCGGACAATTTTATACCTACATTCAAAGGTTAACTGTGGTCTTGAATTCTTCCAAACTTGTAAGAAATTGTATATATTGTTATATAATGTATATCATACCTTCAAAATAAAAACCTAAAATCACATATATAGGTAAAATTGGTCAGATTGTTATTGCGGGAAGGTGTTATCAATATTATTCCTGCTTGGAACACTTCATGTTTTCAGTCATGTGATCAGCCTCTGTCTGCATTAAATAGGCTCCCATTCTCAACTATCAATTTTTCCCCCAGGGTACTTCCTGTTTTCATGTATTAGCTGAGCATGCTTCTCTCACAGAGGGGTGGGGCAGAGGTCAGGTGATGTCACAAAACCCGCTGGAAGCAGGAAATTTGAAAAATCACACCAATGTAATTTCTCAAGGGCTCAGCAGAGATTTGATTGTCAGATCTGTTAAAGGAAATATACAGGCTTTCATTAACTCTTAACTGGGTTTTTGAGACCACAATGGCCCCTTAATAGGTTGTCCGTTACTATTAAAAATAACGGTTTATAAATATTACTCTACAAAAAAACACCTCACCTGACTTATATATATAAATATCAAGACACCAAATAAAGCCAAATAAGTTCAGAGGAGAACCAAAGACCTTACATTAAAAATCGGGAAAATAATTCCCTGTGTGTGTTATGAAAACTGAACCATGTTTTTAGGTCCTTATGGTGTATAAACATTTTAATAACATTTAGCACCATTAACTTCTTATATAGATTTGGAGCGGATGACCATGCCCTAAATAATGAATGTTGTATGGTTTGGTGGTAATACATATAATAACTAAATACGGATATTAAAGAAGCCACTAAACCTATTTATGATACTTATTAACAGACATGTAAAAACTGTGCCAAATCATTTTTCAAAATCATCACACGGTAATAGGATTATTTCCACCCATCTTTAAATTCTGCTTTTTTTTTTCTTCGTTTAAAGAGGGTGGGGCACAGCTATGTCGGTAAACAACTGCCTGTCACCCAGACCCTCCCCCTTGGGCAATACATATAGATTCTATCCATCTATAAAAGGTTAAAGCTTATTCTCTGTTATGCATGGCTAATAGGTTCAGTTTAAGATTAGGAAATGAATTAGCAGTATCTGTTTTAGTGCTCTTCTGTGCAGGTATGAGTGGCTAGGTTACTGAAGTCCTAGTTGAGCACTGTGACCTAAAGAAATCAAGCACAAATGTTCCCCCACCCCACACACACACTTCCCTCAAACTTCAACAGCGAAAATGAAAAAATTTATTTATTCCAAGCATTATGAACAGCTGCTTACCTTCCGAGAAGACCAAAAGCAGTTTACTTTCACTAAAAACAAAATCAAGGGTGAATGCTATTAGCACGGTACGAAGGCACGATCCATCTCCACTGCAAATGTCCACACTCTATCTGTGCCTCGGTTCGGTTTGGAGGGTGGGATACAAGGGGAGAAAATGCCATAATTAAACTAGGGGAGTACGCTGAAAAACAGGACACGAGGGGAGTCTGGTGACAGGGAGCACAGCGGATCCAAGTCACTGAGCACTACAAACTATAGGAAAGGTAATTTTTTACTCTAGCGTCCCTTATAAGTACATGAAAATATCTTGAGCTAGACACAGGGAGGTGAGAAATGATTGTTCCCCTCCCTATTGAATTATAGAAAACACACTGGGTAGGTAACAGTGTTGCACTTACCTAAATGGCCGATATCTCTTGCGGCTCTCCCCGCAATAATTTAAAAAAACACGTGTTAGTGTCCTTTTAAGATTGATTCATTGAAAAAGCATAAATTGCACAGGATGTAAGATGGTGGTTTTAATGTTTTTCAGTTACTAGACCATGGAATGTGTATTAACTAATAATGAGCAAGACGAATTGATTGTTCAGGTTAAATTTGCTGAGGTGATTGGTGCAAGTTCCCAGTGTGAATATTAGCCTCTGTTTCTCTTCCAGGTTGCATCGATTGGTTCATCTGGGACCGGGTAAGATAAATGTACACTGGCATGAAGGGAAAACGGGCTTGTTTGCAATGGTCGAATTACAGGTCTTGGGCAAAAAAGGCAAGTGTATCAATTAAATATGTTAAAATCCATAATATTCAGGGTTCTGATTTGCAATATACATTGGGTTTACTTAATTCCTACAAATAGATTTTAACATTACAAAAAATGGTTTAATTTAAACGGGGATATGGTCCAGAACATGACTTTAGGTAAATTGTAGGGAATTGCCCTCTGAGAATTTGTTGGAGATTTATTTCATAGTGTTTTTTTGCCATTAGTTTTGAAATTTTTGGTGTAATAACAGCAGGCATCACCCAGGCCCCGCACATTACTGCTCTGAAACCATGTCCAGTGGATGACAGTCAATCTGCTTCTTGTGTCTTCACCTCCCTTGCAAGCCCCTCACGCCTCCAACTCATGGACCCTCCATTTTGCAATGCCCCCCTGGCTCCTTTCCATTACAGCCAATGTGACCAGCGGAGTCAAATGGGGCTTAGCCACTCCCCTCAGGGCACCTTAGCACACTCCATCCCTGTTGCCTAGCCCCGCACACTTCGCAACTCATTTGTCCCGACACCACTGGTGGGTGCGTTGCCCCGCCACTCGCGGTTGCAGTGGGCTGTAGGGATTCCCTTCTGTGGGGAATTCACACAGCAGGGGAGGGGGAGGGGGGAACTTCCTGTCATGTCATGAAAGGACGGCACTGGTGGAGGAGCAGCCTTAGGAATGTTTCACATGTCAAGCCACCCACCCATTAACTTTCGGTCAGTAATTTCTTTATATTGGCTGTGGAGCAGTGTGTGATGGCTTGTGTTTAAAGGGTAGGAAAACTGGACCTTATTTATACAGAACAGTTTCCCCTTAAGTGCCATTAAATTATATAAACATCTTCTCGACCTTGTTGTATCTCTGAAGTTACAGCACTAATGCATACCCAAAGTGGTGATTTATAAGTAGAGGATAAGAGAGGAGGAGATAATAAACAGAAATTCTAAAATTGTATTGGAGCTAGGGGAAATGTTGCAGTGATCGCCATTGATTTCTGTTATGGCCCCTGGATTGTCCCAAATCAGGGCCCCCTATCTCCTAATGTCCAGCCCCCCCATCTCCAAAATCCCAGCTCCCCCCTCCACTCCAAATCAGGGTCACCCTCTGTCCAAAATTCTGGGCTCCGCCTCCTGTCACATCACTAGTTCACACGGCTCTAACCGACAGAGTACGTTGTAATTGCCGTGTGTTCTTGCCCCTCCCGCGCTGTTTCCTGTGTTGCAAAAGTTGTAATCGTAACTCTGAAGTAAAAAAAAAGGTTAGAAGTTAGGGACCTTCCAGGAGGGGAGCTTCACGTCTGTGATCTGCTCCCCCCCCCTATTGGTGGGAAAGCTTTCATTCATTTGATCAAGTAATGTAATATAAAACCCCTGTTATTTATAAAGCGGTGTGCCTGACCACTTAGGAATAAATTCCTTGCCCGAAGGACCTTACAAGAAGTTAAAGGCACAAGATTAACTGTTGCCCAGAATCATTACACAACTCCACAAATATTTCCAGTAAGAGAGAGATTGAGCTTTAAAAAATGTTCCACGATCTGTGAAAAAACATTTCCTAAGGACAGAAAAGAGGGAAAAACCAAGATTTCATTGGTCGGGGGGCAATGCGGAAAAGTTATGAGGAGGACCATTTACCTGTATATCCGCTAAGTACCAAGTTCAGGTTGAAAGTAAAGAGGTTCGGACTTTTAAAAGGGAAAGAGGTTGATGGTTCGAAATAGTCTCAAATTATACAAGGCAAAATTATAAAAGGCAACATTCATTTTTTACCTGGAAAATAGCCCAGAGAACCTAGTTAAGGTCAGTTGGGGGACTCAGGGTTCCTTTTGTTGGGCAGCTTACAGGAATTCTCGCCATGAAAAAATTCGCCATGTCAAAAAAATCAGAAATGCCTAAAAAGCCAATAGAACAAAATGTGAAATCGCAACACAAAAACAACTCTGGACTCAAAGTTTCCAAAGCTCTAATATGAAATATTTTTATTAGATAAAATCACCTCAAACCCATAAGACTGCAATTTGAAAAGTTAGACTAACCTGTAATGTTGTGTTGTGTCTGGTGTTGTACCCCTCTTATCGTTTCTGGTTTTTATGGTCCGTCTTTGTTGTGTGGACAGATGACAATCAAGCCAATGTATGAATGCTGTTCTCCCTGCGTGAGACATCACAGCCAAGGAATCTGACATGGTATGTTCTCCCTGCAGCAAGGGGGGAAGCTTGAAACAAAGAAGGTTAGACACTTGGGAGGCAGAGCAAAAGTGGGAAAAACATTTCACTTCATAGCAGGTTCGTTTCTAATTCAATTCAGTTTCAGACACATCAAAAAATAGATTGGCAAAACCTTCACCTTGGATGGCTAGTTTAAGACTTTGTAATGATAAACTCAAATCAAATGCAGGAGGTCTATGCAGGAAGTGATATGGTAGATTTTTGGAAGATTCCCCCACCAAACAAACTGCCAATGTTGATTTACCCCAGTTCCATTACTCGTTTTTATTTCAGATATTACAAAGTCCATGATATTAACAGAACGGGGTCAAATCGAAATCCAGAGGTTAGTAAAAATTTTGTGCTTTCCAACATGGAGAGGACCTGCTGGTGCATTCCAATCCAGCAGGGTAAGTCTCTGGTGTATTCGTTTTTTTTAAATAAATCTGTAAAGCTCAAAACTAGAGGGGACTGTTGGAACACTACTTTAAAAACTTCTTTAGGTGCAATAATAAAATACATGGTTTTTCCCCTGAAGTTAATTATCTTAAACCGAGCTTACTGCTTCTTTGCCATTTAAAAGGGAATTAAAGGTTAGTAATATTACGTTACCCCCCTGCACAAGGCATAATTGTAAAGGTTTCGTACACCGCTCAATACGCGCACGATTCCTGCGACCCCGAGCTGAAGGATACACACGAGGGAATCCGTCCGTTGTGTATGCGTTGGTCGGGGGTCAGTTCGCCGGGCAATTCACGAAAAACCCCCGACCGAACACGGTTGTGGTCAGGGTCGCGGGTAGGACGCAGTGTATCTTTTCCGAGGCTATTTGAAACAGTTACGCCGCTTCTATTTATAAAGCGGCGGTAACTGTTTACGCACGCTATACTCTCGGAGTATTACTTGAAGTTGGCAAACATCGTCCGAGATTCCCCCCTGGATCGCAAACGGGTGGCCACACCCGCCCGGGAGGCACCCCACCTCGCAGGGGTGGCCGTCTCAACTGAGGATGCCATTGCCAGCCGCTCTCTTTTTTCAGCATCTACGCGCATGCATCTAGGTCCGCGGCGAAGTGCACCTCTTTAATACGTGCAGACAAACCCCTAATTCTGTCTGATGATGGTTCAATTTTTTAATGCTGTCTTCTGCTTTATGATTAACCAATTCATATTTCGGAAAATTCTGATTCGTTAATGTATAAGCATGTAAAACAAAACATAAAAAATTGGACCAATCAGGAAACCGATTAGGGTTTTCTGCCAAACCATATATAAAGAGGTGCACTCGTCCGCGGGACTCAGATGCCATCGCAGAGATGGCGTGGAAGAAAAGAAAGATGGGGGGGTGCCTCCACCCTCCCAGAGGGCCCCATATGGGACAGAAGGCTTAGGGGGCTGAGGGGAGGGAGGGGTGCACGGGGGTGGTAGGACCCACCAGTGCTTTTTTTTTTGCGGCCCTTCCCGCAGCCCTCTAGCCTTCGGTCTCCCATATGTTTCGCCGCGAGCGGGGTTGGGGGTTGGGGAGAGATCTGACTGGGAGCAGGGGGTCGAGGGCGGGGTGGGTGTATTTGCCCCGCCCTTTAGCGGAGGGCCCACCGGGAAGGGATTTTAAAGTCGAATTTCGCGGGACGATATTGTACTTAGCGCATGCACTTTAAAATTTACCACCAGACATGCGCGATATTGGTGCTATTTTTTGTGGCGCGATGTTGCTGTGGAATTTTGTGGGCCACTATTTGTTCTCTTTATTAAAATATTGCCATAGAGTATAGACTGGCCATATTACCTGTCAAAAAATATTGATTGACAGTTTCAAAATGAGGAAAACCAATTCATTTTTAGGGATAGGGACAAGGCCACAGAACAAAACAGGAAGCTAATTGGGCACACTTGACTGGCCAAAGTAAAGAGCTTGGTCAACAATTGTTGTCCCAATGGGATAATTTACTCATCCTGTCTGAAAGTCTGCACGATCAGCCACGGTCTTACTTTAGACCTCATGACGATCATGTGATGAAAATGACGGGTATTGTCGCACTTTTTCTTCTGTTTTACTGAGCGTATTTGACAGGTCTGAAAAAATAAGGTGAGAAAGATTTCCCTTTATTTTAAATTATTATTAATGCTTTAGGCCAGGTTCAGTAGCCTGGGTCTCAAATGGAAAATGAACAGGCTTATAATTCATTTGACAGGGCAGGTTCGCATTGGTTTTTGATCTTTGCATTATTCAGTGCTGGAAAATTTGTATTTCTTTAACTTTGTTTTTTATAATAAACTAAACAGCCGTGGTCCTCATGGGCTTGGGTTCATGGCTTGGTTTACTTGCACAGGAAACTGTGATTCTAAAAAAAGGTGCGGTATAGGCACATTACAGGTGGGAATTAAAAGGTTTAGGTCACTGTCAAAGTTGACATCTCTGACATTAGTACGAACTATCGATGTCTTTACATCCGTTCTTCAACTTACCCAGGGAGAGACAAGCAAATTTACCTTGCAGCCAGCATCCACACTGGAAACCTCTGCCGAGGTAACGAGAGCCTCCGGCTTGTTAAAGTAAAATGATAGCACGCGGAAGCGGTCAGGGCCTTGTTCAGGAGCTAGAGGGGGATCGCACCTGCAGGGTAAGTTCCTTCATCTCTCCTGGTACATTAAATGAAGAACGGAGGTAAGGACAGAGCTAGTTACCCACTCATTCTTCACTTAATGTGTTAAAGCCAGAGTCACTTTGAGAAGTTAACTATTTCCTTAATAGAAAGAGTTAATTAAATCCGCCACCAGGTGTCACTCTCTCGTACATGCTGATTAAAGGGGTTTGTAATTAGTAAGGTTTGTTATATTCAATCCCCCGTCCCCCCAGCCCCAACCGCTCTATTTCTCCAGAAAAAGTCCCCCAAACTTACGTTTACCTCCCTTCTTCCTCCGCCGGCTGATTTTCTCGCAAGGCAGAGGGGCGGGACCGCACGTTTGCGCTGTGATTGGCTGAGCGGCAGGCACAATCCAGGGACGTTGGCTGTGCGGGTCATTCAGTGCGGTCGGAGGAGAAGAGCGGGAGGTCCAAGTTTCCCACCAGTTTGGGGAACTTTTAATGATCTAAGAATAGCAGTTGGGGCTGGGGGGGACAGGGGAATATATTAACCTAATGGGTTTTGGTCGGGGGAGGGACTACCAACAAATCGGGAGGGACGAGGGGGAGTGGAGGGGGAAGAAGGGTGCGCAGTTTTACGCATGCCCCAAACTCTCTCCGGAGGCAGGTAGGAGGCAGAGTCCTATATGGCTCTCTGCTATCCTCCTGGGGGTAGTTTTGGGACTTTGGGGGGGTGGACTACAGGAGAACCTTATGGAAAGCTGGGAGGTGCAGGTAGGATCTAAAACTACACTTCACCACCAATGGGGCCAGTAGTGGGGGGGGGATATATGTTTTGGGGGTGGGCATGCCCTTAAAACTCATAATACAGTTGAATTGTTTGTAGTTAGCAGTTCTTGGGCAAATCAGTGGTGGGAATGTTAGTAAAAATAAGGCTGTCCATAGCAAAACATTCAGTTTTCCTACGGAAAACATCTGGGACAACTGTAGGAAAACAAGAAGATTTTAGCCTTAATAGCACTACCTGACTGTTATATAGAACGCCTAATCCATGCGTTATGTCTGTTTAGAGGTCTTCTAGGGGAAATATATTGAAATGAACTGGTTATAAAAAATATATAGCAAGCCAAAGAGGTGCACCTGGCTTGATATATGGTTTAAAAGCTGTGTTGATTGAGTGAGACTTATGGCTAACATACAGAAAACTATTAGTGTCGTTAGTGGACTAGAGATTAAAGGGCAAAGTCCAGACCCAAGGGGGGCATTGAGAGCAAGGGTCTCAGTTGTGCTGATGACACAAACTGCAGAAGCTTTGGAAAACTTCAATGTGTGAAGTGTGCAACGGCAGACCTAGATTGGAGATTTATTCAAAAGGCAGCAGATGGCAGGTGAGATTCATTGTGATAATGTAAGGGGTGGCATTTGGGGATTTAAGAATCCTGTGCCACTACAACATAAAAACTGTGTGAGTGATCTGTATGGAAAACATATTTTGGGGTTCTGGTTTGATAACCGACTTAGTCTAGCCAACAATTGCCAGGTAGCAACAGCTAGAGCTAGCAAATTGTCTGTATAAAAAAAGGGGAATAGATTTCAGAGAGAAAAATATTATTCTCCCTCTTTACCAAGGGCCCCATGGTAAGGCCTCATTTGGATATTGCGGTGCAGTTTTGAATCCATTATCCCCAAAAGAGGGACATCTTGGAATTGAGGGCATTCAGGAGAAGGGCAACGCTATATTAATAAGGGTTGAACTAATATGCAGGACGATAGACAAGTTGGCGATGTTTACATTGGTAGAGCGACGTTTGCGGGGATATTGATAACACCCTTATACAAATATATTAAATGGGCCATTACAAATGAACTCTTTGTGTGCATTGTTTACTATAAGGTGCATATATCAGAGGGACACGTTTGAACTCCTTTAAGGTGGAGAAAAGAAGTTTTCACCTTCAGGTTTAGGAAAGGTTTCTTAAGTGAGAACGGAGTGCAAATGGGAAAACTGTCTTCCAGCAGACATTTGTTGGTAATGGGAAAGTTCATTGAATAGCTTTAAAAAAGGGCCTGGGACTTAAGTTCCTTAAAACTAAATAATGATTGAGAATACTGGTATTAATGAATTATAGATTCTGGTGATCAAGGGATTTACTTTCCGATTGCCGTTTGGATAGTCAGGAAGGAATTTTTTCCCCCTTTTTGCTGGGTTTTTTTTGCCTTCATCTGGCGAATTCAACTGTTAGAATGTTTAAAATACAAAACAAATGAGGTGGATAGGTTGGACTTGATGGACGATATGTCTTTATTTCAACTACTTAATACTTGACTATGTTATATGTCAAAATGAAAAAGCAGAGTACGTATAATTACTATCCTATCTGCCCCACCCTGTAGCAAAGCTTTTATAACCGAGTTAACCCTGAGTACGGATTTATGGCTTTTGCAGCCAGGTGTATTTCTATGGGTTGGGGTTCTTAACATTCCAGAAATTCAGCGGCCAGTTGGCACAGCAGCAGTGAAATGGTCTTGGGCCACTGGAGGTGCAGATATGCTTATTAGAGATGGGGATCATAGCTGGTATATTGGCAAGCTTCTTCCAATCATCATTACAGGAAGCCGGGGGCGTTGTTCCTGGTGCAACCGGTTGGAAATAATTGATACATGTTTTCTTAATTTTTAGCAGCAACACAGATTTGTATCCATTGAATACTAATAACTGACAATTATCGCTGTAATCCCCAGAATTCATCTATGGTGGGCGGAAGTGCCCCTTGCCCAATAGCACCATGGGACCCCCCCCCCCCCCGTCCCCCAGGTGGGGCCCAGCAAGGAAAGGGTTAACCCCACAAGAGGTGGGGGAGGAGTGATTGCAGCCAGGGCACAATTTACCTGGTTGTCAGCCCATGATTGGGTCTGGTCCACTTAAGGTGGCTGGCTAGAGGCCCAAAAACCCTAAAAAGTCGTGCGAAGAGCGGGATGCGTAGAGTTTCGAGGATGGGTTGCAGAAGAAAGGAAAATCCTCCCAAAGCTGTAGGATCGGAGGAAAGGACTTCAACTCACCCTCCACCCAAGTTTGAAAGTATAAAATATATTGAGGTAAAAAGTGGAAATTAAACGTGGGGACCCAGGGGCTGGCTAAGCCATTGGGTAATATGCAAATGTCAGCTGTGGCTGGGTTTAAGGAACAATGTTTAGCCACGGGATTTTTAGCCCAGGTCACACCTTGGGTAGGTGAAGATTTTGGCGGGACCTCAGAGGGACCTGGCGAGGTGTGTTAAAATGGTTAAAAAACAATGTGTTGGGGATATTCTGGGTGTGAAACATAAAAATAAGTGTATTAAAGCTGGGATATTTCCCCCCTCACAAATTCGGGCCCTCTTTATTGGATGGTTTATTTAAAGGACAAGGTAGACTCACATCACCTCGCTCCTCTTCCCTCCATAGCTGACCATAGTACCCAGGTGAGAGACCTTAAAATCGTACAGTCTCACCTGGGTTCTTTTCTCAACTCTGCACTACTTACCAAATTTGCTTCGCGATTTCGCTTGTTCCTCGGCTCTTCTGCTTCAATGACAGAGTTCGCGAGGCAGGCCAATAGGAAGATTTACGCTCTGCCAAGAGGGTCCTCGTTGTTCTCCAATTGGCTGCCCGGACTTGTCAATGAACAGTAGGGGGTGGACACCAGTCTGGATCGCCGAAAGCAGATTTGCGGTGGTAGTAGTGCAGGGGAGTTAGAGAAAGGAACACAGGGGGGGACTTAGCGATTTTTAGGTCATCACCATGGGTTACTATGCTGCAGGGACGGGGAAGTGAGTATAATGTCCTTTTAAATAGTTTAAGCGTGCAACATGTCCCAGTTAAAAAGTACCATTTTTTCTCCCCCTTAGTAGATAAAACACCATGTGAAAAACTGGGATGACTATACATAGCATAAATAAATGTGTTAGGTTGAAAAAAAAAACAAACATACCCAAACCATTGGAGGGTTACAATTGCAGATTCTATGGACGTTTGCATTAAACATTCACGTATCAAACCATCTATAGTCTGTTTAAGGAAGAATCATGAGGAGGAATATGTGTTGCCACAAATTCTATCAATTTTAGCTTAACTGAAAGCTGTAGGCCAATTGTTACCAAGGGAATTATTGGTCAGATATTGGGCTCTTAAGTTGGTCTTCTACAATATGGGGATCATGCGATCAGAATGGCTGATTTAAAAAAAAAATGTAATGTAAAAAAAATGTAAACTTTTTATGATGTTGCCCGATTACCCATTACATTGTGCCAAGATTCTACAATAAACTGCTTGTACGAATAGGATTGTATGGAAGTAGTATATCAACCATGAAATAGCACATCTCCTCCTCACCTAGATAAAAAAAAACTATATATCGTGGAACACAAGTGAGAGGGCAAGCCCATTTAAACAATATAATGGTGTGAACTAAGAGTGTTTAGGTTTTGCTATAGTGTTGCACGCACCCGTCGTGGTTTGTTCGGTGACACAAGATTGCTTGTTGTTTGTTAAGAGGCTACCCAGTTTACCACCCGTGTTACCCAGATTCAGGTTCCGAAAATATTTCAGTATCTAGCTAGAGTTGCCCAGCTGTTCAGTAGCGACTGTTAGCTCAGTTTGGACACTGCTATTACCTGGGTCATGGTGATACACTGTTAAATAACCCATCATGACATGTCATTCATTTTATACATAATTCTCGGTTAAAAGCAAGTTAGTTGTTTGAGTTCCTTTAGGGTTTTTTTGGGGGGGTTAGTGGGTAAAGTATTTACACCGTTTATGGCTGGTTAATAAACATTTAGTTCATTAATAATTAGTATTTGTTTTATTATTTGCAGGAGACCATTTGACTGATGTCCCGACAGAGTTATAGCAGCTAGCAGCGGAAATAGGGAGGAACGAAGAGCCCAAGGGAGATGGCCAGTTATTGCCCTAGGAACTGGGATGTGACGCAACCGGACGAGAGGCATTAAATTTCACTTGTTATTATGGTCTCTTGAACAGAGTGAACAATAAGAAATATTACCAATTTGGTTATAGTAAGTTTACTGAGAAAAAAAAAGTTGGTTTTTTATCTTACAGTAATTGTTCAGTACTCCCCTGTAAAATATGGTTTTGCACTTTGTGTAGAAATCGATTCAGAAGATAACAGAAATGATAGTTTTGCTTTGTGTTTTTATTGGTTGAACTTTAGGAAAGATCATTGACAATATTCTGTTATAGTTTAAGCATGTCTTGTTGACTGGTCCTTAACAAATGTTACTTCGGCCAAATGCAACCAGTATGGAAAAGGGTGAAAAAGCTTGGAACAAGGTTTGGTTAAAAGCCCTAAAAAACTAAGGAGAAGGATTCCATCTGGCTATATTCACATTCAGCTATGCTGATTCGTTACTTGTCCCAGATCTAAACATATTGAGGCAGAAAAACCTAGGGGTAAAACAGAATTGATGACAATTCATTACGGTATCATGTGTGCCAGAGGGGAATTTTAGATCTTGAAGCATATGGCCAATGTTAATCTCAGGGTTTAAAACATACCACTTGTAAGGTTATTGATAGGACATATACTTAATACTTATAGTAAAGCTTACCTTCGTTTTAAGGAAGGCTTTTTGCTATATTTTGTATGTGGAGGGGCTTTAGGCACCTTAATCTCCCCTCCACTTTAAAGTGTGAAGAAAAACTGGTAATAATGTTTCACTTATTTACCAGCCACCAGACGTTTTACTGCTTTCACCCCTTTTTAGAACGGGGGAAAGGAAAATGACAAACTAGAGTGACTAGTGAACTGTTCTCCTTGGGTAAATCGCACGAGAATAATTTGAACTCACAAAAAGCCAAAGGGCTGTGTTTTACACACCTGCTGTATTTTCGGAAAACTACCAATTTGAACACAAAATCATTAGTCGGGCAATGGTGACAAAAAAGCTTGGTTCGTTGGTAAACCACATTTTGGTCTTAGTAACGATCGGGCACAAAAATATCGAACCTGTGTTGTACAAAGCCTAATGGAAAGGGGCAGTTGCAGGGCTCTCTGTACTGGGTGTTTGTATTTAGACTATTTACCCATTTTTTAATCAGCATTTCTTGATTGTAGTTAAGGCAAAAAAGTATTTTAGGGTCTAAATTTCATATTTTTAAAGGGCAAGGTCAGCCCTAATTTAACAATCTGACGGTTTGTGTAAGACCCCCCACAATCCCAAGAACTTCTACGTTGGTGCAAGGATATTTCTAAAGGCAAAAAACGTTATTCTTCCACTGTTCAGTCCCTGGTTCTTGTAAGTAATAAATAAATTAGAATAATGAGTTTATAAACTGTCTTATTTTTTTTTTTGTTACTCTTAGCTACCACACCAAGTATCACTGTGTACCATTACATGTGGTAAAATATTAATTAGGATACCAGGTCTCACTTGTCAGAAGAGGGCACAGTAAGTGTACAGGAACAGCAAGTACAGCGTTTTAAACTGCCATGTATTATAGAAAGAGGATTAATAAAGGGCACTACAAAAAGTAAGAAGGTATAGTCGTAAGGATTATTTAAGAAAACAAAATAGTAGGACTGTCTTATATTCATATGGCTAATTGACCCTAGTATACCACAGGGCCAATTGCAAAATAAAGTATCGGGGAGTGCCTTGCACCACTTCTGCCAAAGCTGTTGTTAATTTGTGACGCGCCAGCATTGTGGGGGCAGCAAGTTCAGTAAGGAGACAGGTGCAGGACGATCCATTAGAGTTCAAGTTTCCAGTTTCTATACCGTAGCGCAAAAATGTTAAAGTGGGGGGGCACCCCACGCTATCCCCCATATTACATTCAGCTAGAATGGGTTTGGACACCTAAGATTCAATAGCGCTGTTTTATGGGATACACCTTTTACTGTGTTTCCTCTAAACCAAACCTGGAAATATAAACAAGAATATAAAAATGTTTACTGTATATCTTCTCAAAAAGTGTAATGTAAAATATGAAAATATAATTAGCGAGCGGTTCAGCAGGGGAACCAAAAGGAACATGCCGTGACCAATTGTTGCGGTCCCAAGGGAAACGGCCCACAATTCGGAATGATTATATTATTCTGGACAAAAGGGGCAGCTTAAGGGAATCGGTTGGAGTCGTTTGGCCAATTGGCCCCCCCACCAACACAACAATTTTTTCAAACGACCGACCGATCCATGGAAAATATTATTGTTTTATGGTGTATTGACCAAGCCTAAAGTAGTTGCTATACCACAGGCAGAGTTCTTACGTTCCCTACCATGAGGCCTCGATCGTCTGCAGATTTCAGGCTTAAAACCTGCCAGAGAGAATTGGGGGAAAGGATTTGAGGTATGGAGTCAGAGGAAAATTTTTGCACCGGGGCCAATCATTCTTTTTCCGATAAACATGCTATAAAAAATTGATTTTGTACCAAATGTTAAGCCTGTCGTCAAGAATCACACCAAACATGTCAAATGCTGTAAAAAGAACCTGCTGAGACCAACTTTATTAAAACCTACATGTAGTAGAAAAGTGGTTATTATAATAACAGTCATGGTTCTTCTCTTTCTGGTGGGGGGGAGTAATTTAAACATTGCAAAGGGATTTCTGCTTTCCTGGCAGAACTGCGACTGACATTTCGAATTCTATATAAGTTTGTTATTTAACTCCCATAAAGACGGGGTTTTAAAATTAAATCACTCGTCTATTAATAGGGGACGAGACTTTATCCATGCCTTATTTATTTCCATCTACAATGTATCCGTGACCTGCTCTACTACTGTCTGTATGTAGAAAAAATATAAAGGACTGTCTTTGTTATTCCAAAATCTCCTTAAACTTCTACAAAGGAATGTTACAGGGCTGTTAAGGCTTTAATTGCTCGGGTAATATTAATAGATAAAAGATGAGTTTATTAACCAGAAAGGTTAAACTTAAAGCCTTGATTGTATTTAAATCCCACCAAAATTTCACTATAGATTTTCATTCAGAGACATTGTGCTGTCGATTTGCTTTCACTGCAGAAGTTGAATTATAGATTGAACCAGGGGAATGGGCAAAAAAAGGGGGGGTATTACATGTGCGTCGCAGAGGGCCGACCTGTGATGCATGATGTGTATGAGGACAACGATTGTGTGGGGCTATGATCAGAAAAACTCAGATCATTTTTTTTTCTTTGCACAGTTTTTGCGAGTATGGTATACTGGGTTCAGCTTAAACCATAGCCAAATTGCTAATTTAAAACAGAATCAAAAACCAAACCATTAAGACACATAAAAAAAATTAAAATAAAATTCCCCAAAAAATGCGTTAGTAGAATGTTTGTTTGGCAAACTAATGGAATTTTAATCCTATTTACACAGTAGTCTACATTTTTTACCTCAAACTTTTTACCCTTTTTTAAAAATGTCTGATTTTTGATCCGTCCGTACTTGTAAAAGAGGAGGTATTTGCTGATTTATAACAGACGTTGGTAGTTTACAATTGACATCTTATTTTGCACCACAATCGTAAAAATTTTACCGCCTGTTGCATAATATTATCACTGTGCCAGATATTGCAAAACTGCGTGGGTGGTACGCCCATGGCAATACAACAGTGTCTGGGTGATACGTCATGCATGACTGGCCATAAAGTATTGATCGCAATTGGTTTCGTACGCCCAGGGACCCAAAATTCATTTCTGCCTGTGTATAAAACCCCATAGGAAAAGTTTTTATTACTTGAATACAAGACAGGAAAAAACATGTTAAACAACCCCCAATTCATTTATATTGGCTTGTTGATTAGAAATAATAGAATCTACAGGAAACATTCCCCAGGATCAAGAAACTAGACCAAAAGGTTAAACATTAATAAACAAATAGGCAGACGAGACAAAAAACAACAGGAAATGTTGTGGAACAAAGCTAATTAATTGCAGAGGGGGGAGGACCTTTACCCGGGTTTCATTGTTCAAAACCTTACTAAATTTTTATAGCTTCAATAAGGAGGTTAGTACGGTTTTCTTATGGGCAGGCCAAGCATATTGTATCCAGCCTTCTTATGCTTTCACTTTACATACATAAACAATATGGTTGGAAAAGATAAATTCTTCTCTCTTTTTTCATAATTCTTCCCTAATTCTTTAACCTTACCGGTATCTTCCTCCCACATACATGTGAGGAAGGGTGCTATGACCCTCACCCAGTAAAGAATCCATGGAAAGGGTTCCACCCATAGACTAAATCGCTCCAAACCTCAAAACATGAAACATTCCGAGGTTTCAGGGTCATGTGATTTAAATCTATTAAATATCGTGTTGAATGATAGGCCCAGGGGATCTGAAAGCTACATTTAAAACTTCCACACTGTGGTTTGTTACATAACCCTGAGCAATCGATTTCCTGGTCAAAACTCCCTTTGAATTCAAATATGTTTGCAATTGTGATGGTTTGAATTGAATGCCACCAAGATGGAAAAGTCCTCAGGCAAGCTCTTCGACACAGAAGCTTAGTTAATTGTGGAAAAGTGGCAGGAAACGGCATGCTGAGTCTAAAAAGAAAGGTAAGAAAAAATGGTTTTTAAAAAGGGAGTATCAGTTTTTAAAAAAAGGATTTTCTTAATGGTGAAAAACCCCAAGACTTCCCATTTATACTAATCCCAAGGCGCCCACAAGACACTCCCTGGCCAGGACCAACAATTGTTCAGTTATGTTTTTCTGCCATTTTTGTTTTGGTGGCACTAGAGTAGAAGGGCCTAGAACGACTTTATAGCCCACACAGGGTTTGAGGTGGGGGGGGTCATTTAGGGACCACTTTGCCGGGAATCAAGGAGAAGTAAATTTTTGATCATTAATATGTTTTGACAAAATGTCATTTTTCATGGGCAAACAAGAGGTTTAAACTACCAGGGTATTTATGCCAGTTCATTCTTACTACCACGCAAAAATGTCTTCAAGATCTAAAACTGCAAGCCCAGTTGATCGAATGAAGAAATTCACGAGCCAGAAAATTGTGGTATGGGATTGTTATATTTGACATATTTGCCCATCATTTGGTGAATGCAAAGTTTATGTTCACCCCTAACCCCAAACTAATGTATTTCGCACAGGGTATTACAATGCATTACAACCAGATGTTAAAGATATACAGATTGTCCCCATTTCAGGCCAGAGGGATGGGAGGCTCCTCCTAAAGTGTAGTCAATCAAGGGCGTGATGCTACATCCACAGCCAATGATTGACTGGCTATTATTGCCTTTCTTGCTCAGCCACACATTTTAAGTGTAATCTACGGTTACGGTATTCCAGTTGTTTCAAGTGTATCTCTGTTCCGGTATGTTCCAAGTTTGGTCAGTGATCTTGTTCCGGTTATTCCGTTGTTTCAGTGTATTCTACTGTTCCGGTATTCCAGGTTTAAGAGTGTGTTTTATCTACTGTTCCGGTTATTCCAGTGTGTCAGGGTATATACTTGTTCGGTATCCAGGTGTTTCAGGTTATCTCTGTTCCGGGATTCCAGTGTTTCGTTGGTATCTCTGTTACGGTATTCAGTGTTCAGTTTGTAATATCGTTCCGGTATTTTCCAGTGGTTTCAGTGTATATCTGTTCCGGTATTCCAGTGTTTCAGTGTATCTCGTTCCGGTATTCAGTGTGTTTTCAGTGGTATCTCTGTTCCGGTATTCCACTGTTCCAGTGTATATCTTGTTACTTGGTATTCCACTGTTCAGTGGATCTCTTGTCCGGTTATTCCAGTTTCAGTGGATCTCTGTTACAGGATTCCAATGTTTCAGAGTTATTATACTCTGTTTCCGGTATGCCAGTGTTTTCGTGTAGCTTCTGTTCCAGTTATTACCACGTCTTCCAGTGTGTACATATTCTATGTGTCCAGTATTAGTGTGTCAGTGATCTTGTGGTCCAGCAAAAAATGGACATTTCAGAGTTACCAAGTTTGACCCAAACAAAGCCAAATCCCGGGTTGTGTATTTATCGTACATTGTGTGACGATTCTGTTTCGTGAATCATACGGTCATATCCTGATAGGTGAAAGCAGGCAGTTCCGTAGACCAGGCAGTTAAATGAATGTGAGGTGAAAAAGTTTCCCCACATTACCAATCTGAAACAGAGAGGACCCTTACTAGAACATGGTTTGGAACAGCAACTAAAGTGGAGGCGGCTAAGGAAGCCTGCTAAGACAACAGCTCTGCACATGCATGTTTTTATTATGGCAACAGCACATTACGTTGTTAGTTATAACAAACAGTGACATGTTTCTTCAGGATTGCATATACTGGGCTTGTTTAAGGCATACAGTTAGTGAATAAACAATGACGTGGAATTTAAATAAAGAAAATCTGTCCATGGCGTGTTTGTTGTTATTATTTTCAGCCAAAAGTGTTAGAAGTACGGCTTGTATATTACTTTTAAAGGACTAGTTTGTATTAAGTATAGTATAAAAATGGTATATAAGTATAGTATATTGTTAGGATAGACTGGTTTCGCTAGTATAGTATTATAGTATAAAATGGTTTTGTAAGTATGATCGTATAAAATGGGATGTATAGTATAGTATATATTGTATATAGATTTAGCATAGTAATATAGTATAGTAGTGTATTCATAGATAGTATAGCAGATTGTTATAGTGTATAGCTGGATTTAGTATACCGTAGATATAGTATAGTTATATTGAAAGAATGGTATGTAGTTAAAGTAGTATTATAGTATAAGTATGTGGAAAGATAGGTATAGTATGATGGTACTTAGTATACAGTAGTTAATCGTATAGATTGTATATAGTAAGTGATGTTAGAAGGTATTTGTATTACAGTGTAGTGTATAGTTATGGGAATCTTTAGTAGTATAGTATTAGTATTGTATATAGATAGGACAGATTAGTATTTTGAGGTATGCCATATGTGTGGTTACACACACGGACGTGGAAGCGAAAAGCCATGAAGTGAGACAATACACGATGGCTCAGAAACGGCAAAAATATTTAGCCAACTCTGAATTTAGACAGTCTGCAGTTTTTTCCACAAAACACCCCCGTAATTTAGAAATAATTCCCACAAACTATATGTTTACAAACAATATATATGCTATGTAACGCAGTAGTTTGTTCATTCATACCATCAATGGTGTGGGCGCAGTTCTTCGTAGAAGTTCGCATTTGTCTGAAAAAATTAACAAAAAACAACTTCAAAAGGTAGAAATCATGCCAAAACCTAATGGAATCTAAAAAAAAGTTACTAAATATCAATCTCCCAAATGTCCTGAATCAAACGGTATGCCATATGTGTGGTTAAACACGCGGACGTGGAAGGCAAAAGCCACGAAGTGAAACAATGCACAATGGCTCAGAAACAGCAAAAATATTCAGCCAAATCTGAATTTGAACAGTCTGCAGTTTTTCCCCACAAAACAATCCCCACAAACCATATATTTCTCAAATCCACACACCTTTATCTACATAATTCTGCAGTTTTTTCATTCGTACCATCAATGGTGTAGGCGCAGTTCTTCGTAGACGTTCGCAGTTTTAGTAGATTTTCTGTGAAAAAAAACACTTAAAAGTTGAAATCATGCCAAAATCCCAAGTAATGTAAAAAAAAGTTACCAAATATCAATCTCCTAAATGTCCTGAATCAAACGGTATGGCCTATGTATGGTTACACACTCAAACGTGGAATCAACAGCCACAAAGTGAGCCAATGAACAATGGCCCAATTACAGCAACTTTTCAATTATCAATCTTCCAAATGCCCTGAATCAAATGGTATGCCATATGCGTGGATGCACACAGGGACGTGGCCACCAACTAGCTCAAATGGGACGCATGCACAAGTGTAATTACAAGAAAAAAATCAAAGTGCTCTGTAATTTCAAACAACCCCAAAACTTGGAAATGCCCCCCACAAATAAAACCCCCAACTAAATATCAATCTCCCACATGTTCTGAATCAAATGGTATGCCCTATGTGTGGATGCACACAGAGACGGGGCCACCAACTAGCTCAAATGGGATGCATGCACAAATGCAATTACAAGAAAAAAATCAAAGTGCTCTGTAATTTGAACAGCCTACCCTTTTTCTAAGGAAACAATCCCGAAACATGGAAATTCCCCCCACAAACTATATATTTTTGGAATCTACACACCTTCAGCTACATTACAGTGCCATGCTTTCATACATACATGAAGAATTCCAGACCCAGTGATCCAAAGAACTCTGTGTTTTTAGGAGGTTTTGTGAAAAATAAAATAAGATGATTCAAGGATTGAAATCCTACCTAAACCAACTTGACAAGCAAGCAAAAAACCCACTAAATGTCAATCTCCCACATATCCTGCATCAAACGGTATGCCACATGTGTGGGTGCACACAGAGACGTGGCCATAACTAGCTCAAATGTGAGGCATGCACAAATGCAATTACAAGAAAAAAATCAAAGTGTTCTGTAATTTGAAGAGCCTAATCAACTTGGAAATACCCCCCACAAACTATATATTTTTGGAAGCTACACACCTTCAGCTACGTGATGGTATCATGCTTTCGTATATACATGAAGAATTCCAGACGCTGTTATTCATAGAACTCCGTGCTTTTAGGAGATTTTGTGAAAAAATAAAATAAGAGGACTCAATGGTTGAAATCCAACCTAAACCCACTTGGCAAGTAAAAAAACCCACTAAGTGGCAATCTTCCACATGTCCTGAATCAAACGGTATGCCATATGGGTGGGTACAAACAGAGACGGGGCCACCAACTAGCTCAAATGGGATCCATGTGCAATTGCAATTACAAGAAAAAATAAAAAAACACCACAACCCACCCCCCACCCCTATCCCCACTCCCCCTTTTAGTGGTATTTTAGTGAAAACCAGTTAGTACGGAGAGTCACACAAGTTTTTGCACACTCTACTTATCCTAAAAATTTAATCTGGTCTTTTTTTGGTACCTCTGCAAAATTTCTACTAAAATAGGCTTAGTTTACCGATATCACCGGGGACATTGGGAAGCTTGGAGAAGACAAAGTTATTTGCTAATTTATAGTTTTAGGTGAAAAAAAAAAAAAAAAAGGGTGTGTGTATCACTTTAAGAATATTTTTGTGTGCATTTCCCCCTTTTTTTTGGATCATTCCCAAAGATGATCATCAGATCATCTTAGGGAATTATACCGAACTTGGAATAGACCACACTAGCGTGTTTTTCGCGCGTTTGCGCACGCATTTCACGCTCACGATTTTCGCTAAAATGGAAATCGCGGGAACGCGAAAATTCACGCGATTTCCGATGCGCATGCGATTGCGCGTCCGTTCGCGTTTTGGTAACGCATGCGTTCACCATTTTTGGTGCGTTAACGTAGCGTTTCCATAACGCTACGTTTGGTGCTTGATTGGCCAAGCATGTCTCCAAACCTAAACCCTATTAAGCATCTGTGGGGCATCCTCAAACTGAAGGTGGAGGAGCACAAGGTCTCTAACAAGGTCTCTAACAGCCAAGCGTGAAAGGCGTGCACGAAGTTCTTCATGTTCCATTGGAATTACACTGCGCTTCAGATAATAGTGCATATTTGGAGCGCATGCAATAACCAATTTTTTGCGTATCTCATGCTGTCTGAGAACGGGAACGCAATGCAGCGCACACAAAGTGGCCACCCATTGTGATACGCTGGCATGCGTTTCTCACATGCTAACAGGAAACCACAATCGTAAGTGTGTGAGACGTGCTTGTGTTGCTTAGGCGCATATTTATAAATTTGCGGTATTGCACGTTTGCAATATCACGTTTTTTCATTACTTTCCAATTGCAGCAGCAAATGTACGCCTGCGATCATACAGTTACGAAGAACGTTCATAGAATAACAGTAGCACGGTAAATCTACGGTCGCGGTTGTAGATTTACGATCATATTGGAGATTTACGCTCGCCATCGTAGATTTACAATAGCAATTGTAAATTATCAATCATAATAAAAAGCCATACTGCACATTTATAAATATGGCCCTTAACCCTAACAGCACCACAGCTCAGCCGTCTCCAAGATCAAATGGAATTTGAAGTGACAAATTAGGCACTGAAGGGACACTGAACACATAGCAAATGCAGTCAGTTCAGATTAAACAGAACGTAACCTTATATCAAATAACTCAAAGGTTCTAGGAGTAAATGTATCTTTGTACAATGCAGCTTTTCATAGTAACTCCACCTGATGAACCTGTTCAAACTAGTCTGCAGACTGAGTCATTGGGTGCAGCCCTAGTTCCAGCTTGAAGTCACTTCAACACCAAATCAAATCAACACCGACTTATAGGGAAAAAATGTGACAGTTCCTGTCTGAGACTCATTTCTCCCAAATAATTTTTTTCCCAGTTTGGTGCCAGTGGTTGTTTGGTCACCATTTCAATGATGGTTGTCCTGGTGTCTACTCTAACGTGGGGTACACACAGGATTATATTTCAATCATTCTAGGTGAAATATTGACAAAAAGTTTAGCCCTGATGGAACGTTTGCTGTTTTTCTAGAAATTCGACCAGACCTGCTCATGTTAGTGCAGTCTTTAATAGGCTGCTCAGTCGGTCACACCAAAAGATCAGTGGTCCAAAATATCATTGGTATCTACCACCTTTTTTTATGACTAATGTACTACCGATTGATTTATTAATTAGTGGTCTGTCGGGAAGATAGGGTCATAATTGACCCATGTGTACCAGATACCCATGTGTAATATAGTTTTTATAGCTGCAGCATTAATATTGTCCATCGTTAATATAAAAACCTTTAGATTTTATTTAGACAAAAGGTTTTACACTAGACCAGAGCGAGGCCAGTTAAGGTGGCCATACACATTCGATTCCACAAAATGTGTGCCGCCCAGATCACATTAGTATCTGTTGGCACACATGCTGTGTGAACAGCACACACAGACCCGACAAATACACATATGTGGTATGGGGATCCGTTGTCCATACGGCCATACACCGCACAACAGATCAGCTCCCTCTACTTAAAAGGAGCCGATACTGACTGACGGAAATTTTCCGTCATTACCGATCGATCGGAGTGCCGACTATGGTCATTTGTCGGCCCTCCAATGGGTCGGGAACAGCCCCTACACACTGAGGATAACAGCTAAATTCCGTCGTTCCCCTACGGGATTTACCCATTATCGTTCATATGTATGGCCACCTTTAAGCCAGTAAAAATATTTCTACTAATAAACTTTAGCAGCACACTTCTGTTCAGTTTGAGTAACCTCTGGTCTACAGACTCCAGTGAATAGTTAGGGAGATCTGCTAACATGTAAAAGAAACATTTAATTGGTCTCAAAAGAGACACTTTGTACTTTTAAAGTAAATAAGCCTTACCAGTACCATTTGAACTCTAGGAACTCACTAGCCATTTCATGACTATACATGCACCCCCATAGCAACCTTCCCTTGAATTGTACAGGGGCATGCAGCAACTAGTAGAAAAATAAAAGGTGTCAGGCATTACCAGTGTGACCCTTGCCCAAGAAATCTGATTAGATTGTAGATCTCTAATTGCAGATATGCAATCGTCTATTGGTTCTCTGTGCAACTCTGTTTGTCCAAACTTTTCAATGAAAAAGAACAAACAGAAAAAGATAAAAAGAAACAATATTATATGATGTAATATACATACTATCTCTGGGTGAGAGTGTAAACGCTAACGATTCTTCTGGCAAGTAAAGTAAATTGTTTGCAAGCTGCATACAGTAAATATTTTAGCATTTTGCCCACAGGTAGAGGGGGTATGGCAGGATGAAAAGGGGTAAACCAACCCCTCAAAACAATGGGGGAAAACTGATCTGACAAAAGTCTTCTCCATTTATTTTCCAACCTATTTTTTTAGGCCCATACATAAGTACTTGCCTGCCGACCGTGTTTTATTGAAGAACAGGAGGTAAAGGAGCTGTGTCTTACCTCCCATTCTTCAATAAAATGTTCAGGAGCTGGGAACGAAGGTAACGTACTTAAAAACAATTAAAAATACATATACAGGGCTCTCACTTAATACTATCCAGGTTATCACATATTGCGACATACATATAAAAATGATAAAGTGCCATATAGCTACCAGTCTCCTGTCTCGTCAGTCAAAGTAATCCACGTGGTGTTAAAGTATGCAAGGCCCTGTATGGAGGCAAAGCAGGTGGGACGCGTTGATGTATTGATGTTAAGTGTATCTATAAACAGATTGAGATCGTTATTTTTTGTATTTTCCGCATATCGTGAGCATGTGGAGTGACGTCACTCTAGCCGCGTGAAACTTAGCGTTTGCGGCCTATATAAAAAGAAGGAAAAATGGGGAACAAAGCAGCATGGCCGAGAAAGCTCCGGCACTCGAATAAGAGGAGCGAAACGCGTCCCACCTGCTTTGCCTCCATACAGGGCCTTGCATACTTTAACACCACATGGATTACTTTGACTGACGAGACAGGAGACTGGTAGCTATATGGCACTTTATCATTAGCTAATAGAAGGTCTTTTATATGTATGTCGCAATATGTGATAACCTGGATAGTATTAAGTGAGAGCCCTGTATATGTGTTTTTAATTGTTTTTAAAGATATCCCTTCTGTAATAGAGGACTTTATTCACTCTAGCACACTGATAATTTAAGATTTTTTTCTTTGTAATTATCTAAATCAATAAAGACGGTGAGAAAGAGATTCCAAAGCACTGAGTAAAGCTGGCCATCCACCACAAACGTTTACATCCCTACATTCCTGCAACGTTCCATCGATATTACCATCGTAAACATCCGGCAAATTTTGCGGAAACGCCGGCAGTTAAAACTGCTGCTACACTCGATATTTCAAATGATTCGATATTCATCTCAGATTGGATGTCTAATCTGTGTAACTTTAAGGTAGTCTATGGCCAGCATGAAACTCGCATTTCTTTCCTCCAACCTGCTGAGTTGCAAGATCAATATAGACAGTACAGACAAGTCCCTTTCCTGGGTTCAGATTTTTAAAAAATATTTTGCCTTTTACATTCGGCACTTGATATTCATTGGCCAAGAGAAGCAGAAAATAATAAGTGTTGAAGCTGTTTATATGTGAGGAAAGAGATCAAACATTTGAACCAACATTGTTGAAATCATATTGGTTAATTTTTAGCTGTTGGCAAATGTGAAACAATAGCACAGAATTGTCTAACAGCAGGTGCCAGTGAAAGGCCCCTTCTCAGTGCAACTTGTTTGTCTTGGGCTGACAATGTGATAAGTGTATGTAACCAACATTCTCATGATCTCTTTGGTTGACTTTGGCTGTGCTGTGGTTAAAGTGTATGTAATATAAATATATTCAGAACAATATACCGCACACCTTGTTATCAGTCATCAGGGTTGCTGTCTCATAGAGCCATGTACCACTTTCACAGCAATTTAATACTGCCAGAACAAAATATCCATGGACACCCAATGTCCGGTGAAGTAATCTGCTTTAGTAGTGATATTGCCCACTCTCACACAAAGTTTCTATGTATTATTAATTCAGGGACATACAGGCCAGTTTGGGACATTTCTTTGCTTAAAATGGCCTAAAATCTTCCCCTGTGAGCTCCCAGAATCATCAGATAGAAGTCTCAGAAAATCACTGTTGACAGCCAAGGGAACAAGGGCTGGTAAGTAAGTTTGGCAGCAGATTTAAACACCACGTACCTTTTGAGATTGAGGTTTTGGGTGCCAATTAGCTAAGCTCTTAAAGTTAGTTTGGGGGTGGACATACCCTTTAACCCGTACGTGACAAATTTTAACACATTTATTAACAACAAAACAGGTACGATTGTTGGACTTATTTAATAACAGGTGCAAACATTTTCCCGGGCCATGGCAACATGCAATGTGCGCAACCGGAGTGCATGCGATTTGCAAATAAATCTTGAAAGCATGCTCTGAAAAAGGATTGTAGCCCATGCAATGTTGCCCCACATTGACATGAACTGCTCTGTGTTACTCATGCGCAAATGGATCGCAAAACGCTATTGTAAGCAAGCTAGTGTGGCCTACCCCTTGATTTGTAGCAAACGGGGTTGTCAATTTTTTAAAGAATTGGGTGGTTTCTAATTTTTCACTAAAGATTTTAATGGGCAACCATAGTCCTCAAAACCCCCTCTCCATCCTCTCTCATGGCTGAAGTGGCCAATTAGAAGTTCCTGCAGTGCGTATCTATCCTTTAACCAAGTGCTTCCCAGCACTGGGAGATGACAAATCGCACTACGAACCAAATTTGGGGGACTAGTATGGGGGATCTTGGAGAATAAGTTTGATTTACTATTATTGGAGGGGTTGGTTTGGGGGTTTCTTGGAGACTGTTGTTTTCCTTTAAATAAACAGGTTTACGTAATTAATATATATTTTGAAGGCAGGTAAAATAAAAATAAGGAGACATTATAATGTAATTTTATCATGTTTTATTGAAAAACAGCTAACATCCTGCACATGTCTACCTACATTATAATGCATTCAGTGTATATAAATATTATAAATATTTCTTATTTAATTACTGATTTACTTGATTTTGTTAATAATTTGTTAACACTATAATTCCTACACAAGATCATTTTGAATCTCTAAGTTATTGGAGAGCAAAATGCACAGAGGCCTGAAATGTTCCTGCTTGACTGGGAAGCAATAATGAAAACAAAAGCATCAAAGTGGTAAGTAACAAAAATACATGTACATTACACACTGAAAAGAAGACAAACATCTGTAGTATATACAATAGAAAAGCTCAAAAACAGGACAGGTGTAAAAAATAATAGGTGTTACATATTAGGCAGAGCAAATGGAAAGCCTACACCAGTAATGTTCAACCTGCAACCCTCCAGACAAGCATTCTGCAGCCAGGGAATAGAGGTATTCAAACATTCTGAGGGCTTGCAGGTTGGACATCCCTTACCTACACCTACACTCTAATGTATTGAAGGTGACAGGAAAGGCTTCAGCTATTGCCTTTAATTTGTGTAAATATTTGTGTTTACATTCTGTTAAGTGGTAAACCTGCAGTGATATACTTTTTGTCTGGTTTTCCCATATGTTAAATGATATGAAGATGCATTTTTATTCTTTTTTTATTTATTTATTTTTATTCTGCTGGGTGTTTTGAGTGTTGGGTTCATAAATTGATGCCCCTTTAAGCACAATGTCAGGCATGTAATATGTTTGCAACAGTGGGAGTGTCAAGTACAACCCTTGTAAACAGGAGAGACCTACTAGAGCATTTATAAATTCACAAGCATTAGAGAACAAGAGGATCAATAAAACATTTTTAGCCTGACACACCTTGCAACATGTTAATACAAAAAACACAACATTGTTCACCTTTCATTTCATGCACACTGTATTTATAGTAAAGGTTACAAAATTTCAGTGAATTGGCAGTAGTTATTTATATTGCATGGAGGATAATAGTGATAATATTGGTTTATTACATGAGTATTTTCACAAAAAACTATCTTAGTTGTCAGTATTATGCAGTGGCCTCCAGTTTGCTATAATCTCCACCATCTGGCCTGATAGTCAGTTGATCAGATTCATCTTCAATTTGTTGCCTTTTAAAACTAGCTTGGAATTTCAGTTTAGCTTCAGGATCAGGGCAGAAAAGATATTCGTAAATAAAGCCAGCAAGGATACCTCCCATTATGGGACCAATCCAGTAGATCTACAAGGAAATATATCCAAATTACCAAATATGTTACTTTCATTTGTATTTGTCTATGCAAGGTAGGTTACCTACAATTAAGGAGATACAACATTCAAATCAGTGCTTATAAGAAAGAATGTTTTCTATCAATGTATTTTTATACAAATGATATCAGAGATGTCCTTTTAATTCACAGTAAGAAGTACACCATCCCTTAGGCTTAAATCAACCCCCGTATGTGAACATAACTAGATATTGTGTAAAGTTAAAACATAATAGTTAATATTTGGTTAAGTGGGTGTGAGCCTGGCCTTCCCTGTAGGAAATGTATCATTCAAAAAAACTGCACCAGGGTTATTTTCCTCACACAAGGCAGCTTGACTTTCTGGCAGGCAAAAATGAAAAACAATTGTAGCAGTATAATTACCAGCAAACACACTTTTAGGGCTATGTACGCTACGGAGAGATGTAAAAGTCTTTTTCCGTCTTAAAGTCACATTTATCCATGTACCAAGGGTAAACAAGACATAACTTACGGCGGTTGCAGCGGTACACAAAAACTGTGTCCCACAACCTCTGCAAGGTATGTACCGAGACAATAATGGCTCTTTAAGAGCGTTAAAGATTCACTATCGGCTCAGTGCATTGCCTAGAGGAGGCAATAGTGAGCGATACTGGCTCTCCTTGCATTGCCCTATAATTTACTGGTACAAGGCAAGTGTAGATCCCCATCTGACTTTTACCACTTCTATTACAGTATTTCTAAACGTCAAATGAATTCTGGACAAATTAAGGAAACATCAAATGATTGCTGAGTATGTCAGGGTCAGGGTCTCAAAGTGTGTGTCAGGGACACACTGGTGTGACTTCAAAGAGCCAGATGTGTGCCTCATAATTTTGGTAGTGGAAATATCTTCACCAGTGTAATATTACACTACATTGATTTGAATACAAAATATACTGTAAAGTGCATAAAATATGGGTAATTACAACTTTAAGTCCAACACCAAGAACACAGGAAATACCGCTCTGCCAAGTGCGCCACAATCTGAATAAGTTTGAGATCCACTAGACGATGTAAGTAAGGAATATTGTAAATAAAATCATGTCAGTTAGGGGAAAATTGTATTTAATATGCCCATTGTAACTTCTGCTAGTTTTTCAATATAATCTTTTCCTATTGGATTGAATCAGGTAGAAATACTGTAACAACCATTTTCCTAACATGAGAGGATCTATTTATAACTTAATAGAAATATATTATTTCACTTACCCAGTGATTTTCCCAATGATTAAAAATAATGCTTGTTCCTAAAGATCTTGCTGGATTCATACTGGCACCTGTATATTGAATCTAAAAACAGCAAAGGAAAATGAATCCCATTTTACAATATATATTTATATATTACTAATCTTATGAGCTGGTCATTCAATCAAAGGGCAACTGTACCCTCCCAAACAACCCCCCTCCTCAGGTTGATACTGCTATGTTCTCACCCATTGGTTTGTCATAGTGTTTATTACATTTGTTTGTAATAAACACTTTGGTTTTATATGTGTGACTACATTTTGAATAGAAACTGATTTCAGTGTAGGACAAAGCAAAAAAAGGTAATTTTTAGTGCTGTACGTTCACAATAAAATAACATTTGCAAAGATTTTACAATATATGTTTTCAAGAGTGTGTCTATGGCAATATGATTTTATTGGGAAAGAATATCCCTAACCACTGTATTGACTGTCAAATATGGTAAGTGTGTAATAATGTATTTTCCCTATTCAAGGTCTCAATTATCTATCTTTAAAATTTCCATCAATACTCAACTACATAGTCGATACAGAGATACGATAGGGAGAGACCAACACACACACAGTCTGAACTGTGATCAAACTGTATCTAATTTTACACCACAAGTGCCACATGTTTCGTGTGGAATGCACCCTTTATCATGTGGACTTGAACACATTGTGTGGAAGTTTTACAGGGTTATTCAATAAAAGTTCTTATCGATTAAAACCAATCGGATCTTAGCTTTCAAATGTTAAATAAGATCTGATTGGTTGGGGCAAAATTAGCACCATTTTAAAACGATAAGAACTTTTATTGAATCTCCCTGTTAGTGTGAAATTAAAGGAACTGTTCCCTCAGAAAGTGAACTATTCCATTTTTGCATTAATTAAAGAACGGGAGGTAAAGGAGTTCTGTCTTACCTCACATTCTTCAATTAATGTATCAGGAGCCAGGAATGAAGGGAGGAAACTTACCAGTGAGTGTGATCCACCGCTGGCTCCTCTGACAGGCCCTGTAAGTTTCAAGGCTCCTTCCCAGCTCCTGTTACATTTATTGAAGAACACGATGTAAGACATAGCTCCATTACCTCCCGTTCTTCAATTAATGCAAAAACGGATAGGTTCACATTTTGAGTGAACACAGCAGAGTTTGATCTAGGTCTCTCCCTATCATATCTCTGAATGGAGTGTGTAGTACAGATAAATACCAACATTACCAACAGTTTATTTATTTATGCTTTTATTATTTTCTTAGTACATCCTTTTAGTGCCTATATTAAGACGTTAAACTTCCCTGAAAGATTTCCAATGTGCATTTTAGGGCTGACACTTTTTTGGATTTATGGTTACTTATTCCATTTTGAGAAAGCAATGTGCGGTGTAACACATTTCACCCCATGCCTGCTTTCCAAAGACAACACCCACTGTTAAAAGGCTACTCCAAACATAAAATTAGAATTGCCACCCAGCCCGTCCGGTAAATACCAGTAGGGCTTCTATTTATGGCATAGAATGTTCAGTCCTCACCCTGATTAATTGCTTTGATCTGTAAGCAACTGACAATACATATTTCTGTCATTTGCAGTTCAGTCTATGATGGACATTGCAAGAGGACTGTGATGTCCTGCACATTCTGGGACTGTTGGTATGTATTTCAAGGGACAGTAGATTTAATTCATACTATACCAGTACCTTGTGCTTGGAGGGGTTTAAGGACATCTATACTCATCATTTTAAAAAAAGGTCTATCCTTACTGCATCATTTTGCCGAGTGCTCCTACCTACCAACTTGCCGAAGATGAGCGGCAATCCAATGTTAAATGATGTTGCAAAGACGTACAGCAGTTATTCTGAATTCAGGCCCAAATTTGCATAGCAAAACAGCAGGGTGTTGGAGAGGAGAAGCTGTGAGCCACAATTGCTTTGATTGCAAACTTTAACATTACATTAGAAAGCATCTATAGTAAATCAGGAGATACAAGCTCTCAACCCTACCTCCTATTTATATGGTATTGCTATAGTATATATATCAATATATATCTTCTGTATGGTGTGGCAAACACCTAATACATAGCAAGTTCAAACAGAGGCACTCAAATTATCAATTTTCATGTATTTTATTTAATGCATATGCCCCATCAGCGATGTTTCGGGATTATGATCTATTTCTCATGCTTTACTGGGCAGCCATGTTTCAATTATAGACATCACTTCCTTTTATAGCCAGGATACATACTAAGCCCCTCCCCTATTATAATCCAATACAACACATAGTACATAATATGCATAATATACAGTATAAACATACACAATTTTCTACCATGAGCACATAGTGTATAGACAAATGTCAGACACCCAGATTTGCTAAACATATAGATAGACATTATAATCCCTATTTAGGCCAGAAGGTGTGAGGGATCCTAGCTTATGGACCACACCTCCCTTATTTTTAAGTGGGTATCCCTATAGGTCTTTCCGATCCAACCCTTTGGTATATGCTCCAATACCATAAATCTTAATTGGTCAGGACGATGCCCCATCTCATAAAAATGTTTGGGTACCGGGAGATGTTTGTATTTTATTTGTATGGAGGATCTATATTAAACCATACAAGATTTATCTTTTTATACAGTCTCCCCTACGTATAAGAGACCACAGGGACACACTATAACATATACTACAAAATCGGTATTGCATGTGAAGGTGCCCCTTAAGGGGAAGATTTGACCTGTTTGGAGAGGTACAAAAGAACTTCCCTTAATTACCATATCACAATTTACACAGTCCATACAGGGATGTATTATGGCCACCGAGCCATGTATTTCGTTTAGGTTTAGTCCCTCTCCCTTATAGGCAGTATCAGGATAGGCAAAATTCAATAGGTACCAATGTTTTTTAAGAATCCTTGAAATCTCCTTCTTATATGAAGTGGGTGACTACTGGAAAAATGAAGCACCTGGTTCCTGTCTGTCTGCTTTCTATATAATTTCAATTGTAACTCAACTGCTTCAAAGTGAAGGTCAAATTTAATCGTTGGGTATAACCCATTTAACCTTTTGTGAAACTGCCTGAGGTCCTCTGGGGTACCCTGCCAGAGGATGACCACATCGTCAATGTATCTCCACCATCCAATAACATGGGCTCGGTAGAGATCATCAGTGAAGATGTGGCCATCCTCAAGCCAAGCCATGAAGGCATTGGCATAATGGGGGCCACATTGGACCCAATGGCAGTCCCATGTCTATCTACAGCTTCGTGGGACAGCCATGGGGTCTAATGTGGCCCCGCATATGCCAATGCCTTCACGGCTGCATCAAGCCAAGGGTCTGTTGGTAAATCCATTGGTAGATCCATTGGTAAATGACGGTGCTCACTTGGTCGGCTGGTGTGTACTCAGCCTAAGAGAAACATGGAAATTCTCACTCACAATCATTTAAGGAAGTAAAGTTTCTTTTGAAACAGTAAGGTTGTAAGAGTTTTTTTTGCTATTATTAAAATAAAAGTAAATGGAATATAGAGCAACTATTGGAATTGAGATTTACCCGAGTGGCTGAAATTTATTTTAAATAAGAGGAAACTACTGAAACCAGATCCTAAAAACCTGTCACCTGTTACGTGTCTAGGTTGAGATTATTGCTCATTGTAAAACAATTTCTCCACTATAAGTAGCTCTCATGTTAACAATGGGTGTGGCCAGATTATGTGTCAATCAAAGCGAAGTCACAGTTACAAAATTAAATCAGGTGGGTGCTATAGAGACTCTACATGTTACAAAATCTTTCTTACAACTTACAGCAAAAAGATGTCCAATTGTGACTGAGAGTCCAATAATCAGAGGAATGGGGACTTTGATATCTGTCCTTTTTGCGTCACATGAAGCGAAAATTGTAAAAACCAACTGGAAGGTGATAATGGTTTCCACCAGCAGAGCCTGACCATGTGATACGGAAACATGTTCCTAGAAAGACAAAGAAAAGACTTAGCAACCAAATAAAATCACTGTGTCCACCAACAAAAAGGGGGCATTTTTGACACCAGACTTGCCGAAATGTTGTTTGATCGATATTATCAAATGCAATAATATCGGTCCGTCTATGGCCAGTGTAAGTGTTTAATGGTTAATGGAGACACAGGAAAAACAGAAAATCTATACATAGCCAAGACTGGGCTATCATCAGGACGTTGAAACGAGTTGATGTGAACTAGCAATAAAAAAACTTTTCTTTTTGAGACATTGTAACAAGTCCTGTAAGTGTGGTCTTTTTCTTCTGTAATGATATATATATATTGATGATAATATTATGAGTAATGACTAATGTTGAAGGAAGTTGTAGTTCTGAGACTGAATTTTAAGTACATTGGTGAGTAATATAGCTCTGGGATACCTGAACAGGGGCACAAACCAAGTAGGAAGGCACCTTTATGAATGATTACTCATGGTATGTTCTGGAACCATTAGTGCATGCATATTCACACACACAACAAGCAAATGAGCTACACAAGGACACACCTTTTTGAACTAGAATGAATAAAATATGCTAGTGAAGGTTCTCATTCATCCAGATCATAATATATATGTGGAATTCAGATCAACTGGACTTGAAATTTAGTTATTGAAGAAGTTTTTCTAGTCATCTGTCATCAATTTCTGAATTGAGAGATCTAGTCGGGATGACTAGTGAAATGTCTTCAGTAACTAAAGTCAAGTTGATCTAACTGAATACAACAGATAGGAACAAAGGAGTTCATGTAAATTGAAACTGTGAGTTTGCTACTACTCTGTTGCTCTTTACCCAGGTGTTTTTAATGATGCACGTATCTGCATGTAAACTTTGGGTAGAAATTTTTCAGGTCAGGTTTGGTACAGTAAATATCTTTTCAATTAAATCGCATTCAGTTCAGTTCAGAATCGTATGTTTTTCAATCAACAGTTGATTGTTTTATCTCACAAGATAATTGTAAAACAATCATACTTAAGTCCATTGTGTATGACTAAAGCCTCATACACACGTGTGATTGCGGGAGCCAACCTGCAAAGCACGATGTGAATGCACGGCTGTTTTGGCCGATAATCATGCATAAGTAGAAATGTCAGCATGTTTAATCTACCCAATAGCCAATGAGCTAAAAATGACTGTTAAAGTGACCATACACTACACTACGTTCGACGTTCCTGTGTCATTTCGGACAACCAGGTTTTGGTTTTGAACCTCATTTAAGTCATTTCTCCAGAGTGATCAGCTCTTGAGCGATTTTCTTTCAAAGGGATTTTCTGTTTTAAAGGGGTTTGTCTGTATTTAAGGGGTGTGCGTTAAGAAACAAAAGTGTTTAGAACAAGAAAGTGTTTAAGAACAACACTGCTGTTTCTCTGTGTATTGCTGTTGCTGTGTACTGCTGTTTAGTATGGACAGTTTTGTTGGGGCCACGCAATGTGCATCCTGCCGCATGTATGGGATCTTGTGAGTCAAGTGTGAGTGGGTTGCCCATTTGGAATCTGAGGTCCAGAATCTAAAGGGGAAACTTGCAGCATTGCAGGGCTTGGCAAACCTGGAGGAAATGCAGGCACTGGCAGGGGCCAGTAAACTGGTGGATGGAGATGGGGCAGATAAGGTGGTAAAGGAAGATAGATTTGTAAGAGTCACCAGGGGAAGTAGGGGACGGAAGGATAGGGACGCTTCTTCCCAGCTGGTCGATCCCAACAGATTTGCCATTTTAGGATGATGGCTTGGAAGCAGCATGTATGGAGCGGGCCTTTCCCTTGAGCACCCAGGGAACGGCCATCTCCAATACAAGGGAGGGAGAACTGGGGGCTAGGAAGGATAGGCAGATGGTAGTGGTAGGGGACTCCATTATTAGAAGGGTAGATAGGGTAATCTGTCGCCAAGACCCTGCATGCCGAACAGTGTGTTGTCTGCCTGGTGCTAGGGTTCGACATGTGGTGGATCGTGTAGACAGATTATTGGGTGGGGCTGGGAGTGACCCGACGGTCTTGGTTCACATTGGTGCCAATGACAAAGTTAGAGGTGGAGGTGAGGTCCTTAAAAATGATTTCCGAGAATTAGGGGCCAAGTTACAAGCAAGGACCTCAAGGGTAGTGATTTCAGAAATACTACCGCAGCCACGTGCTACGCTAGGGAGGCAACGGGAGCTCAGGAGTATAAATGCGTGGCTAAGAGAGTGGTGTAAGGATATGGGGTTTGGGTTTTTAGAGAACTGGACTGACTTTTCTGTTGGCTACAGGCTCTTTAGTAGAGATGGATTGCACCTCAATGGTGATGGTGCAGCTGTTT
This sequence comes from Hymenochirus boettgeri, assembly GCA_019447015.1. NCBI lineage: Eukaryota > Metazoa > Chordata > Amphibia > Anura > Pipidae > Hymenochirus > Hymenochirus boettgeri. Next base: position 234,636,625 of record CM033474.1, read on the forward strand.
TTGGGGAGAAGAAGGCTAGGGGGTTGGAGGAGATTTTAAACTAGGTATGGGGGGGAGGGTATGTTGAACTACACAGGGGTAGATAGAGAAGTTAGGGATCAGGGGGCTAGTAACACAAGGGAGGATGGAGAAGGGGGTGGGGGGAGCATAGAGGATAAGGAGGCATGTACGACCATGTATGGAAGTAAATCAATTGATAATCTAAAATGTATGTTTACAAATGCAAGAAGTCTGGCTGGAAAAACAGGGGAACTTGAAATAATCGCTGGAGTAAGGGAATAATCGTTGGAGTAAGGGAACTGGCAGCACCTCAAAAGGTATAAAGTTCTTAAATTTTCTATATGAGCATTTTCTTTCACAGATAGTAGAAGTTCCTACTAGACAGAATGCATTGTTGGATCTGGTGATATCTAATAACCCTGAGCTCATTTTGGATATGAAGGTAATGGGAAGCTTAGGGAATAGTGACCATGATATAGTGTCATTTAATATAGGTTGCAAAAAACTAAAGTGCACTGGGTTAACAAAAACTTTAACTTTAGGAAAGCTAATTTTATGCTGTTAAAGGAATCGCTCCTGCTCATAGACTGGGGGAAATTGTTTCTAAGTAAAGATACAGAGCACATGTGGACCACTTTTAAAGGGATATTAAACTATTTCATTTCTAAATCTGTACCTTTAGGGAACAAGTGTAAAAAAATTAGGTCCACTCCTGCATGGCTTAATGCTCAGGTAAAAAGGGAAATGGAAAAAAAGAAAAAGGCTTTTAAAATTTTGAAAACAAAGGGAACAGAACAGGCTTACAGGGAGTACAAAAGCTGTAATAAAGAGAGCAAGAAAGCAATTAAACTAGCTAAAATAGAAAATGAAATAAGGATTGCCGAGTCCAACCCCAAAATGTTTTTTAAGTATATAAATGGTAAAAAGATGAGGACTGAGAATGTGGGACCATTAAATAATGGGGCAGAGGTGGTTGTAGAGGATGTCAAAAAGGCTAATCTGCTAAACTATTTTTTTACATCAGTTTTTACTGTTGAGAATCCTTGTCCTTACAGCGGGGATTGTAATAATATGCAGGGGAGAAATGAAGTGTATTCACATTGGCTAACAGAGGATATGGTACGGAGACAATTAGACAAAGTTAATATCATTAAAGCCCCAGGACCAGATGGATTACATCCTCGGATTTTAAAAGAGCTTAGTTCTGTTTCTCATCTTTTCAGATTCGCTTTGGTCTGGGGATGTGCCGCTGGATTGGAAAAAAGCCAATGTAATACCAATATTTAAAAAAGGTAGTCGTTCACAGCCTGGTAACTATAGACCTGTAAGCCTAACATCAGTAATAGGGAAGATGCTGGAAACTTTGTTACGGGATCATATCCTTGACTTTGTCTCCAGTGATCATCTTATTAGTAGTAGTCAGCATGGATTTATGAGAAATAGATCATGCCAGACATATTTAATTGGTTTTTTATAAAGAAGTGAGTAAGAAGTTAGATTCAGGCACAGCAGTGGATGTGGTATATTTGGATTTTGCGAAAGCTTTTGATACTGTGCCACATACTGTACGACTAATGTATGAATTGAGGACTGTTGGCCTTGAAGAAAAAACATTTGTTCATGGATAGAGAACTGGTTATTGGATCGCAAACAGAGAGTGGTGGTTAATGGAGCTACATCTATGTGGGCTAAAGTTCTAAGTGGATTGCCTCAGGGTTCTGTACTGGGGCTGCTTCTGTTTAATCTGTTTATAAATGACTTAGAAGGGGGCATTGAGAGCAAGGTCTCTGTGTTTGCTGATGACACTAAAATATGCAGAGCTTTGGAAACTTCAAATGATGTGCAAATGCTGCAAGCAAACCTAGATAGATTATCAAAATGGGCAGCAGAATGGCAGATGAGATTCAATGTTGATAAATGTAAGGTGATGCATTTGGGATTTAATAATCCCTGTGCCACCTACACCATAAATAACTCTGTGTTAAGTGCATCTGTAATGGAAAAAGATTTGGGGGTTCTGGTAGATAACAGACTTAGCTATAGCAAACAATGCCAGGTAGCAACGGCTAGAGCAAGCAAGTTATTGTCTTGTATAAAGAGGGGAATAGATTCAAGAGAGAAAAATTATTCTCCCTCTTTACAAGGCACTGGTAAGGCCTCATTTGGAATATGCGGTCCAGTTTTGGAATCTCACATACAAAAGGGACATCTTGGAAATTGAGGCAGTTCAGAGAAGGGCAACTAAATTAATAAATGGAATGGAGGGGCTTGAATATGCAGACAGATTAGACAAGTTAGGGCTGTTTACATTGGAGAAGCGACGTTTGCGTGGGGACATGATAACCTTATACAAATATATTAATAGGCCATACAATGAACTCTCTGGTGCATTGTTTACTAATAGGTCATATCAGAGGACTCGTGGACATCCTTTAAGGTTGGAAGAAAAGAAGTTTGATCTTAAGGTTAGGAAAGGTTTCTTTACAGTGAGAACGGAAGAATACAGGGTGGACTGCACTCCAAAATATGATATTTATTACAAGCCAAACATCAAACAGTAGTACAACGTTTCGAGGGTAACACCCCCTTCATCAGGGGTGAAACTGTGGAAATGTCTTCCAGCAGAAGTGGTAATGGCAAGCTCATTAAATAGCTTTAAAAAAGGCCTGGATAAGTTTCTAAAACTAAAAAATATTGAGAATTACTGGTATTAATGCATATAGATCTGGTTGATCCAGGGATACTTTCCGATTGCCGTTTGGAGTCAGGAAGGAATTTTTTCCCCCTTTTTAGCTGTTTTTTTTTTTGCCTTCCTCTGGATCAACTGTTAGGTAGGGTTAAAAAAAAAAAAAAAAAAGGTTGGAGAATAGGTTGGACTTGATGGACGTATGTCTTTATTCAACCTTAATTACTATGTTACTATGTAACCACCAGGGCCAATCACTTTTGAAACAATGTTACAGGCACAATGTCAGTCATAACATACATAACAAGAAGAAAGAAAGTATTAATCCGCAACACTCTAATAGACTGAATAAACAGAGTGGGTCTCATATATGTATATATATATATATATATATATATATATATATACATACATACAAGAATTGTAGAAGCACTCCAATTAGGCTAATTTACAGCTACATTTAGCGGAAGTGCTACTGAAATTGAAAATGTTACACGTTAGGACCTTCCAGACTGGGGTTACCTTGACGTGGTTGGAAGGCTTTTCATTCATGTGATCACAGTGATGTATACTAAAACCCCTTTGTTTGTAAAGTATGCCAGTGTGCAGATAATATGATATTGTATGGGGCCTAGGAATGTGCATTGATTATCTTTCTATGTTTGTATAAATGTTTGACCAGATCAGTAGCACTTCCGCTAAATGTAGTTGTAAATTAGCCTAATTGGAGTGCTTCCACAATCCGTGTATTGTATATATATATATATATATACATACTCCAATAGCAAAGTAGTAGGTGCACACAAGGGGTCTAGTTAATATATTTTATTTTAATAGTGCAACAACAAGGCAACGTTTCGGTCCAAGTCTAGGACCTTTATCAAGCCAACTAGACCCCTTGTGTGCACCTACTACTTTGCTATTGGATTATTTATTGAATTTTGGGTAGCACCAGGGGCACAGTAAGGTTGGAATGGAGTGTGCCCTGATTTTCGTCCTAGTATATATATATATATATATATATATATATATATATATATATATATATAATCTCCAGGGGACCCGAATATCCCCATATTAAACAAATTCTTTCAAAGAAGCCGCACCAAATTTGCCAATATAAAAGGAATTATTACATGCCAGCAAAACACATCAACGTTTTGGGAAGAACTTCCCTTTGTCAAGTTTGTAAGCAGGTGAATTCTCAATACAATACAGTCACTTTTAAAGGGATATCTCCTCCCACAAAGAAAGTGACATCAATTAATCCAAATTTGCATCCAAATTTCCCCCGGTGCATCCTATCGTCTCCGGGGTAGATTCGTTATTTGTACCATTAGCGGTCTTTCTGGATCAAGTATTGGCCCCACCGGTTCGTAATACCAAATCATATATTCGTGATACCTCTGATTTTTTGCAAAAGTTGCAGGCCATCGATGTGGTGGATTGGGCGGATGTTCAGCTGGTTACTATGGATGTGGCCAGCTTGTAAACCTCCATCCCCCACATCGATGGCCTGAGGGCTAGTCGGACCCTGTTGGAACGAAGTTCCTCATATAGTCAGCTGGAAATAGAATTATTTTTGAAAGTTCTGGAGTTAATTGTGACAATGAATTATTTCTGATTTGAGGATAGGTTTTACCTGCAGTTACGGTTCCACCAACAAATTAATCAGTTCCATCCCTCCATAAAATTGTCCATGGAAAACAGTATAACTTCAATCCAATTTTTGGATGTTAAAATTGTAAAAAATGGCATGGGAGTTATTGAAACTGAACTGTACTCTAAAACGACAGATCGGAATCAGTTATTACACTATCAGAGTTACCACCCTAATCACCCAAAAAAATCCATTCCATACAGCCAACTGTGTCGGGTCAATAGACTAGTGAGTAATCCAGATAGGAGACGACAGCAAATTAATGATATGTGCGAGAAATTTGAAAGTAGGGGTTACCCTCGGAAAGTGATCAGTGATACCAAATTAAAAATTGACACATATAGATAAAAAAAAAAAAAACACACATAACCCAGGATGACATGTGTAACACAATGTAATGAACAAAGTACACAGATTAGTAATGTTTTAAAACAACACTGGCATATTCTAAAAAGGCATATCGGGAGATTGATGAAGTTCAGTACTTACCCTATGATGGCATACAGACGAGGAAAGACAATAGGTTCCATGGTTACCAATACCAAGTCCACATGTACATATACACATAAAACTACATGGTTGGGAAGCAAGCAACAAGGCATGTATCTGTGTTTGAACTGTGTACATTGCAGATCGGTGATAAAAGGACCCAGATTTATACATCCAGTTACTGGGTTAGAGATTAAAATTACTGGTACATTTACATGTGACTCGAAGTTTGTCATCTATGTCATAGTCTGCCCCTGCAAGCTGCTTTACATAGGAGAAACTACCCAGAAAATCAAATTAAGAATTAGTCAAAATAAGTCAGTGATTAGACTAAAACATACACACTGTCTAGACACTTTGTAGACAAGAACCATAAAATAGAGGACCTCCCACTTAATTACCAAGGAGATAGACAATTAATTAAAACAAAGGGAGACCTAATGGATCAAAAAATTAGGCACCTTTATTGTCTTTGTATTCTACATATCCCCCCTAATGAATATCTGGTTGATATGGTTTGCTTTTGTTATTCCATATAATGTATTATTAATTGGGAGAAAGCATTATATAATCAATTATATGCAAATTTGGATTAATTGATGTCACTTCCTTAGTAGGAGGAGATATCCCTTTAAAAATGACTGTATTGTATTGAGAATTCACCTGCTTGCAAACTTGACAAAGGGAAGTTGTTCTCGAAACGTTAATGTGTTTTGCTGGCATGTAATAAATCCTTTTATATTGGCAAAAATTTGGTGCAGCTTCTTTGGAGGAATATATATATATATATATATATATATATAATATATAGTAGAAAGCTTGTAGCGAGCGGCACTCCCTCTGCGTCCGTCCACCTGGGTGCTTCCTTAAATGAGCAATACCTGAAGATATGATGAAGGTGCACTCCTAGGGTTTGTGAAAAAGCCAATTTTATTATAGCTTTCTACCGAAACGCGTAGACAGCATAATAAAATTGGCTTTTTCACAAACCCTAGGAGTGCTCCTCCATCATATCTTCATATATATATTATATATATATATATATATATATATATATATATAATATATATAAAATAGTTAAAGAAATGTGGAGCACTCTGCTGGATTTTTCAAGAAAAGCAAACAATCATTTATTGTAGTAACTCACATCGATTTTTGATCACATTGATGTGATGTTACTACAATAAATGATTGTTTACTTTTCTTGAAAAATCCAAAGTGCTCCACATTTCTTTATATTATTTATCTATTCTGGAGTTAGCACCTGGTTATTGAATATTGAAGTGGAGTGCAATCAACCCGTTCGTATCTTTTATATATATATATATATATATATATAATATATATATATATCTATACACATACATATATACACACACACAAAATTGTCCTTTAATAACACCAGGGATGTCAGTCATAAAGCATAATCAAGCAGGGGAAGGTTGCAAGGTATTAACTGCTGGTCCGATAGACCTTACAGTTGATCCAGGGTCTGATAAAACAAGTGTATGACCATCTTTACGGATATTCCAAGGAATATGCACAAGCCTGCACAAGCATGCAGGCAAGGGTTGAACCAAGTCTAGAGCGTTGAAGATCAAGAAAATCTTTTTTCTGTGATGTCCTGGAGACTAGGAAGTGGTGTTGAAGAGTTCTGGCTATAAAAATAAACAGGATTATTCAATAAAAGTTATCGTTTAAAATGGTGCTAATTTTGCCCCAACAAATCAGATGTTAGCTTTCAAATGTTAATAAGATCTGATTGGTTGGGGCAAAATTAGCAACATTTTAGACGATTAGACCTTTTATTGAATCTCTCTGAAAATGTTTTTAGGGGAGCGAACATGCCCTTTAAATAAGCTCTTTAGCAAAAGTGTGCCCGTTGGTGCACAGTGGGAAATATGTGGGTGTTTAGCTATATGTGGATACAGATGATATAAAATCTTTATACACACTACTATAAAATGTAGGGATTTGTAAAAAAAAAAATAAAGGCAAGTAAAAATTAAAAGAAAAAAAAAAAGTAAAAAATAAAAGAAATCCTATAAAATCCTGGTTCTATTAGTGTCACATCCCCTAGATGAATCTTTTACACAATATACATAGGCAGAAGGGAACCTATTGGGTGTACCCCAATAGGTATTAGAGGCAGTGCGGCTCTAAACTGAGGGAACAATGGGACACGTGCCCAAGTTGACAGATGCAGTGCCCCCCTTCCAGGATTGCCTATGCCAAACTCCCGAAAATTCATGGACCTTCAGCCTTTCTAAATGTTAAAAGGTGCCTTGACTTACATTATGCCGGTACACAGCAGCTACAACTCCTCCCCCCTCCCTTCTTACGTGCAGTTCACTTGTAACTCCTCCCCTCTGCCCACGTTTCCATTTGATCAAGTGTGTTCCCAGGTGTTTGGAGGGGGCAGAGCTGGAGCGCTGCTGAGTCTATAGCAATGGAGAGTCTTCCTTCTTTTAAGTCTATTTTTTTTTATTAAAGTCTACTGTGCCTGCTACAGAAACCTGCTATGCTGAGAGGTCAGTACTGTGTCTGGTTTGGGAGACACTGACCTGCTCGTTACTTTCTGTGCTGCCTGGGAGAAGGGAGGGTTTAGTTGCTATTCTGTATATGAGACCCCCCATAAATTGATTTCAGCTTCCTTCAAAGTCCTGCTCAGGATGTTAATTTACAGTTTATTACTGTCTGATAGTCTGGGCAACACTTTGAAGGAAGCTGAAATCAATGTATGGGGGTCTCATGAATAATAATAAATAATAATAATAATCAGTGTTACCAGCAATTAGACTCATCAATCATCCCTTCTACTGACAGGTGTTAAAACCCAGTTAAAGCCCAGTGTTAGTCAGTCCTCCAGTTCATTCGCTAGCCCTCCAGTTCATTAGCCAGCCCAGCGTTAGTCAGTCCTCCAGTTCATTAGCAAGGTTAGTTAGCCCTCCAGTTCATTTGCCAGCCCAGTGTTAGTCAGTCCTCCTGTTCATTAGCCAGCCCAGTGTTAGTCAGTCCTCTAGTTCATTAGCCATTGTCAGTCAGTCCTCCAGTTCATTAGCCAGTGTCATTCAGTCCTCCAATTCATTAGCCAGTGTCAGTCAGTCCTCCAGTTCACAAACCAGCATTATATTCAGCCTCCAGTTCACAAACCAGCTTTACAGTTAGTGCTCTAGTTCACAAACCTGCTTTACATTCAGCCCTCCAGTTCAAATAACAGCTTTACAGTCAGTGCTCCATCTCACAAACCAGATTTACAGACAGTGCTCCATTTCACAAAGCAGCTTTGCATTCAGTCCTCCAGTTCAAAAAACAGCTTTACAGTCAGTGCTCCAGCTCACAAACCAGCTTTACAGTCAGTGCTCCAGTTCACAAACCAGCTTTACATTTAGTCCCCCAGTTCACAAACCAGATTTACATTTAGTCCCCCAGTTCACAAACCAGATTTACATTCAGCCCTGTAGTTCACAAACCAGCTTTACAGTCAGCCTTCCAGTTCAAAAAACAGCTTTACAGTCAGCCCTCCAGTTCACAAACCATCTTTACAGTTAGCCCTCCAGCTCACAAACCAGATTTAGTTAGCCCTCTAATTCAAAAAACAGCTTTACAGTCAGCCTTCCAGTTCACAAACCATCTTTACAGTCAGCCCCCCAGCTCACAAACCAGCTTTACAGTTTATCTAATAGATAGATAGATAATAATAAGATAGACAGATATATGTTATTATGAGATAGATTGTACTGGTGTCAGTGCTTTATGTTAAATATACATAAAGTGCAGCCTAACATCTAGATAAGACAGACATTATCCATCTTATATTTGTTATGTAACACTATCACATTTTTCTGTTTTTGTTTTGAAATACTAGCAGGAAGATATTTAAATCCAGGGTTTTGAGAGAGTGGGTGAAACTGCTAAAATTTGAAGTTAAATGATACAGTAACTTACTGTAAATGGCTCTGGGACCTGGAAAACGGTCTGGGAAACAGATAATCCGATTCTTTCAAATCAGAATTCTGAATGTAACAAATTCTGTTTAGAAAATAAGCTGAAAGAATCTGATTGCATCCAATCAGAATTGGTTACAATTAGATACTTTCAGAAAGACTCTTATTGGTACGTTTTCTGGAAGCATCTGATTGTAACTAATCAGAATTGGTTACAATCAGATTCTTTTACAAACAATCTGATTGGTATACTAACCAATTAGACTCTTTCAAAAGGAGATCCGTTGGATCATTCGATAATTAAAGTTATCAATCTGTCTTTCAATACTCACCCTCCCCATTAAGGCCAACGCCACACTACAATGCACCAAATTGCGTGAATTGCAAATTGCGAAAAACTTGCTAGTGTGGCTTAGCCCTAGCTCCAAGCTGTCACCAGGGATTCCGTTAGAGAGGGATCACTATTGGTAAATGTGTTAGAGAGGGATCAGTATTGGTAAATGTGTTACAGACGGATCACTATTGGTAAATGTGTTACAGAGGGATCACTATTGGTAAATGTGTTACAGAGGGATCACTATTGGTCAATGTGTTAGAGAGGGATCACTATTGGTAAATGTGTTACAGAGGGATCACTATTGGTAAATATGTTACAGAGGGATCACTATTGGTCAATGTGTTAGAGAGGGATCACTATTGGTCAATGTGTTAGAGAGGGATCACTATTGGTAAACGTGATAGAGAGGGATCCCTATTGGTATATGTGTTAGAGAGGGATCCCTATGGTAAATGTGTTACGAGGGATCATATGGTAAATTGTTACAGAGGGATCACTATTGGTAAATGTGTTACAGAGGGTACACTATGGTAAATGTGTTACAGGGGATCACTATTGTAAGTGTTAGAGGACACATGGTAAATGTGTTAGAGAGGGATCACTATTGGTCAATGTGTTAGAGAGGGATCACTATTGGTAAACGTGATAGAGAGGGATCCCTATTGGTATATGTGTTAGAGAGGGATCCCTATTGGTAAATGTGTTACAGAGGGATCACTATTGGTAAATGGTGTTACAGAGGGATCACTATTGGTAAATGTGTTACAGAGGGATCACTATTGGTAAATGAGAGGTCCTATAAAGAACCCAGACTATCCTGTCATGTTTCAATCTTATTAGATTTTATCAGTTCAGGACACAGGTTCATGGCTTTTATGGGGTCCATTGCTTATATAATGTAATAAACCATTATGAAAATGTTTTCCTTTCAGTCCCCCTATCATATATAGCAGGGATAAGCAACCAGTAGATCTCCAGATATTTGATAACTACAACTCCCAGCATTCCTCTACAAGCTCTCTGTTGTTAGGGAATTCAAACTACAACTCCCAGCATTCCTCTACAAGCACTCAGAAGTTAAGGAATTAGAACTACAACACCCAGCATTCCTCTACAAGCACTCTGTAGTTAGGTAATGCAAACTTCAACTCCCAGCATTCCTCTACAAGCACTCTGTAGTTAGGTAATGCAAACTACAACTCCCAGCATTCCTCTACAAGCACTCTGTAGTTAGGTAATGCAAACTTCAACTCCCAGCATTCCTCTACAAGCACTCTGTACAGGGGTGTCTCTAGGGTTTTTGCCACCTGAGCCAAACTTTTGAAAGCCGCCCCTATGTACTACTGGGTGCTATGTTTACTTTCCTTCTGCTCTGCCTTGATATTGGTATCACGTATATGTCTTCTAGCCTCAACCCTTTACCAGCATGGAAATAGCAAAAAGAAATTCCGATCCGTGAAACCATCACAGTACAAAGGAAGGCAGATAGATTTCATAGATATAATAACGGAAATAGCAGAAAGATTTAGGGCAGTGCACAGGGAAGGTCATTTGTTTCAGGCATGGGAGCAACATTTTAGTGTCAGCGGGAGGGTAAGATTTTGGACAAACTTTATTGTTTTTTATTATTTAGTTGGGGCCCTTTCCTTGTTCAATTCCAGGGCCCTACCTTGTCTCCTACTCAACTCACATCAATAGAGAGAGGCTCCATTGACAGTCCTAGGCAGAGTAGGTGGCAACTTGTAAATAAACATCAATAAAGTGAAAGCATAGCCTAGCTGAAACCTGCATTCACACATACTGTATAACCATCTACTGGAATGGACCAGAGTCGGAATGTGGTGGATGAGGTTGTAGGCTCAGCACATCTAAAAAGAAAGCCTTCATACCTTGCATAGACCCCCTAGCTATCCAGGGGTGTCTCTAGGGTTTTTGCCACCTGAGCCAAACTTTTGAATGCCGCCCCTGTGTACTACTAGCGCTATTTTTATTTCTGCTCTGCCTGACACTTTCCTAAAAAAAAAAAAAAGTGAGCTCTGCCTGCCGCCTCTCTGATATTTAGCAGGGGCGCTGCCCTGAGCATTTTGCTCATATTGCCTCATTAGAGAGACACCCCTGACTCTGTAGTTAGGTAATGCAAACTTCAACTCCCAGCATTCCTCTACAAGCACTCTGTAGTTAGGGAATGCAAACTACAACTCCCAGCATTCCTCTACAAGCACTCTGTAGTTAGGGAATTCTGGGAGTTGTAGTTTTCAAAACATCTGGAGATCTACTGGTTGCCTATCCCTGATATATAGATATTTCTCTTTTGTTTCTATTGAGAGCCCAACAAGTACAGGAGAAGAAGGGACATATGTATATAATATAGTGATAAATAAGAGCTGAACACATGATACAAACATATGAATCTGAGCCACCTCAATGACTGCCAGCAACCTAGAAAACACAAAATACAGAACTCTCTTCTCTTCACAAAGCCTAGCACAGATCAAAGATGGAAGGCCCAACAAACCAGCATTTATACAAATTAAAACAAAGAAATCCTGGTTCCACTTTAGGAAATTCGCCGGTCTAAACTACCGATGGAATAACAACGTTGATTTGTGGCTACACACATAGCAACATTAAATAGAAAGGAATTTTCTTCTTCATGTGAAACTAGTTTAGTTAAATGAAGGATACAAATAGGGAGATGTAACAACGTAGTTTTTGGGGCAAATGACAGTAAAATCCACGCTCCCTCGTGAAATATCGGCTTTTACAGTCATTTAACAAATGCTTTTGGAGATAGCCACGTGCACCCAATTTAATACACTTTAGCGTGAAACGACGTGTATTAAATAGGGGAATATTTGACGTACTCCGAACCTGACTGAGACCATGATGCAGTAACTTCTGGAAACTCTGTATTGTGGGATCTCGGATAGGTAAGGAATGTGTAGCTGCATAATTACATCTCCCTGAAACGCCTGCTGCTGGTCTGTAGTTAGATAAGTACATATCACACCAACATGCCAAGGGACAAGTATAATAATACAGGGTAGTCCTGCTGCCTGATCATTTGGATACAATAACTATATATAGAAAGAGTCTTTAGTATATAGTATAGTATTTGAGGTTGAATAAAGACATATGTCCATCTAGTCCAACCTACTAGGGATTTTTATTGATTAAAAACAGATTACAGGAATGCCATAAACTTCTAAGCTTGCTAAAGTTTTACTAAATCTGGCTATAGTGAAGCTACGGGAGCATCATCAGTTAGAAACACACTTTCCAAGCATAATGCTCTTTTTCTAGCTGTAGATCAGGCTAACATCCACTTGACAATTGCCCAAGGTGATCCTCCACTAACAGGTGCTATGATCTGTGAAACCTCTGGCTGGACATTCCTCTATTACACAGAGAGACAGAATGTACTGCATGTGCTGTTCATCTCACCATGAAACTATTTTTAAAGAGCAAGTATACCCTCTTAGTTGGAAATGACTTTCTTCTTGTTTGTACTATACTGTACATCCTCCTGGTATTGATGTTACTGAGCAATACATTTTGAATTAAGCATCTCACTGTCTAAATAATAGGATTGAGTTACAAACTGATGACTCTATAGTAAATAATGTACATTATACATACCTTAGTAATCCCCACTGGCCATTTATTAGATGGTGTGACTAGTGCTATCACTCCAGCTCCGGCAATGGCTCCCAAACACTGTATAATCATGTAAAATATGCCTTTGGACACAGAGATTTTCTTTGTACAAATCATGGCCATTGCCACAGCAGGGTTCAAATAGGCTTCACATATGTGTCCAAAGCAATGAATTAAGATGGCAATGCTCAGTCCAAAGCAAAATGCAATGTGAGTGTCACTTGGTCCAGGTATATTCATTCCTGCTGTAGATCCTAAACTGATAACCAGAAATAGGAACACTGCTAGAAACTCCCCAGCCATGGAGGTCCAAAATGTCCTTGTCCATATTCCTTTGAAGGCTGTCATTCTAGAGATAATACTGTAGGGTTAAAATGGTATCTACTACAGAACAGCCTGCTCTGTCTCAGGGAGTGAATGACTCCTCAGGTAGTAGGATCAGGTATTTTAATGTAGACGGCAGAACAAGTTGAGCAACTGATGACGTACTGTTGACACAATTCCTTCCTATTGTACTGAAAAATCTTTAATAAGAAATTCCTTTTTTGTCCCATACCTTGAAGGCATTCAATGTAAAAGCCTTTTGAGAACATGATCAGGAAAGGAACAAAAATAGGGGGGAATTTTCCCACACTTAACCCAAACATCCTTATATAACGTATCTATCTTCGTTAGGGTGTAGTGTGAAGCATTTAACAACCCATTAGTGTAAATTAGACAACCCTGTTCTGGCAGAATATAGGACATATTATCCAGGATTATTAACAACAGCCGAGAAACAAATATCTACCTAAATAGTTCACCATTATTGATTGAGCAATACACCAAGTTGTGGTCATAAACTTGTGACAAGGAAACTCAGTAGGAACCTTGTAGGGACAAAAGTCCAGAGCTGGGACTCACTGATGTCATTCGTGTAACAAACGTCTTGCCTTCTCCCGTATCACTAATTATCTTCATTCTCATAACCTTCTGGACCGCTTACAGTCCGGGTTTCCTAATGCGCACTCCACGGAGAATGACCTTCAGTCTGCCAAAGCAAAAACGTCACTTTTCTATTCTCATCCTTCTTGACCTCCCCTCTGGTTTTGACACAGTACATTATATACTAATGCAAATTCTTCACTTCTTGGGCATCCAGAATGAAGCAGCATCCTGGCTACAATCCTACCTCTCTAACAGAACATACAGTACTCTGTGTGATAATAAAACATCCTCTCTGGTTTCCCTAAAGGTGGCCTTTTGCTCTTGTGGCTCCCATCCTATGGAATTCTATTCTCCTCTCTCTTGGTCTAGAAACCTCAATAAACAAGTTTAAATCTAACCTCTTATCCTATCTCTCTCAGCACAGCACTGCTGACACTGCACCAGTTATTACTATGGAACTTCTACCCTTTCCTATGTATTTGTAGGTTACCCTCCTAATGTGAGCTCTAGGGGGCAGGGACCTCTTTCCTCATATTACATGTTTCAAGCTCTTGTATATTTCATGATGCACATACTTATTTATATATTTATGTATTTATTTATTGTCCCCCTCGTACGTTTTTTCTGAATTATGATTTCGTACAGCGCTGCGTCCCCAAGTGGCACTATGTAAATAAACATATACACACATAGAACTCACGGCCTTGCCTGGCGGCTGAAAAGCAGAAGTATGGCAGAGAGTGTCAGGGGACCAGAGAAGTTCAAGGTAAGAAATGTAGAATCAGGAGCACTGGGGAGAAAAGTAAGTATCATGAAACATGGTTTGTGGTGGGTGTGATGATGTGTGTGCAAGTTTTTCCTGGAACTATGGACAAAAAAATACAGATTAAAATTATGTCACTTGTCTTTCTATGTAAATCCTAGATAAAGAAATCCCCCCCCCCCCCTTCCCGTTACTTCCAATTGTATTACCCTCTCTCCTTTTTAGCACTGGGAGATGCAAAGTAGCAAGTAGCTGACTGGAGAATTTCACCTCAGACTGAGCACGCCTGATCTCTTTAAGCTAGGGAAGGGGGCAGTAACTAAAGCTTCCTCTATACCGTGTGAAAATTTACTTTTTGTCTTTGGTTAGGGATTACACAAAGAAAATATGTTTTACGGTGAATTTCTTCTTCAAACATGGTAATGTTACACCTGAAATAATCACCATTTAATAGCACACAAGTACCTTGTAAGGTATGAAAAAGGCTAGTTTTTTTTTCCGCCTATGGTGGCCTTGACGCTACAATCCGTTTGTACGCTCCGTAGATTGCATAATCGGTTTGCCCAACAAAATGTATTTTTCCAACTGGGGCAAAAGAAAAAAAATATTGTATGACTTCCATACACGATCCGACGGTATCTTTAGGTCGTACACATGTGCGATCACAGGTACTGACCCGCGACTTGTAAGAACGCTGTTTCGGGCGATAATCACACAGTGTATGGGCACTTTATTGCCCGAAACGGAGGCTCTTTCAGAGATCCGCGGATCAGTCAATGATCCTCGAATGACCGGCTGTTTCGGACAGTCCAGTGCCCATACGCGGGACGATTATCGGGTCGGCCCCCGCGATCGCACATGTGTACGAACCTTTAGTGTCTATGGCCACCACAAGAAAGTCTCAATAAAAGAGACAATGGCTGTGTTTATATTGATAGCGCTATAACAAACAGATTAAATACTGTAAATAGTTGAGTGTTCTGCCCGATACATTTACTGTATATGGTATTTTTACTTTGGTTTATTCTCCTGACTCTGTTGATGTAAAGCACTTTAACTTGAATGTGGTTATCCATGTAAAGATATAGGTGGCTTTGGGACTGAAATGATGATATGCAGTGTATACATGTCCAGTGCTTGTTCATGCTCTATGTTTCTTGGTGCTATTTCCTACCAATTCAAGTTTAACCTATTAAATCATTGATGTTAAACTTGCACTTCCAGATGCTTGAAAACTACATCTCCCAGCATTCCCTGGCTGTGAATGCTGGGAGTTGTAGTTTATAAACATCTGGAGGGACGCAAGTTAGATGAGATGAGAAGGTTTGCTTGAAGCTGTCAAGTCACCATACAGATTAGTTACATCCTGCAGCTCCCTTATACAGGTAAGCTCATCACAAATGGTGTGTGAATCAAGAAAGGGGAAGTGCAGCTATACTTGTATTACAGGTATTGAACTCTAAAAAGTCTACAAGAGTGAGTGGAATGTCACCAAACAATACACAACAACATCTGCAAGGGAATGTCTATTCTTCAGAGATACAAGTTTTTTTGTTTTTTTTTAACGGTTATCTACTTCGATAGGATGGGCTGGAAATGGTTCTTACTGTGTTATCCATTTCTATAGGATGGGTTAGGGTATTCTGGAAACAGTCTGGGCTGGAAATGGTTTTTACTGTGTTATCTCTTTCTATAGGATGGGTTAGGGTATTCTGGAAATTCCAGCCCAGACCGTTTCCAGAATACCCTAACCCATCCTATAGAAATAGATAACACAGTAAGAACCAATCTTCAGCCCAGACCTTGTCCAGAATACCCTAACCCATCCTATCGAAAGAGATTAAAACAGTAAGAACCATTCCAGCCCAGACCGTTTCCAGAATACCCTAACCCATCCTATAGAAAGAGATAAAACGTAAGAACCATTTCCAGCCCAGACCGTTTCCAGAATACCCTAACCCATCCTATAGAAAGAGATAAAACAGTAAGAACCTTTTTCAGCCCAGACCGTTTCCATAATACCCCAACCCACCTATAGAAAGGGATAACCGGTAAGAACCATTTCCAGCCCAGACCATTCCAGATACACTAACCCATCCTATAGAAAGAGATAAAACAGTAAGAACCATTTCCAGCCCAGACCGTTTCCAGAATACCCTAACCCATCCTATAGAAAGAGATAAAACCGTAAGAACCTTTTTCAGCCCAGACCGTTTCCATATAACCCCAACCCATCCTATAGAAAGGATAACACGGTAAGAACCATTTCCAGCCCAGACCATTTCCAGAATACCCTAACCCATCCTACAGAAAGAGATAAAACAGTAAGAACCATTTCCAGCCCAGACCGTTTCTAGAATACCCTAACCCATCCTATAGAAAGAGATAACACAGTAAGAACCATTCCAGCACCAGAACAGTTTCCAGAATACCCTAACCCATCCTATAGAAAGAGATAACACAGTAAGAACCATTTCCAGCCCAGACCGTTTCCAGAATACCCTAACCCATCCTATAGAAAGAGATAAAACAGTAAGAACCTTTTTCAGCCCAGACCGTTTCCATAATACCCCAACCCATCCTATAGAAAGGGATAACACGGTAAGAACCATTTCCAGCCCAGACCATTTCCAGAATACCCAACCCATCCTACAGAAGAGATAAAACAGTAAGAACCATTTCCAGCAGACCGTTTCTAGAATACCCAACCCATCCTATAGAAAGAGATAACACAGTAAGAACCATTTCCAGCCCAGACTGTTTCCAGAATACCCTAACCCATCCTATAGAAATAGATAACACAGTAAGAACCATTTCCAGCCCAGACCGTTTCCAGAATACCCTAAACCATCCTATAGAAAGATATAACACAGTAAGAACCATTTCCATCCCAGACCGTTTCCAGAATACCCTAACCCATCCTAATAGAAGGGATAACACGGTAAAGAACCATTTCCAGCCCAGACCATTTCCAGAATACCCTAACCCATCCTACAGAAAGAGATAAAACAGTAAGAACCATTTCCAGCCCAGACCGTTTCTAGAATACCCTAACCATCCTATAGAAAGAGATAACACAGTAAGAACCATTTCCAGCCCAGACGTTTCCAGAATACCCTAACCCATCCTATAGAAAAGATAACACAGTAAGAACCATTTCCAGCCCAGACCGTTTCCAGAATACCCTAACCATCCTATAGAAAGATAACACAGTAAGAACCATTTCCATCCCAGACGTTTCCAAATACCCTAACCCATCCTATAGAAAAGATACACGGTAAAGAACCATTCCAGCCCAGACCATTTCCAGAATACCCTAACCCATCCTATAGAAAGAGATAACACGGTAAGAACCATTTCCAGCCCAGACCATTTCCAGAATACGAAA
Organism: Hymenochirus boettgeri; assembly: GCA_019447015.1. NCBI lineage: Eukaryota > Metazoa > Chordata > Amphibia > Anura > Pipidae > Hymenochirus > Hymenochirus boettgeri. The sequence goes on from CM033474.1 coordinate 234,654,479, forward strand.
CGGTCTGGGCTGGAAATGGTTCTACTGTGTTTATCCATTTCTATAGGATGGGTTAGGGTATTCTGGAAATGGTCTGGGCTGGAAATGGTTCTTACTGTGTTATCTCTTTCTATAGGATGGGTTAGGGTATTCTGGAAATGGTCTGGGCTGGAAATGGTTCTTACCGTGTTATCTCTTTCTATAGGATGGGTTAGGGTATTCTGGAAACGGTCTGGGATGGAAATGGTTCTTACTGTGTTATATCTTTCTATAGGATGGTTTAGGGTATTCTGGAAACGGTCTGGGCTGGAAATGGTTCTTACTGTGTTATCTATTTCTATAGGATGGGTTAGGGTATTCTGGAAACAGTCTGGGCTGGAAATGGTTCTTACTGTGTTATCTCTTTCTATAGGATGGTTAGGGTATTCTAGAAACGGTCTGGGCTGGAAATGGTTCTTACTGTTTATCTCTTTCTGTAGGATGGGTTAGGGTATTCTGGAAATGGTCTGGGCTGGAAATGGTTCTTACCGTGTTATCCCTTTCTATAGGATGGGTTGGGGTATTATGGAAACGGTCTGGGCTGAAAAAGGTTCTTACTGTTTTATCTCTTTCTATAGGATGGGTTAGGGTATTCTGGAAACGGTCTGGGCTGGAAATGGTTCTTACTGTGTTATCTCTTTCTATAGGATGGGTTAGGGTATTCTAGAAACGGTCTGGGCTGGAAATGGTTCTTACTGTTTTATCTCTTTCTGTAGGATGGGTTAGGTATTCTGGAAATGGTCTGGGCTGGAAATGGTTCTTACCGTGTTATCCTTTCTATAGGATGGGTTGGGGTTATATGGAAACGGTCTGGGCTGAAAAAGGTTCTTACGTTTTATCTCTTTCTATAGGATGGGTTAGGGTATTCTGGAAACGGTCTGGGCTGGAAATGGTTCTTACCGTTTTATCTCTTTCTATAGGATGGGTTAGGGTATTCTGGAAACGGTCTGGGCTGGAAATGGTTCTTACTGTTTTATCTCTTTCTATAGGATGGGTTAGGGTATTCTGGGGACGATCTGGGCTGGAAATGGTTCTTACTGTGTTATCTATTTCTATAGGATGGGTTAGGGTATTCTGGAAACGGTCTGGGCTGGAAATGGTTCTTACTGTGTTATCTCTTTCTATAGGATGGGTTAGGGTATTCTGGAAACAGTCTGGTCTGGAAATGGTTCTTACCGTGTTATCCCTTTCTATAGGATGGGTTAGGGTATTCTGAAAACGGTTCTTACGTGTTATCTCTTTCTATAGGATGGGTTAGGGTATTCAGAAATGGTCTGGGCTGGAAACGGTTCTTTCGGTGTTATCTCTTTCTATAGGATGGGTTAGGGTATTCTAGAAACGGTCTGGGCTGGAAATGGTTCTTACTATGTTATCTCTTTCTATAGGATGGGTTAGGGTATTCTGGAAACGATCTGGACTGGAAATGGTTCTTACCGTGTTTCTCTTTATATAGGATGGGTTGGGGTATTCTGGAAACAGTCTGAACTGGAAACGGTTCTTACCATGTTATCTCTTTATCTTCTATAGAAAGGTTAAGGTATTATGGAATGTGGTCTGGTCTGGAAATGGTTGTGGTTCTTACCGTGTTATTTCTTTATATGAATGGGTTAAGGTATTCTGGAATTGGTCTGGTCTGGAAATGGTTCTAGTTCTTACTGTGCTATCTCTTTCTAAAGGATGGTTAGGGTTTTCTGGAAACGGTTGTTATAGGTTGCTTCTATAGGAAAGAGATAACGGTCTGGGCTGGAAATGGTTCTTCTTAAACTATTATTCTGCAGTCACTGATTTTGAACAACTTTAGCACAACTTTAACTCCTTCATTGCGCAGCATTCCTTTTTTTAAGCCACATGTAAATGTAAGAACACAACTTTTAGACAACATAATATTATTTAGCAAACTTAGGGCTTAAACCCATTTGGCATCTGTGAACATTAAGAGATTCCTTTTGATAAGTTATCTCCACTAGAAAATTGCTATGCTTTTCCTTTTCATCAAGAATCCTCAATTAGCAGGTTAAATCTAGCCTTACATCCTACCTATCTGTAACCAGCCCAGTATATGATTGTTTTATTTGCACTGCATACGTCTCACTCCAGCACTTATACCCACTCCATTGTATCTGTATGTTCCCACCTAACTAGAATGTAAGCTCTACGGGGCAGGACCTCCTTTCCTCTTGAGGCAAAGCCCTGGCACTTCTATTTATATATTTATGTACTGAACTTCTATGTATTTATCCCCCTTGTATGACTTTATTGTATTTTGTTACCTTAAGCCGCTGCGTCCCCAAGCATATAAAAACATACATAACATACATACATAAATTTTTTTGTTTTTTCAGGAAGCAGTAGTCAGTGATGACCATGACTGATAATAACTGCTGCTCCCTGAGCTTCCTAATTTAAAACATGCTAATTAAAGGGCATGTCCACCCCCAAAACTATAATCCCCCCAACTACTGGCCACCATCATGTAGTGTAGTGTAATCCTTCCTCACATCCCAGCTCCATATGGTTCCCTGTAGCCCCCCCCCCAAAGTCCCAAAAACTGCCCACCAGGAATAGCAGAGTCCATATAGGACTCTGCCTCCTACCTGGCCTCTGGGAGAATTTTGGCATGCGTACTGCAGCCCTTCTCCCCCTCCCTCTAAGGATCCCTCCCCCTAGCGTAAATCCCTTTAGCTATATGCTTGCCCCTGTCCCCCCGCCCCAACCGCTATATTTATATGTTTAGAAAGCTCCCCAAACTTTACTTACCTCTCTCTCCTCCGCCGAAATGAGCTGCCGGCAGCCGCGTCCGTGATTGGCTGCCGCTCAGCCAATCACAGACGTGACTGCCGGTCCCGCCCCTCTGCTTGCATTTCTCTCGCAAGCAGAGGGCAGGGAGCACGGCGGAGGAAAGAGGGGAGGTAAGTAGAGTTTGGGGAGCTTTCTAAACATATAATATAGCGGTTGGGGCTGGGCTGGCAGGGGGAATCTTATATTAAAAATAAATTTAGGCGGACATGCCCTTTAAATATAAAAAGTAAGGGGCAGCAAACAGACTAAAGGTCTTCAGGAATATCTTGCAACTGTGAGTATTGTGGTCTTTAGGTTTGGGGAGTAAGGTAAGGATACATTATCTGCTGGGGATGGACTTAATATAGAGCCCTTCTGCAAAGTTTGTGTGTGGGGTGAACAAAGGAACATGTGGTGACCTAGTAGCCTAAGGTTCCAGAAAAAATTCAAACAAATAAGAGACATTAAAAATGGGACTATAATCCAAATTAAACACAGAGGTGGTATCACCCATACCAATTAAGTGTAGCAAAGTGTGTAGGAACAAGAACGAATTAGATATTAACTTTTGTTTATGAAATGCTACCAATTGCCTTTATTATAACCTACAGGCAGGAATACTTATGACCGTTATTGGTCTGAACATGATCTTATCTTTTACACATTCATTGCATTAAATTACCGGTAGTGCTTATGTATGTTAACAAACTGTGTTTCTAGAATGTCTGCAAAAAAATATTGCTTGGAAATATTTTGCTAAAGGCCAAATAAAAATATACAAATACATTAAAGTATAACTAGAAAGGGAAAATTTAAGTATAAACTTTGAATTGGACTTGAAAGACCTATCTTGTAAAGGAATGTGTGTTTGTGCTGCAGATTTGAAAACGCAATAATACCAATGATGAGGACATTGTTGTTTTTTTACTTACCCTTTAATATTGCTGTCACATGAATTAATGGCAGGTCAGTTGGTGTGTGTACTCGTGTCAGGTTGGGGGATAAAAGACTAAATTTTTTGATGATTGGTCAAATTGTGTTTTTTTATACTATACTTACCCTTTAAATATGGCTGTCACATGATTAAAGTCAGGTCAGCTGGTGTGTGTACTCGTGTCAGGTTGGGATAAAAGACGAACTTGTTTGATGATTGGTCAAAATGTTTTTTTACATATAATTACCCTTTAAATATGATTGCCACATGAATGATGGGTACCTCAGTTGGTGTATGTACCTGTGTCAGGTTGGAAGTTAAAAAAACAAACTGTTTAGATTATTGATCAATAATTTTTGATTTATTTATTTTTTGATTTATTTTTGACTATAGTTACCCTTTAAATATGGCTGCCATGAAATGGAAGGGTGGAGTGATAGGCATGTTGTACCTGATCAGGTTGGAATTGAAAAAACAAACTTTTTTGATGATTGGTCAAAATTAGTTTTTTTTTACTTAAAGTTACCCTTAAAACTAACTAACTAACTTGAAATCTTCTAACAAACGTGTTTCTTTCTCAAAAATAGTGGAGAATCTTCAACAGTGATTTCCGTAGCAGTGATGTCAGGACATCGAATGATGACCAGGAATCAGAGGAGCACCGTGAAAGAAAGTCATTTTGTGAATAAGAGTCGAATAGGGGGGATGACAATGTTGAAAATAAAAATCAAATATCGTCAAAAAACTACCAGCGTACTCAGAGGGCGAGAAGAAAAAATATATTAGAAGAGCGGGAGAAATCGAACCAGGAACAGGAAGTACCCTCTGAGGCAAATGTGGGGAAAGAAAGAAGAGATTCTAAATGTGATTAATCTATCTAAAGTATCTTTAAGCGAACCACAACTGACAGTACTTTCTAAGGGTTAACGTTTGTGCCTAAGACTCATTTCAACTTATTTAGAACAAGTATTGATGTAAATGGCTTTGTCATGAGACGATGTTAAGAAAACATTTCTTTAATGAACAAGTTGACAATTAGAAGTGTCTGATATTGTAAGGGAGGAAAGTGATAATTTGAAAAATTATTTAGGTTTGAAGATTTAACACTGCTTCAGGATTTACAGGATATGGAGGATGATGGTAATTTAAAAATGGAAGGCCAAGTCCTCAGAAAGAGAAGTCAATTAAAGAAAAATCGGACTTCTACCCTGTAAATGCCCGTAGCAAAGAGGTTGATGAATTCCAGCATCTAGTAGAAAAGATTTTAAAAAGATCTATACCAGAGAAATAGTTATATCCATCACGACAATTTAGTCACCAAGAGAGAAAGCTTTGTTGTCTCTAGAAAATGATAGACAAATAGCCATAAAAATGGCTGATAAGGGTGGAGCATTGTCGTGATGGATATAGAGGCTTATATGCTTGAGGCTAAGCGACAATTGGATAATGAAGGTATATACATAAAACTCCAAAGTAATCCCGAAAATGTTTACATGCAACTTAAGAGATTGGTGGAAGCCTACCATAGTGTAGGGGTTTTGACAGATAAGAAAGTTCAATTGGTAAGTGACTTTCCAGTGATACCCATTTCCATCATTTACCTGAGGTACACAAGAATCCTGTTAATCCAGAAGGAAGACCAATGACCAATAATAGCGAGTATAGGTTCGATGGGAGATGTCTAGGTCAACTTATAGATTTTTATCTCCAGCCTATAGTTAAATCACTTAAATCATACATCAAGATACTAAGGATGTTTTGGCAAAGTTCAGTTGTAACATGGGAGAATGACTGCTATTGGTTGACTCTAGATGTTAAGTCGCTATACTCTGTAATTGATCATAAACTTGGGCTAAAGTCATCGAATTCTTTTGGAAAGACATTCTAATTATGGTCCAGAATTAAGGAGGTTTATTTTGGATGGAATTGGCTTCCTATTGTCCCATAACTACTTTGTTTTGATGGGTTGTTCTACCTCCAGAGTGGTGGGATGGCGATGGGCGTGGCCTTTGCGCCTGCCTTTGCCAACCTTTTCATGGGTTGGTGGGAAGGTACCCACATCTTGGGAGGTAGCAACCTGTATAGGAAATATATAAGATGTTATGGTCGCTATATAGACGACCTACTATTTATCTGGAGAGGGAGATAGATAACATTAAGGATTTCCTTACATGTAAACAAGAACGAGTTAAACTTGATCTTTACAGCTTCTTTTGATCCTAAAACAATATTTTTATTAGTATCATATATACATCAATAACCGATTTCTTAAGTATACACTCTTACGGTGCTAGATACCAATGTTATAACATTTGAATCGCATTACTTGACATTGATTAACATTTATAGACTTACTTAGTAAGTCAAATGACTCGGGTGCAAATGCCCCGAGTCACCGCAAAGGAGAATCCTCAGATTGATAATCCAGTGAAAAAACACATGTCATGATTCACTCACCCGTATTCCTGGGTGGCCCAGGTGCTGCATGCCCCGGACCCTTCGCTTAGTCCCAGTTTCCAATAGGCATCAAATACATACAATACGGCCTCGCACTCAGGTAGACAAAATCCAGCAGCTTGTTCAAAATGCAGTACAATTTATTCCACACATCATCAGACAAAAGCAAAGTGTACATCAGATCCATAGCCTTACGTGTTTCGAGCCGACTGCTCTTACTCATAGGCTTTCCTATGAGTAAGAGCAGTCGGCTCGAAACGCGTAAGGCTATGGAAAAAGTGGGAATTAGTCATTTAAAGGGTCAGTAAGAAAAGTTTGAAACCAAAAAATGTACACTAAGAAATAAATAAGTATGTATGGTTGTATTATACCATCGTTTTTGATACGGCTTTAATGGTTGCTCGTAATTAAGGGTAACTGTGGTCCAAAAATTACTTTAGGTAAATTGATTCCTGAGGATTTTTGCAATTTCTTTCATTATTTATTTTACATAGATTTGAAGATATTTACATTTATATGTGTGATTGGTTGCAGCATCACCAGATCCCCTGCTTTCTGTACTGAAACCCTGTGGACAGTCCCTCTTTCTTGTTCCTCCTCGTGGGCCTCCATGGCCCCTTCCCTTGCAGCCCCTTGGGCCTTTCCATTGCGCCCCCGTGGCCCCTCCCACTCAGGGGCCCCTCCTACTTGGGGCCCCCGGGGACCCTGTCACTTGGGGGCCCCTGGGGACCCTCCCATTTATGGGTCCCCACTCGGGGCCCCTCCCACTCGCCCCTCACTTGGGGCCCCTCTACTCAGGGGCCCCTCCCAATTGGGAGGGCCCTGAGTGGGAGGGGCCGTGGGGCCTCCAAGTGGGAGTGTGTGGGCGTGAGTGGGAGGGGCCACAGGGGGCTGCAAGGGGAGGGGACACAGGGCCCACAATGGAAAGGGACAGCAAGTGGGAGGCATTAAAAAAAGCAGGGTTCTCCCCTCCCCCCTCCTACCCTTCAGTCATGCACTGAGCATGTGCCAACCACAGATTAGAGGAGAAACAGTATTTCTGACCGCAGATTCAGAACCTCCCACCCCCTAACTTTCTGATCAGTGATTTCTTCATATTTTGGGCTGTGAAGCACGTAGAGAGGTGGTTGATGGCTCGTTTAAAGGTATGAACCCGGCCTATTATTCAAAATAAACATGTTTGGAGACCACAGTTCCACTTTAAAGAGCTGGTTAGCCTAATTGTAATTAACGAATGTTAATATATATATATAATATATATATATATATATATATTGAGGAAAAAATATGTATTCAAATATTGTTAACTGACAATGTACAATAAGGAGTGAGTCTTGAATTATAAGTATGTTTCAAAATTTGTATTCTTGTATATAAAATGTGGCAAGGCTTTCTGTATAACAGCACAAGAATAAGGGTTAAGTAGACCAATATGAAAGTCGAGCTGAGGGATTAAAGGTTAATAATAGGTAATTAAGGGAGTATTCTGATTGGCTTGCAGCCTTTTTAAGAGATGTATCATATGAAAAACATGGGTCTCTATGTGTTCTGTTTGCAAATTGGCAATTTTAAACATGCACGAATAAAATGTAATTTTTTAACTGGACAAGAACTATTATTGATTTTTGAAGACTGTGGAGCGGTGCTAAGCTGCCGACTGTAGGTGGAAGGAGGAGCTGAAGTTAATAAGTTTGTGGGGTTAGGACAAGCCCCAGGCAGAATCACGCCCAACAGCTCAGTGTTGAGCCCAAACGACCGCACGTAAAGAAAGGAATTCGTTTGCAGAAAGGGTCACGGCAGAAGGAAGGTAAAGCGGTTGAGCCACTAATTCTGTATATTTGCGGAATTCTGACAAATTTTACTGTTGATTAAATTTGCCTTTTACTGTAGGAAACTACTGTGACCTTTGTTAGTTGCACTTACCTAAATTTATGAACTTAAAACCAGTTTTCTGTGTATAGTTATGTATGCATTCCTGTAGATAATTCCAGCTTGTGCATAACTTATGTTTAAAGGGTATCTATACAAGAAAAATGTTTCGTTTTTTTTAAATTGTCTATTACAGAAACTATAATTCTTCTTAACTAAAGGTGGCCATACACATGGATATATTCAGCAAATACCGTCAGATCCACGGGATTTGTTGAACATCAAGCATTTTTAAATTTTCGTCAGATCAACATTGTTGCCATGTGTGTGGGCATCGAACAATATAAAGAATACTGTATACGGAACTTTTGTTCTTGTGTTTGCAATCATTAGGCAAACTCACAATCAGATTCCATCGTGAATTTGTACCAAGGTCAGTGGCAAGCACAGGATTTTCCAGGGAGGGATTCCTAAATGGGTTAACACTGAAAAAGAATCGTGTGAACACTGTCGGTCGCCCCATTTTCCTGGGACAGATGAAAAGGCAATTTGATATGCCAGTAAATCATCGCCGATCGTGGGGTCCATAGAAGACATTTGCTGCGGCCCCCCCACTCTATAGCAGCAAACGGTCGGGGGGCAGAAAATTTGTCTGTGTGTACCCCATCTAACGTTCCGTTTTACTGAGAAATCCATGTGGGTCTGAGTAACCCACGCACCCACAAGTTGCGGGGCTTAGGCACCAGCGATGGGCGGGGCTTAAGCACCCGTGGGTGGGGCTTAGGCACCCACGAGTGGGCGGGGCCACGGCACCCGCGATAGCGGGAAAACATGGGGCTGTAAGATAATGGGCCATGGGGGGCCTGCAACTGGAGGGACTATGGGGTCCATGAGTGGGAGGGACCAGGGGGGTTGCAAAGGGAAGGAGGAGACACAGGACAGATTGACTGACCGTTTCAGGGCAGAAAGTGCAGGGGACCTGGTGATGCTCTGCCATATCACACACCAAAACTTGAAATATCTTCAAAACTATGCAAAATAAACAATGGAAATAAATTGCAAAAATTCTCAGGGAGCAATTCCTATCATTTACCTAAGTCATTTTTGGACCACAGTTCCCCTTTAAGGAGTGGGAGGGGAATAATACTAAGGCTGAACAAAACAAGTACTGAACTGAAGGCATGAAGCAACACACCAAGTAATGGCTACTCATGTATTTTTTTATAGATAATGAAAGGCAAACTCATACGTATAGTTGCCTTTAAATATATACGGTCACACCAAGAAAGAGTGCCCTTTTACTGACACAAGCAGTAAAACTCGAAATCATTCATACTCACCAAGATTTCGGTTTCCCAGTCACTTTCATGGCAGCAGTCACCAAAATGGGTTAATCCCCTGTGGGTACCTGGACAGGAGTTAAAAAGAACAAAGGTATAAAGGTACCCTCCCCTAAACATAACTTGTCTTCTTTCCCAAGCTTAACATGCCGTATTCCTAGAACCAACTAAAAACTTGAAGGGAAGGGCATTTTGGTGACTGCTGCCATGAAAGTGACTGGGAACCGAAATCTCGGTGAATATGAATTGATTTTGTGTTTCCCCAAGTCCCATGGCAGCATCTCACCAAAATGGGATATACCAAAGCTCAATAATGGGAGGGCAAAAAGTATGCTTAAACACACAATTTATTTCGTATCTGCTAATCAGACTGAAGAACTTTACGTCCAAACTTCATATCCTCTTTCGCCAATACATCCATTTTATAATGGCGAACAAACGTCCTCATAGATGACTACCTTGCCATCTGCAGATGAGGTCTTTCGGCGCCTGGCTTCGGCCGCCCAGGAACATGATATTGCTCTAGTTGAATGTATTTTACACCCTCCGGGATCTTTAAGCCTCTCACTTGATATGCTCTCCTGATACAGGTGACGATCCAACTACTTATGGTTTTCTTACTTGGGCCTGGCCTTTTCGATAACCACCTGGAACCACAAAGAGGTGATCAATCTTCCTGAAAGTCTCTATCTTTCAATATAAATTTTTAGAGACCGGACTAAGTCTAGACAATGCCACTTTCTTTCTTTCTCGGTTTTTGGACTGGGATAGAATGAAGGCAGGACAATCTCTAAGTCAAGATGGAATTTCGTTAATACTTTTGGCAGAAATTGAAAGGATGGTCTCAGTCTGACCCTGTCGTCATAAAATTGTATGTGGGGTTGTTTAACCGACAGTGCTCCGATTTCTCCCACTCGACAAGCTGAAGTTATGCTGTTAGAAACACCACCTTAAGGGTCAACAACCACAGGAAGTCTTTTCCAAAGGCTCAAAGGGAGATTCTGTTAAAGCTTGAAGCGCTAGTGGTAAATTCCAAGGTGGAGGTTTGGAAAAAGATTTTGGTCTTGTCCTTACCATGGCTGCAAAGTACTCTGCACTAAGGGTTCGTCTGCCCAATTCGTACCTGAAATGGCGTAAGAGCTGAGACTTGGCCCCTCAAATTATTATACTTAAGTCCTTTTTAAACCTGGAATACAGAATTTTACTATCTTGGCTGGAGAGGACTGAAGTGGTAAGAAATTTTTATATTTTTATTTAAACTTTTATAGCAAATTTTGAAAGAGATTCCTATCTTATAGTATTTTTCAGAGGTTGAGGCTTTTCTGGACCTAAGCAGGAACTCTATAATTTCTTCCTGGAAGCCAACACTCCTCCCTCTCAACTTCCAGGCCACTAACCTCAGATTGTTGTAGTCCTGGTATTCTATCGGGCCCTGAGTCAAGAGATAAGGTATCCCATCCAACTCTATCGGAGGTTCGGTTACCAAGGTTAGAAGCAGAGGGTACCATGATCTCCTTGGCCAATTTGGTAAGATTGCGATCACCTCCGCTCCTGGCTCAAATTTTTTTTTGGAGTACTCTCCATATCAGAGGTATTGGTGGAAAGATATATAGAAGACCTGAGCCCCCTCCTGTTGAAGGGCATCCACCGCCAAGGCCCCAGGACAGGGGAATCGACTGTAGAAATGCTGACACTTCTTGTTCCTGTGGGTTGCCATGAGGTCTATTGTTGGTTGACCCCAACGTTCTACTAACCTCTCGAACGATCGAGGATTTAAACTCGACTCCCCTGGCTGAATTTTCTTGCCGGCTGAGATAATCTGCCTGAAGATTGTCTCTTCCTGCCAGGTGGAGAGCTGTTATTGTTGAAGATTCTCTTCCGACCACCTGAAGATCTTGTCCACCTCTTTGAGAAGCACTTGCTTTTTGTGCCCCCCTGCTTTCGAATATAAGTTACTGTAGCCGTATGTCGCTCCTTATTAGGACATGCCAGCCCCTGACCACATCCTGAAATTTTTGTAGAGCCATTCTGACCGCTCTCAGTTCCAACAGATTTGAAAGGTGTCTAGAAGAAGGGCTCCCAGCCGTTGCTGAGGCATCTGTCGTGATGGACAGGACTTCTGGTTGATCTAGTGGAAACCCTTTTCCCAGATTCTCCTGCCTGCACCACCATTCGAGGTCCTGTAATATTTCTGCTGGGATACACATTACTCTGTTCATATTCTGGTGCAGTATTTTCATCACCCTGGACAAGAGAAAATGCTGCAGAGATCTCATGTGCCACCTGGACCACCGGTAAGAAAGACTGTTGCTGCCATGAGTCCCAGCACTTCATTATTAGCGCACCGTCACCTGTGCTCTTTGAATAAGATCTTGTACAGTCTCTATGATTTTTCGCTGTCGTATGGGTGGTAATTTTACTATGTTTTGACTGGTTTGGAACAAAGCTCCGAGATATACTGTACCAATTCCTGAGTGGGTATCAAGTTGCTTTTTTCTACATTGATAATCCACCCATTTTCCTCGAGGATCTGAATTACAATCTTGGTATGTTCTGGCTGCTGCGCCTTCTGTCTTGCTCTGGCCACGATCAGGATATCGTCCAGATAATGGTAAATCTCTATCCCTCTTTTCCTGATCTCCGCCACCAATGTTATCAATACTTTGGTAAATATTCTCAGTGATAGTGACAGGCCGAACGGCAACTTGTAAACTGGAAATGTTTCCCTCGACTGCAAAACATAGGAATTTTCTGCAACTTGGGTGGATCGGTACATGCAGTGTAGCGTCTTTTAAGTCGATACTGGACTAGCCATGCATCCTTGTACACCGCCTGAATGATCGAGGCCAGAGATTCCATTTTGAACCTCTGACTTTCGACAATATGTTTAAATTTCTTAGGTCCCCACACGGTCTCATAGACCCCATGGCCTTTCTTTACAAGAAAAAGTCTCGAATAGAAGCCTCTCGAAGTTCTGTTATCGGCACAGGTTCGATGGCCTCCTTCATCAGTAACTGAGACACATAATCCCGAATAACACTCAATCCCTCCTGGGAGGAGGCGTCTGAATGGAAGAAATAGATGTTTTCTGGGGTATGACCGAACGGATCTTGTAACCCTGTTGTAATATTCTCAACACCACAGGAGTCCGTGATATCTGTGGCCCAGACCTTGGAGAAATGGATAACCCTCCTTCCACCTTCTCTACTGGGCCGTCGTACCCCTATTGTTGGGAGGATGGCCTTCTGAGAAGGTGTTCTTTCTCTGGGAATTCGCTGGTTGCTTTCCCGTCTTCCAGGTGGCCGACCTGTTGGCCTCTTTCCCTGGCCTGTAAAATCTTGACACACAAAAGGATTGGTCCCTAGAAAAAGATGGTTCAAACCTCGGTCTTTTGCTTTTACGTTCCTGTGGAAGAAAAGTACTTTTTCCTCCTCTGAGGCCCTGCTGATGATGGAGTCTAGATTCTTGCCGAACAACATGTCTTCATCGAAAGGCAGCATACAGATGTTAGTTTTTGAAGTGTTATCCGCAAACCAAAACCTCACCACAATGCTCTCCGAGCTGACACTGACAGAGCCATTGATCTTGCGGAAAGTCTGACCAAATCAACTGAGCTTCCGCAAAAAAAATCTGTTGCCATCTTCATTTCAGAAAGCATTTCTGTCAATTTTGGGTGCTTGACGTTTGATCCTATTCCCTCTTCCATCCGTTGGATCCAAAGCTTCATGGCCCTGGACACCGATGTCATCGCCATGGCAGGCCTGCAGGAAGCTCCAGCTGCTACATAAGCTTTTCTCAAGAGAATTCCATTCGCTATCCATCGGTCTTTGAAAATCCCCGCATCTTCTACTGGCAGCGTAGTTCTCCAGGCCAACCATAAATGACTGCAGCATCCACTCTAGGAGGAAGATCCCAGTTTTTTTGCTTCCTCTTCTGGAAATGGATATTTCTTTAGAAATTTCCGCTGTATTGAAAACTTCTTATCCGTCTTTTTCCATTCTGCATCTATGATTTCTTTCATAGAGTAATGCAATGGAAAGGTTGCCGACTTCTTTTTTATAGACGGGAACAATCTATCCGCTGCTGACGACTTAGGATCTCTGTCATCAGTTAAAGGGAATTCTGACTGCTTTTATTAAAGGTTCAATAACCGATAAATCAAAGTTTGTTTCAATCTCCACATCTTCCTCCTCGGACAGAGAGATACGTTCTCGCCTCCAACCTCTCATCCTCCGAACACTCCCAGTCTGACTCTACAGACCTATCCTCTTGTTGTCTCGCCCTTTTTTAGGCTCCGAGGATTCCAAGCCTTTTGCTACGGCCTGTTGAATACACCTCTAAGCATATCAAATGATTTTTTCTGATAGAGGGTTTTGGAGTATATCTCTTCCATTTCCACATTCTTTGGCGGTGTCTGACTGAATCTTGGGTGACGGCTCTTGAGATGAGGCTGCAAGAAAAAAATAACAGCCATCAGAGCCCCACCTCTGAAAGCAAACTGCCCCACTCTCTGTATACTCACCACCAGCTTACCTAGATCCCTTGGGGTGACCTTTGGTAGAGCTACCAGCTTCCATACTGGAGGACACAACCAAATGCTGAAACAAGAAAATTATAAAAAATCCAGCTAAGCATAAAGGAATGATCCCATGCTGCTGCAGAAAATCCCTAAGAAAATGACTTACCTCCCAGAAGAACAGCAGAGACTTCAGGCAAGTGGCACAGCCCATACAGCTACAAACACAGTGCTGAGAGGAAGAGGGAGAGAGCGCGCCAAAACCCCAGGTTTAACTGTGCTAAGACCCGCCCCCCGAATGGGCATCCAATCACAAGCCGCTTCCCAACCAATGGGAGATTGGTCACTCGAACTCCTCCTCTCGCTGCCGCGAGGACCATGAGAACGTCCATAAGCGGCATCCAATCGAGGAGAAGCCATAATCCAATAGGCTGCCGCGCGCACCTGTGACATCAGCGCGCCGGCGACCACGCACGGACAGCCCCTACCCCCGGTCACCACGGCATTCTTCCCCTAGGCACTCCTAAGAAGGAGGCGACACGGAGCATCAGCTCCAGGAGAAGTGGGCGAGAGACCTGGGCTGGAAGCAAAAAAGCCGTGATGTGCCGTAAGCTGCCTGGAAAAACCTCCTGTAGCGCCCATGGACAGGAAGAAAAAAACAAGGTATGTTTAGGGAGGGGTACCTTTATACCTTGTTCTTTAACTTCCTCTCCAGGATTAACCTACGGGGATTAACCCATTTTAGTGAGATGCTGCCATGGTGACTTGGGGAAAAACAATTGACAATACAAAAACAAAACAAATTTTCCATGAACATTTATGCAGGTTTACCTACAATCGGAACAACTGAATGGTTTATATAGAGGAATTAAGTCATATCTTAATGTTTAGTATAAATCAACCAATCTAATCTGGCCTTGTTACTGCTGTTGAACTACAATTCCAAGCAGCCAATGAAAGGCAAACTTACTGGCCAAATTAATGGTGATGTGATGCGACTGGCAAATGAATGGCACTCTGCCATAAACTGGCATATAAATGGCACTGTCATGACTAGCAAATGAATGGCACTGTGCCATGACTGGCATATGAATGGCACTGTGCTTTTGCTTGTCAAATCGATTGCACTGTGCAGTGACTGCATATGAATGTCACTGTGCAATGACACAATGGCAAAATGGAACGCACTGTTTGACTTGTAAACTGAATGGCACTGTGCCGTTGACTGGCAAATAATGACACTGTGCTGTGCTTGGCAAATGAAATGCAATGTACTGTGGCTGGCAAATTAATGACACTGTGGCAGGGAAAACTGAATTCCTATTGTAGATCCTTCTGTAATAGGGACTCCAGCGCAAAGCAGCACTAATATTT
The DNA here is from genome assembly GCA_019447015.1 of Hymenochirus boettgeri. Lineage (NCBI taxonomy): Eukaryota > Metazoa > Chordata > Amphibia > Anura > Pipidae > Hymenochirus > Hymenochirus boettgeri. Next base: position 234,669,765 of record CM033474.1, read on the forward strand.
AACCCAATGCATCACCTTACAGTTACAACACTAAATCTAATTGCCCACTGTAATAGAAGTGTACAATAAAAAGACCCCTGTACATCTCTCTATTAATGTTTAAAGATGTCAAGCTTTCAAGAATGATAGTCTAGTTTTATTCAAGTCTTATTCAAACTATTAAACGCCAGAGAAAATAACAATTCGACAGATTTACAATGATATAGTTTTGACTATTAAAAGGTTGACTATATGTACATACGTCTTTATTCCACCTCCAGTCTTATGAACGATGTATAAATTAATGTTGGGTGCTAACTGTCATTCCACTAAAGCACCTAGAATTATCCAGTATCAAGCTTTGCAGATTATGCAGTGAAACTGCAGTCTACAGTGACTGATCTCACTTCTGTAATCAATGCAAAATGTAAGAAGAGATAAGTAGAACAGAGGTGTAGCAGGTGTAGGATCTAGGTGAGGCACTGGATCCTATATTATTAATACAAGATAAAAATGGTTCTTTTGATGGGGGGGGGGCTGTGTAAAGCTATTCCAAGATGTGTAAGAGCTAGGCCACACTGCTGCATTTTTTGGGTTTGCGCGTGCATTTTTTCCAGATCATTGAAAACGCACACACGCACGAAAACATGCGTTTTCATGTGCGTTGCGATTAGCGTTCCACATTTTTAATCGCAATCCATGCATTTCCTATACCTAACGAAGAAATCGTATGCGCAAACGCAACGAAATAGCACATGAAATCGCATGCGATTCTGGTTTGCGGCGCAGTGTGGCCATGCCCTAAGGGCAGATTAGCACTTGTTAGTCATTGTTCAGATGTTTTTTCATGACATTATGTTACAGTGCTATGCTTTGTCCTTTCACATGGAATGGACCGTGCAAACTTGCTTTCTCATGTTAAAATTATATAAATATGTTTGAATTTTTGCAGTTAGAAAAAGGATGTTATCGCCTCCTAGTGGTTTAAAACAGTCCTAACACTATTTGCAAAGTACTAGATTGAAATCAGGCATAAGGTGGGGACAGGGAAAACAAATCATTTATTATGAAGACATTAAGGAGTCAATCTACCTAACCAATTCCATAGACCTCAATAATAAAAAAAAAAAACCTTTGTGTTCTGGCTCTAAAACTACAGCTTCTAAAACTAAACACGTGTCAAACACAAGGCCTGTAGGGCAAATCTGGCCCGTCTGACTGTTTTTTTGTGGCCCCCCAGTGACTGTACACTATCCAATACTTTCTACTCGCTATCCATTGTGCAGGCTCAAGCATCGGGTTGACTGTAGATCTGCCTATTAGATACCGCAGATTTATAGTTAAGCTGCTGCTTGGGTCTGCACAAATGGATAGCAAAGTAGTTACCGCTGTAACAGGTGATCGCGCACTACCTGGCGCTGGGGAGTTAGTGTAAGCAAAGGCCTTCCATTGGAGTTGGCCATTCCATTACCGATTAAAATGGGCATTCCACATATGATCGTGCCTGTGCTTAGGCGAGGACATAATCCAACTGCACTATGAACAAGAGCCTGACAGAGTCCCAATCCTGCTAAATCCTGCTAAGTATACTTCAAGTCACCACTTTAGCAGTCTTCTTGATTTTGGCCCCTTATGTAATTGAGTTTGACACCCTTGTTCTCAAACAACCGCTGTTTCACTGTTCGTTATATACAATATTGACTAAATTTTATCCACATATAATGACTCATAAAGGAAATGGTCCTTCATTACTGCTACTGGAGTTTTAGTGCTTTTTATTGTAATAAGTTTGTTTGCAAACATATAACTGTGTTAAGAGTTTTTTGGGAGCTATACAGACTCAGAAAAGCCCAGGATCACTACTATACCCCAATTGGTGGACAGGCAAAAGTCAGTTCTTTCAAAAATGTAAATAAATGTTTCATTTCAATTATTTTTACAGATATCTGACTTAACCTATTTATTGTTTAATCTATCATTTCCCCCAATCTATACCATTGAGTGCAAGCAAGATACTTTTAAATGACTATATACAAAATACATGTGGGCAACTTGTAGAGCAGCCACTACCAACTGACCAAACATATTCCCCATCACACCTAAGCACAGGAGTAATACTCTACTAAGTACCTTCAAACTGTTCAAATATTTTTATGCAGGGAGGCCATTATATGGTGGGCCTGACCTGATCTTGCCCCAGACCAACCACGCCACATCTATTCCTCTATAACACCCTCCACCTATGTCCCTCACCCCTGCAGAACAGACCCTACACGCCCCACTTAAAACAGTTATGGCTGCAACAAGAAGAGAAAACTCACAGGAAAACAGTTTTATGAAACTTAACTTAATAAAGATAAATACCATAACACATACTAGAACTATTACATAAACTTGCAAATCGAACGAAGATAGGTAGGAACGGGGACTACACAGACAACTTGTGCTATACACACGTTTCGGATCTTAAATGATCCTTTATCAAGTTGTGTTCTTGTAGTTTAGATGTGGGAGTGGAACATCGGAACTGATGGTAGCCAGAGAACAGGTGGTATTCCTAATAAATGTATTAACTATTACATAAACTTATTTAAACCTAAATATGTTTACTGTAGATATGAACCAATATCTTCTATCGAATGGGAATCATTGTCCAGATACTCAGAATAATATTCCCACCATTGTATAAGGATGCTCTGTATTGAAATCCAAGTTTCTACAACAGTGTTATCCAATGGTAAAGCCTCCCCTGTGGCTGTGTGGCACAATCTTAGTTCTGCAAATAAAAAATGAACATGAATAAAAGTAAAATTATATAAATTCCATCCTGTTTTATAAACAAATAATGCGTTAATATATTTTATCCATAAAAGAATGGCATAGATATACTACTGTTCCCCTGAATCTAATGATAGTCTATTGAAAAGGTAAAGTCTATTGAAAAGGTAAACTCCCATTCTTTGACTGTCCCTACTATTAGCCCTTGCACAAGGCTTCTCGTAACCAAACTTATACAAAAAAGAACCAATGACACTACTTGTGTATCTTCTGCTGAAGTTAGGGGCAAACTAATGGCAGAGAAGGCCCATAAACTGTACAGAACCTCCAGGGGTCCTATAAGATCAGGAGGAACATGGGTAGTTATATAATTCACATTAGCACCTGACAGTCACTCATTTTAAACTGATTTACTTGAGCAGCAGCATATGGACTCTATATGGAGTGTTAAAGAGAACTGTGGTCCAAAAATGACTTTAGGTAAATTGATAGGAATTGCCTCCTGAGAGATTTGCAATTTATTTCCATTGTTTATTTTACATAATTTTGAAGATATTCACATTTTGTGTGTGATATGGCTGCAGCAATCACCAGGTCCCCCTGCACTTCCTGCTCTTAACCTGTCAGTCAACCTGCCCCTGTGTCTCCTCCCCTTTGCACCCCCCCTGTTCCCTCCATTGCAGGCCCCCTTGGCCCTTCCCTTACAGCCCCATGTGGCCCCGCCCACTCATGGGTGCCTAAGCCCCACCCCTCTCACAGGTACTGTGGGCCACTTTAACCCCCCCCCCCCGAAAACTCTGTGGAAACAGCCTTTTCAGGCAGAGTGAGAACTGTGCCTGAAAGGCGGTTTTCACAAGTTAGAGAGAAGCTGTAGATTCCCTTACCTTCTCTGCAGCTCAGTTCATGTAAGGTTTACCATAGTACATGCACTGTAGTTAAAAAATAATTTTAGCCACAGAATAAATACAAACGGTCTTTATTTAGACAACTGTTAGCTTCATCAGAGGAGAAACTACTCTATGGTGAAACTGACTGCCTATGTTTAGCTGAATAACTTAATTTTGATGTTTATCTGTGTTCCAAAGACTTGGCCTGTCAACTTTAAAAAATAAAATCCCAGGTTAGGATCAGATTCTCTGAGGTTACATCTACTAGAAGGTTTTGGAAATAAAGGCATCGATACACCTGCTGAATTCACAAAATGTTGGCAATGAAATGTGGGATTTGCGATCGCATGTCAGTTGCATAGAAGATCGGGAGAAGCGGTTCCAGCAGGACGAATGAACGTTGCGTAACACTCGGGTCGGGTAAGTAATATTGAGTATATGTATGGCACCCTTTACTTCTCCTTTAAACCAGATTCAATTTATATTTAAAACAGGCTGTCAGCTTTCGATATAAGTAGACTAAGCATTAAAGGTGGCCATACATATACCTGATATTACTTACCCGACCAAACACGCTCACGCGACGTTCGTTCGATCCTGTCGAAACAGCTTTTTCCCGATCTTCTATGCCAACCGACATGTGATCACAAAATGAATGGGATTTTGCGATTGCATTGTTGGTCACATAGAAGATCAGGAGAAGCGTTTCCGGCAGGATTGAACAAACTTTGCGTAAACGCTCGGTCGTCGGGTAAGTATATCAGGATATGTAGGGCCACTTTAGCATTACCAGCCAATACACAAACCTCAAAATATGCCATGTTCCAGGCTTGTCATTTACAGTGCCATTAAAGGTCAGTGTTTCTCAATCTTTTTATTCATGCAAAACACTTGCAACATTGTTTTCCACATAAATAATTATATATTTGTATTTCCCTCTCTCTTTTAGTCATCAATTCAGCAGAATACACAATTCAGTCGCTCATGCTGTTAGGAGCCCCTATACATTCAAGGAATCCTATTTGTACCTGGTTGAAAACTCTGCTATAAGTTGTAGTTTATGGTCAAGTTAAATGCAGTTGGGTTACGGTGTGCGTCCGGGTGTCAAAATAAAAAACAAACTTGCCTTTGCAGCCGCTTTGTTATTATTGTTTTAAGATTTGCTAGGGAAGCTGCATAATCAACACCTTGCCATGCTCCATTTCTTGCAAAAAACATTGGTTTGCTTTCTCTTTCATCCTTTGGGCAGAAACTTGGAAATAGACTCTCTCGTCTAAAATAAAGGCACAACATATGTCTGCATAGCACAGTAAACAACAAACAACAGTCAACAAATAACTGTATAAGTTATAACAATAGGCCTGGCAATATGAATAGTGAATCTTATTATTTTGCCACAATTCAAGGGCAAACTCTTCTGTGACTTGCATTTAAAGGGCATCTCCACTCAAAAAAACAAACCTTATAGTTGTCCTGCAGGGTCTGCTGAAGTCCAGAAAAGTGAGGAGTAAGAGCCTCTCTGTGTGTTATCCAGTGTAATCCTTGTCCTCTTAGACGACTCTGCATGTGCAGGGGAGCTCTCCCCATTCCTCCGGAACCCTTCTGCGCTGCTTAACGTTTTACAAAAAAATTGAAGTTCAATAATGTAGGGGCCCCCCTCAACTCTAAATGGCCAGCCTTAAAAGTTTCAAATCACCACTAAATGTACTAACTGATCACAGACTTGCTGCCGGTCTGGGCCTCTACTCTGCTTTTCCATTCCCGGAAGTAGCAGCAGAGGCAACAAAGGTAGTTAAAGTCTAATTTCGTGCTGATTAATTAAGGGAGTATTCTGATTGGCTTGGCAGCCTTTTTAAGAGATGTATCATATGAAAAACATGGGTCTCTATGTGTTCTGTTTGCAAATTGGCAATTTTAACATGCACGAATAAAATGTAATTTTTTAACCGGACAAGAACTATTAATTGATTTTTGAAGACTGTGGAGCGGTGCTAAGCTGCCGACTGTAGGTGGAAGGAGGAGCTGAAGTTAATAATGTTGTGGGGTTAGGACAAGCCCCAGGCAGAATCACGCCCAACAGCTCAGTGTTGAGCCCAAACGACCGCACGTAAAAGAAAGGAGATTCGTTTGCAGAAAGGGTCACGGCAGAAGGAAGGTAAAGCGGCTTGAGCCACTAATTCTGTATATTTGCGGAATTTCTGACAAATTTTACTGTTGACTTAAATTTGCCTTTTACTGTAGGAAACTACTGTGACCTTTGTTAGTTGCACTTACCTAAATTTATGAACTTAAAACCAGTTTTCTGTGTATAGTTATGTATGGCATTCCTGTAGATAATTCCAGCTTGTGCATAACTTATGTTTAAAGGGTATCTATACAGAAAAAATGTTTCGTTTTTTTTAAAATTGTCTATTACAGGAAACTATAATTCTTCTTAACTAAAGGTGGCCATACACATGGATGATATTCAGCAAATACCGTCAGATCCAACGGGATTTGTTGAACATCAAGCATGTTTAAATTTTCGTCAGATCAACATTGTTGCCATGTGTGTGGGCATCGAACAATATAAAGAATACTGTATACGGAACTTTTGTTCTTGTGTTTGCAATCATTAGGCAAACTCACAATCAGATTCCATCGTGAATTTGTAACCAAGGTCAGTGGCAAGCACAGGATTTTCCAGGGAGGGATTCCTAAATGGGTTAACACTGAAAAAGAATCGGTGAACACTGTCGGTCGCCCATTTTCCTGGGACAGATGAAAAGGCAATTTGATATGCCAGTAAATCATCGCCGATCGTGTGGTCCATAGAAGACATTTGCTGCGGCCACCCACTCTATAGCAGCAAACGGTCGGGGGGCAGAAAATTTGTCTGTGTGTACCCCATCTAACGTTCCGTTTTACTGAGAAATCCATGTGGGTCTGAGTAACCCACGGCACCCACAAGTTGGCGGGGCTTAGGCACCAGCGAGTGGGCGGGGCTTAAGCACCCGTGGGTGGGGCTTAGGCACCCACGAGTGGGCGGGGCCACGGCACCCGCGAGTGAGCGGGAAAACATGGGGCTGTAAGATAATGGGCCATGGGGGGCCTGCAACTGGAGGGACTATGGGGTCCATGAGTGGGAGGGACCAGGGGGGTTGCAAAGGGAAGGAGGAGACACAGGACAGATTGACTGACCGTTTCAGGGCAGAAAGTGCAGGGGACCTGGTGATGCTGCTGCCATATCACACACAAAACTTGAAATATCTTCAAAACTATGCAAAATAAACAATGGAAATAAATTGCAAAAATTCTCAGGGGAGCAATTCCTATCAATTTACCTAAAGTCATTTTTGGACCACAGTTCCCCTTTAAGAGTGGGAGGGGGAATAATACTAAGGCTGAACAAAACAAGTACTGAACTGAAGGCATGAAGCAACACACAAGTAATGGCTACTTACATGTATTTTTTTATAGATAATGAAGAGGCAAACTCATACGTATAGTTGCCTTTAAATATATACGGTCACACCAGAAAGAGTGCCCTTTTACTGACACAAGCAGTAAAACTCGAAATCAATTCATACTCACCAAGATTTCGGTTTCCCAGTCACTTTCATGGCAGCAGTCACCAAAATGGGTTAATCCCCTGTGGGTACCTGGACAGGAAGTTAAAAAGAACAAAGGTATAAAGGTACCCTCCCCTAAACATAACTTGTCTTCTTTCCCAAGCTTAACATGCCGTATTCCTAGAACCAACTAAAAACTTGAAGGGAAGGGCATTTTGGTGACTGCTGCCATGAAAGTGACTGGGAAACCGAAATCTCGGTGAATATGAATTGATTTTGTGTTTTCCCCAAGTCACCATGGCAGCATCTCACCAAAATGGGATATACCAAAGCTCAAATAATGGGAGGGCAAAAAGTATGCTTAAACACACAATTTATTTCGTATCTGCTAATACAGACTGAAGGACTTTACGTCCAAACTTCATATCCTCTTTCGCCAATACATCCATTTTATAATGGCGAACAAACGTCCTCATAGATGACTACCTTGCCATCTTGCAGATGAGGTCTTTCGGCGCCCTGGCTTCGGCCGCCCAGGAACATGATATTGCTCTAGTTGAATGTATTTTAACCCCTCCGGGATCTTTAAGCCTCTCACTTGATATGCTCTCCTGATACAGGTGACGATCCAACTACTTATGGTTTTCTTACTTGGGGCCTGGCCTTTTCGATAACCACCTGGAACCACAAAGAGGTGATCAATCTTCCTGAAAGTCTCTATTCTTTCAATATAAATTTTTAGAGACCGGACTAAGTCTAGACAATGCCACTTTCTTTCTTTCTCGGTTTTTGGACTGGGATAGAATGAAGGCAGGACAATCTCTAAGTCAAGATGGAATTCTGTTAATACTTTTGGAGAAATTGAAAGGATGGTCTCAGTCTGACCCTGTCGTCATAAAATTGTATGTGAGGTTGTTTAACCGACAGTGCTCCGATTTTCCCACTCGACAAGCTGAAGTTATTGCTGTTAGAAACACCCCCTTAAGGGTCAACACCACAAGGAAGTCTTTTCCAAAGGCTCAAAGGGAGATTCTGTTAAAGCTTGAAGCGCTAGTGGTAAATTCCAAGGTGGAGGTTTGGAAAAAAAGATTTTGGTCTTGTCCTTACCATGGCTGCAAAGAATCTCTGCACTAAGGGTTCGTCTGCCCAATTCGTACCTGAAATGGCCGTAAGAGCTGAGACTTGGCCCCTCAAAGTATTAATACTTAAGTCCTTTTTAAACCTGGAATACAAGAATTTTACTATCTTGGCTGGAGAGGACTGCAGTGGTAAGAAATTTTCTTTAAGATTCCATATCTTATAGTATTTTTCAGAGGTTGAGGCTTTTCTGGACCTAAGCAGGAACTCTATAATTTCTTCCTGGAAGCCAACACTCCTCCCTCTCAACTTCCAGGCCACTAACCTCAGATTGTTGTAGTCCTGGTATTCTATCGGGCCCTGAGTCAAGAGATAAGGTATCCCATCCAACTCTATCGGAGGTTCGGTTACCAAGGTTAGAAGCAGAGGGTACCATGATCTCCTTGGCCAATTTGGTAAGATTGCGATCACCTCCGCTCCCTGGGCTCAAATTTTTTTTTTGGAGTACTCTCCATATCAGAGGTATTGGTGGAAAGATATATAGAAGACCTGAGCCCCACTCCTGTTGAAGGGCATCCACCGCCAAGGCCCCAGGACAGGGGAATCGACTGTAGAAATGCTGACACTTCTTGTTCCTGTGGGTTGCCATGAGGTCTATTGTTGGTTGACCCCAACGTTCTACTAACCTCTCGAACGATCGAGGATGTAAACTCGACTCCCCTGGCTGAATTTCTTGCCGGCTGAGATAATCTGCCTGAAGATTGTCTCTTCCTGCCAGGTGGAGAGCTGTTATATGTTGAAGATTCTCTTCCGACCACCTGAAGATCTTGTCCACCTCTTTGAGAAGCACTCTGCTTTTTGTGCCCCCCTGCTTTCGAATATAAGTTACTGTAGCCGTATTGTCGCTCCTTATTAGGACATGCCAGCCCCTGACCACATCCTGAAATTTTTGTAGAGCCATTCTGACCGCTCTCAGTTCCAACAGATTTGAAAGGTGTCTAGAAGAAGGGCTCCCAGCCAGTTGCTGAGGCATCTGTCGTGATGGACAGGACTTCTGGTTGATCTAGTGGAAACCCTTTTCCCAGATTCTCCTGCCTGCACCACCATTCGAGGTCCTGTAATATTTCTGCTGGGATACACATTACTCTGTTCATATTCTGGTGCAGTATTTTCACCCTGGACAAGAGAAAATGCTGCAGAGATCTCATGTGCCACCTGGACCACCTGGTAAGAAAGACTGTTGCTGCCATGAGTCCCAGCACCTTCATTATTAAGCGCACCGTCACCTGCGTTCTTTGAATAAGATCTTGTAGCAGTCTCTATGATTTTTCGCTGTCGTATGGGTGGTAATTTTACTATGTTTTGACTGGTTTGGAACAAAGCTCCGAGATATACTGTACCAATTCCTGAGTGGGTATCAAGTTGCTTTTTTCTACATTGATAATCCACCCATTTTCCTCGAGGATCTGAATTACAATCTTGGTATGTTCTGCCGCCTTCTGTCTTGCTCTGGCCACGATCAGGATATCGTCCAGATAATGGTAAATCTCTATCCCTCTTTTCCTGATCTCCGCCACCAATGTTATCAATACTTTGGTAAATATTCTCAGTGATAGTGACAGGCCGAACGGCAGACTTGTAAACTGGAAATGTTTCCCCTCGACTGCAAAGCATAGGAATTTTCTGCAACTTGGGTGGATCGGTACATGCAGGTATGCGTCTTTTAAGTCGATACTGACTAGCCATGCATCCTTGTACACCGCCTGAATGATCGAGGCCAGAGATTCCATTTTGAACCTCTGACTTTCGACATATCTGTTTAAATTTCTTAGGTCCAACACCGGTCTCATAGACCCCATGGCCTTCTTTACAAGAAAAAGTCTCGAATAGAAGCCTCTTCGAAGTTCTGTTATCGGCACAGGTTCGATGGCCTCCTTCATCAGTAACTGAGACACATAATCCCGAATAACACTCAATCCCTCCTGGGAGGACGGGCGTCTGAATGGAAGAAATAGATGTTTTCTGGGGTATGACCGGAACTGGATCTTGTAACCCTGTTGTAATATTCTCAACACCCAGGAGTCCGTGATATCTGTGGCCCAGACCTTGGAGAAAATGGATAACCCTCCTTCCACCTTCTCTACCTGGGCCGTCGTACCCCTATTGTTGGGAGGATTGGCCTTCTGAGAAGGTGTTCTTTCTCTGGGAATTCGCTGGTTGCTTTCCCGTCTTCCAGGTGGCCGACCTGTTGGCCTCTTTCCCTGGCCTGTAAAATCTTGACACACAAAAGGATTGGTCCCTAGAAAAAGATGGTTCAAACCTCGGTCTTTTGCTTTTACGTTCCTGTGGAAGAAAAGTACTTTTTCCTCCTGAGGCCCTGCTGATGATGGAGTCTAGATTCTTGCCGAACAACATGTCTTCATCGAAAGGCAGCATACAGATGTTAGTTTTTGAAGTGTTATCCGCAAACCAAAACCTCAGCCACAATGCTCTCCGAGCTGACACTGACAGAGCCATTGATCTTGCGGAAAGTCTGACCAAATCAACTGAGGCTTCCGCAAAAAAAATCTGTTGCCATCTTCATTTCAGAAAGCATTTCTGTCAATTTTGGGTGCTTGACGTTTGATCCTATTCCCTCTTCCATCCGTTGGATCCAAAGCTTCATGGCCCTGGACACCGATGTCATCGCCATGGCAGGCCTGCAGGAAGCTCCAGCTGCTACATAAGCTTTTCTCAAGGAGAATTCCATTCGCTTATCCATCGGGTCTTTGAAAATCCCCGCATCTTCTACTGGCAGCGTAGTTCTCCAGGCCAACCTAGAAACTGCAGCATCCACTCTAGGAGGAAGATCCCAGTTTTTTGCTTCCTCTTCTGGAAATGGATATTTCTTTAGAAATTTCCCTGTGATTGAAAACTTCTTATCCGTCTTTTTCCATTCTGCATCTATGATTTCTTTCATAGAGTAATGCAATGGAAAGGTTGCCGACTTCTTTTTTATAGACGGGAACAATCTATCCGCTGCTGACGACTTAGGAGTCTCTGTCATCAGTGAAAGGGAATTCCTGACTGCTTTTATTAAAGGTTCAATAACCGATAAATCAAAGTTTGTTTCAATCTCCACATCTTCCTCCTCGGACAAGAGAGACTGTTCCTCCGACCTCTCATCCTCCGAACACTCCCAGTCTGACTCTACAGACCTATCCTCTTGTTGTCTCGCCCTTTTCTTAGGCTCCGAGGATTCCAAGCCTTTTGCTACGGCCTGTTGAATACACCTCATAAGCATATCAAATGATTTTTCTGATGTAGAGGGTTTTGGAGATATCTCTTCCATTTCCACATTCTTTGCGGTGTCTGACTGAATCTTGGGTGACGGCTCTTGAGATGAGAGGCTGCAAGAAAAAAATAACAGCCATCAGAGCCCCACCTCTGAAAGCAACTGCCCCACTCTCTGTATACTCACCCCAGCTTACCTAGATCCCTTGGGGTGACCTTTGGTAGAGCTACCAGCTTCCATACTGGAGGACACACCAAATGCTGAAACAAGAAAATTATAAAAAATCCAGCTAAGCATAAAGGAATGATCCCATGCTGCTGCAGAAAATCCCTAAGAAATGACTTACCTCCCAGAAGAACAGCAGAGACTTCAGGCAAGTGGCACAGCCCAATACAGCTACAAACACAGTGCTGAGAGGAAGAGGGAGAGAGCGCGCCAAAACCCCAGGTTTAACTGTGCTAAGACCCGCCCCCCGAATGGGCATCCAATCACAAGCCGCTTCCCAACCAATGGGAGATTGGTCACTCGCTCACCGGTTCTCGCTGCCGCGAGGACCAATGAGAACGTCCATAAGCGGCATCCAATCGGGAGGAGAAGCCAGAATCCAATAGGCTGCCGGCGCGCACCTGTGACATCAGCGCGCCGGCGACCACGCACGGACAGCCCCTACCGCCCGGTCACCACGGGCATTCCTTCCCCTAGGCACTCCTAAGAAGGAGGCGACACGGGAGCATCAGCTCCAGGAGAGAGTGGGCGAGAGACCTGGGCTGGAAGCAAAAAAGCCGTGATGGCCGGTAAGCTGCCTGGAAAACCTCCTGTAGCGCCCATGGACAGGAAGGAAAAAAGACAAGGTATGTTTAGGGGAGGGTACCTTTATACCTTTGTTCTTTAACTTCCTCTCCAGGATTAACCTACAGGGGATTAACCCATTTTAGTGAGATGCTGCCATGGTGACTTGGGGAAAAACAATTGACAATACAAACCAACAAATTTTCCATGAACATTTATAGCAGGTTTACCTACAATACGGAACAACTGAATATGGTTTATATAGAGGAATTAAGTCATATCTTAAATGATTTAGTATAAATCACAATCTAATCTTGGCCTTGTTACTGCTGTTGAACTACAATTCCAAGCAGCCAATGAAAGGCAAACTTTACTGGCAAATTAATGGTGATGTGATGCGACTGGCAAATGAATGGCACTCTGCCATAACTGGCATATAAATGGCACTGTCATGACTAGCAAATGAATGGCACTGTGCCATGACTGGCATATGAATGGCACTGTGCTTTGCTTGTCAAATCGATTGCACTGTGCAGTGACTGGCATATGAATGTCACTGTGCAATGACACAATGGCAAATGGACAGCACTGTTGTGACTTGTAACTGAATGGCACTGTGCCGTGACTGGCAAATAATTGACACTGTGCTGTGCTTGGCAAATGAAATGCAATGTACTGTGGCTGGCAAATTAATGACACTGTGCAGGGAAAACTGAATTCCTATTGTAGATCCTTCTGTAATAGGGACTCCAGCGCAAAGCAGCACTAATATTTAATCCCCAATGCATCACCTTACAGTTACGAACACTAAATCTAATTGCCCACTGTAATAGAAGTGTACAATATAAAGACCCCTGTACATCTCTCTATTAATGTTTAAAGATGTCAAGCTTTCAAGAATGATAGTCTAGTTTTATTCAAGTCTTATTCAAACTATTAACAGCCAGAGAAAATAACAATTCGACAGATTTACAATGATATAAGTTTTGACTATTAAAAGGTTGGACTAGATGTACATACGTCTTTATTCAACCTCCAGTCTTATGAAACGATGTATAAATTAATGTTGGGTGCTAACTGCATTCCACTAAAGCACCTAGAATTATCCAGTATCAAGCTTTGCAGATTATGCAGTGAAACTGCAGTCTACAGTGACTGATCTCACTTCTGTAATCAATGCAAAATGTAAAGAAAGGATAAGTAGAACAGAGGTGTAGCAGGTGTAGGATCTAGGTGAGGCACTGGAATCCTATATTTTAATACAAGATAAAAATGGTTCTAATTTGATGGGGGGGGGGCTGTGTAAAGCTATTCCAAGATGTGTAAGAGCTAGGCCACACTGCTGCATTTTTTGTGTGTTTGCGCGTGCATTTTTTCCAGATCATTGAAAACGCAGCAACGCACGGAAAACATGCGTTTTCATGTGCGTTGCGATTAGCGTTCCACATTTTTAATCGCAATCGCATGCATTTTCCTATACCTAACGAAGAAATCGTATGCGCAAACGCAACGAAATAGCACATGAAATCGCATGCGATTCTGGTTTGCGGCGCAGTGTGGCCATGCCCTAAGGGCAGATTAGCACTTGTTAGTCATTGTTCAGATGGTTTTTTCATGACATTATGTTACAGTGCATGTCTTTGTCCTTTCACATGGAATGGACAGTGCAAACTTGCTTTCTCATGTTTAAAATTATATAAATATGTTTGAATTTTTGCAGTTAGAAAAAGGATGTTATCGCCTCCTAGTGGTTTAAAACAGTCCTAACACTATTTGCAAAGTACTAGATTGAAATAGCAGCATAAGGTGGGGACAGGGAAAACAAATCATTTATATGAGAGACAGTTAAGGAGTCAATCTACCTAACCAATTCATAGACCTCAATAATAAAAAAAAAAAAACCTTGGTTATTTGGCTCTAAAACTACAGCTTCTAAAACAAAACACGTGTCAAACACAAGGCCTGTAGGGCAAATCTGGCCCGTCTGACTGTTTTTTTGTGGCCCCCCAGTGACTGTACACTATCCAATACTTTCTACTCGCTATGCAAGTTGTGCAGGCTCAAGCAGCGGTGTGACTGTAGATCTGCCTATTAGATACCGCAGATTTATAGTTAAGCTGCTGCTTGGGTCTGCACAAATGGATAGCAGAAGTAGTTACCGCTGTAACAGGTGATCGCGCATCTAGCCTGGCGCTGGGGAGGTTAGTGTAGCAAAGGGCCTTCCATTGGAGTTGGCCATTCCATTACCGATTAAAATGGGCATTCCACATATGATCGTGCCTTAGGCAGAGGACATAATCCAACTGCACTATGAACAAGCCTGACAGAGTCCCAATCCTGCTAAATCCTGCTAAGTATACTTCAAGTCACCACTTAGCATGTCTTCTTGATTTTGGCCCCTTATGTAATTGAGTTTGACACCCTTGTTCTCAAACAACCGCTGTTTCACTGTTCGTTATACAATATTGACTAAATTTTATCCACATTATAATGACTCATAAAGGAAATGGTCCTTCATTACTGCTACTGGAGTTTTAGTGCTTTTTATTGTAATAAAGTTTGTTTGCAAACATATAACTGTGTTAAGAGTTTTTTGGGAGCTATACAGACTCAGAAAAGCGCAGGATCACTACTATACCCCAAGTGGTGGACAGGCAAAAGTCAGTTCTTTCAAAAATGTAAATAAATGTTTCATTTCAAATTATTTTTACAGATATCTTGATCTTAACCTATTTTATTGTTTAATCTATCATTTCCCCCCAATCTATACCATTGAGTGCAAGCAAGATACTTTAAATGACTATATACAAAATACAGTGGGCAACTTGTAGAGCAGCCACTACCAACTGACCAAACAATATTCCCCATCACACCTAAGCACAGGAGTAATACCTCTACTAGTACCTTCAAACTGTTCAAATATTTTTATGCAGGGAGCCATTATATGGTGGGCCCTGACCTGATCTTGCCCCAGACCAGACCAGCCACATCTATTCCTCTATAACACCTCCACCTATGTCCCTCACCCCTGCAGAACAGACCCTACAGCCCCACTTAAAACAGTTATGGCTTGCAACAAGAAAGAGAAAACTCACAGGAAAACAGTTTTATGAAACTTAACTTTAATAAAGATAAATACCATAACACATACTAGAACTATTACATAAACTTGCAAATCGAACGAAGATAGGTAGGAACTGGTGGACTACAAGACAACTTGTGCTATACACACGTTTCGGATCTTAAATGATCCTTTATCAAGTGTTGTCTTGTAGTTTAGATGTGGGAGTGGAACATCGGAACTGATGGTAGCCAGAGAACAGGTGGTATCCTAATAAATGTATTAACTATTACATAAACTTATTTAAACCTAAATATGGTTACTGTAGATATGAACCAATATCTTCTATCGAATGGGAATCATTGTCCAGATACTCAAGAATAATATTCCCACCATTGTATAATGGATGCTCTGGTATTGAAATCCAAGTTTCTACAGTGTTATCCAATGGTAAAGCCTCCCCTGTGGCTGTGTGGCACAATCTTAGTTTCTGCAAAATAAAAAATGAACATGATAATAAAAGTAAAATTATATAAATTCCATCCTGTTTTATAAACAAATAATGCAGTTAATATATTTTATCCATAAAAGAATGGCATAGATATACTACTGTTCCCCTGAATCTAATGATAGTCTATTGAAAAGGTAAAGTCTATTGAAAAGGTAAACTCCCATTCTTTGACTGTCCCTACTATTAGGCCCTTGCACAGAGGCTTCTCGTAACCAAACTTATAGCAAAAAAGAACCAATGACAACTACTTGTGTATCTTCTGCTGAAAGTTAGGGGCAAACTAATGGCAGAGAAGAGTCCAATAACTGTACAGAACCTCCAGGGGTCCTATAAGATCAGGAGGAACATGGGTAGTTATATAATTCACATTAGCACCTGACAGTCACTCATTTTAAACTGATTTACTTGAGCAGCAGCATATGGACTCTATATAGGAGTGTTAAAGAGGAACTGTGGTCAAACTGACTTTAGGTAAATTGATAGGAATTGCTCTCCTGAGAGATTTTGCAATTTATTTCCATTGTTTTTTACATAATTTTGAAGATATTCACATTTTTGTGTGTGATATGGCTGCAGCATCACCAGGTCCCCTGCACTTCCTGCTCTTAAACCTGTCAGTCACACTGCCCTGTGTCTCCTCCCCTTTGCAGCCCCCCTGGTCCCTCCAGTTGCAGGCCCCCTTGGCCCATTCCCTTACAGCCCCCTGTGGCCCCGCCCACTCATGGGTGGCAAGCCCCACCCGCTCACAGGTACTGTGGGCCACTTAACCCCCCCCCCCCGAAAACTCGTGAAACAGCCTTTTAGGCAGAGTGAGAACTGTGCCTGAAAAGGCTGTTTTCACATAGTTAGAGAGAAGGGCTGTAGATTCCCTTACCTTCTCTGCAGCTGCAGTTCATGTAAGGTTATACCATAGTACCATGCACTGTAGTTAAAAAAATAATTTTAGCCACAGAATAAATACAAACGGTCTTTATTTAGACAACTGTTAGCTCAGCAGAGGAGAAACTACTCATATGGTGTAAACTGCCTATGTTTAGCTGAATAACTTAATTTTGATGTTTATCTGGTTCCAAAGACTTGGCCTGTCAACTTTAAAAAAATAAAATCCCAGGTTAAGGATCAGATTCTCTGAGGTTACATCTACTAGAAGGTTTTTGGAAAATAAAGGCAATCGATACACTGCTGAATTCACAAAACGTTGGCAATGAAATGTGGGATTTTGCGATCGCATGTCAGTTGCATAGAAGATCGGGAGAAGCGGTTCCAGCAGGATCGAATGAACGTTGCGTGAACACTCGGTCGGGTAAGTAATATTGAGTATATGTATGGCCACCTTTACTTCTCCTTTAAACCAGATTCAATTTATATTTAAACAGGCTGTCAGCTTTCGATATAAGTAGACTAAGCATTAAAGGTGGCCATACATATACCTGATATTACTTACCCGACCAAACGCTCACGCGACGTTCGTTCGATCCTGTCGAAACAGCTTTTCCCGATCTTCTATGCCACCGACATGTGATCACAAAATGAATGGGATTTTGCGATTGCATGTTGGTCACATAGAAGATCAGGAGAAGCGGTTCCGGCAGGATTGAACAAACTTTGCGTAAACGCTCGGTCGGGTAAGTAATATCAGGTATATGTAGGGCCACCTTTAGCATTAACCAGCCAATACACAACCTCAAAATTAATGCCATGTTCCAGGCTTGTCATTTACAGTGCCATTAAAGGTCAGTGTTTCTCAATCTTTTTATTCATGCAAAACACTTGCAACTATTGTTTTCCACATAAAATAATTATATATTTGTATTTCCCTCTCTCTTTTAGTCATCAATTCAGCAGAATACACAATTCAGTCGCTATCTGTTGAGGAGCCCCTAGTAACATCTCAAGGAATCCTATTTGTACCTGGTTGAGAAACTCTGCTATAAGTTGTAGTTTATGGTCAAGTTAAATGCAGTTGGGTTACGGTGTGCGTCCGGGTGTCAAAAATAAAAAACAAACTTGCCTTTGCAGCCGCTTTGTTATTATTGTTTGTAAGATTTGCTAGGGAAGCTGCATAATCAACAACCTTGCCAATGCTCCATTTCTTGCAAAAAAACATTGGTTTGCTTTTCTCTTTCATCCCTTTGGGCAAGAAGACTTGGAAATAGACTCTCTCAGTCTAAAATAAAAGGCACAACATATGTCTGCATAGCACAGTAACAACAAACAACAGTCTAACAAATAACTGTATAAGTTATTACAATAGGCCTGGCAATATGAATAGTGAATCTTATTATTTTGCCACAATTCAAGGGCAAACTGCTTCTGTGACTTGCATTTAAAGGGCATCTCCACTCAAAAAAACAAACCTTATAGTTGTCCTGCAGGGTCTGCTGAAAGTCCAGAAAAGTGAGGAGTAAGAGCCTCTCTGTGTGTTATCCAGTGTAAATCCTTGTCCTCTTAGACGACTCTGGCATGTGCAGGGGAGCTCTCCCCCATTCCTCCGGAACCCTCTGCGCTGCATTAACGTTTTACAAAAAAATTGAAGTTCATATAATGTAGGGGACCCCCTTCAACTCTAAATGCCAGCCTTAAAAGTTTCAAATCACCACTGAAATGTACTAACTGATCACAGACTTGGCTGCCGGTCTGGCCTCTACTGCTTTTCCATTCCCGGAAGTAGCAGCAGAGGCAACAAAGGTAGTTAAAGTCTATTTCTGTGCTGATTTTTACTTTTTCAAGCTGGCATTTAGGATTGTTGGGGTCCCCTACACCAATGGTTCTCAAATTTTTTCAGATTGTGGAAATTTTTTCTCGAGGCACACCTGTGTTCTTAATGTATTAATTACCCATATTTTATGTATTTTACAGTGTATTATATATTTAAAATAAATTTAGATTGATGTAGTGTAAAGTTACACTACATTGACTGTTGACATTTTTAATAATACAGGAACTTCCTTACACTTGTCTAGCAAACAAACTGGATTGGCTTATAAAGGAAGTATTATTTCTTTCTATGGAGAAGGGAGGGGGAGAGTGGATGTGTAGTCCATATGGCAGACCCTTTAGCAATCTTAGAGGTGTGGCTAAACCTACCATTTTGAGTTTTCTACTTAACCTTAGGGGTGTCAAGTAAAGTAAGTATATGTTTTAAATAGCATTTCATTTGTTTTGCAATTAAAATGTCAGTAATAGTACTTAACTTTGTATAGTGTTATTTGTTATGGTGATTTTAATTAAATAGTGATAATTACACACATACATATAGACCTTTCCTATATGTAATACTGTTATATACCCCCACCTTAATAGTACCTTCTACAAACTCAAGGTATTCCCCTATGAGCTTATAAATATATAGAATAAAAAATAACAAAAATTAATGCTGGTGAAAATATTTCCACAACTTTAATTCTGAGGCACACATCTGGCTCTTTGAAGTCACACCAGGGTGTCCCAGCACACCCTTTGAAAAACCCTGCCCTACATAATATAATTTTTTTTCTTTGGGGGTACAGATACTCTTTAAAGGAGCTATGTCTTACAGCCCATTCTTCTATAGCGCACATGCATGATAGGAAGCGGTTGGGAATTTTCACTGCTGCAGCACAGAATCGCATGTAAGGTAAATATCTTCTTTCTTCCTACGTCTCTCTTGCTCAATTGATTAACCTCCTGGGCCTTCAATCTCCTGGGCTTCAATCAATATATTAAAGGAATATTTCACTTTTCGAGTGAACTATTCTTTTAATTTCCAAAGATTACCCTGAAGGAACTTACTTGACTTGGACCCCTTGCAGCCCCCTGCTCCTGTTTTGAGCTTGTTTCGAGCAAAAACAGGAGCAGGGGGCTTCTGTGCTGACAGCCGCTCTACTTCCGGGTTGCGGCTGTCAGGCAATTAGGCATGACGTCACATCATTAATGACAGCTGCAACCAGGAAGTGGAGTGGCTGTCAGCCACAGAGCAGAGGATAAGTGGCGAGGGACTGGGTCAGGTAAGGAAGTTTAGGGGCATCTTTGAAACTTAAGGAAAATGCTAAAACTTAGTTTGGGGTGGGGTGGTTAAACATTTCTAAGCTGACTATTTTAGGCTGGACATGATGAGCTGAAATTTACCGACAGGTCTGATCCTTTGTGATGAAAAATTGAACAATATATATGTCAGTCACAATCAAAATATTGTTCCAGAAGGTCAATTGGGTCGATATATTAACCTGTTTGTGCCTAGTCTTATACTTCAAAACAGGATAATGTATGCAAATTAATCAATTTGTATTGTTCGTCCTGTATATTGCCAATAAAATAAAATTGTAACTGTTAATTTTCTCAGAATTGGTTTCCACAGCTTTATTTGCAGTACCTGTACTTTTTTTGTGGGCAAGAATTTCCCTTTCAGTGCTGATTTTTACCTGTGGTAAAGACTTGTCCCCTGCTGCATGCAGTTTAAGTTTCATTAGAGCAACTTTTGCCGCAGTTTCAGCATTTTTGGCTCCTTTTCGTACTTTGCAGTTGGAAGTAGATTTCTTAGAATCTTTAAAAAGAAAAAAAAAAATTTTTTTGTAGAAGACTGATCTGAAATGAGTTCTAAGATTCAATATAAAGGGAAATAGGAACAAATCCTTGTCTGACTGTTACCACTGTATTTGGGCCAAGTGATGTGCATGGGTCATGAGTCACAGAATTAACAGTATTGTGATAACTGCTATTTACATCAGAGTTTTTCTAGAGGCAGAAAGTAGAATACGATCATTGTCTTCTATAATAGTCACCTGTTGTATGTTTTATACGCACTACTATACTTCAAGTTAATAGGGAGGCACAGCATTTTAGTATATTCATTTTAATGTCAATATAAAAAAAGTGTATTTTGAACTTTGCTCCAAAACAATTTCTTTTTAATTCAGCAGATCCATAACAAGACCAAAGGTTAAATCTATTGCATACAGTATTCCAATTATTATTTTCAGTTGCACACCTACAATATCTTTAACAAGTTGCTGAGTTGCCACCATTCGAGGCTTTGGAACTTGCAGCTTATCACATTCATGATCTGACTGATGGCGAT
Organism: Hymenochirus boettgeri; assembly: GCA_019447015.1. Taxonomy (NCBI): domain Eukaryota; kingdom Metazoa; phylum Chordata; class Amphibia; order Anura; family Pipidae; genus Hymenochirus; species Hymenochirus boettgeri. Next base: position 234,690,728 of record CM033474.1, read on the forward strand.
GGCTGAAAAACAAATAGGATTTCTTCTATGCTACTATATATAGCAGAAATACAGTCACTATAATACACTTAGACCTGGTTAAAAAAATTTCACCATACCCCAAGCAAAAATGTTTTTCACAGTAAGGACATAGAACAGGTACCAATTCCTTTTCACTGCAGCCTTCATACATACATAAGTATATAGTAGACTCTTCTGATTTTCTGCCACTGGCACTAGATGCTACCTTTAATGATCAAAGTAAAAAGGCAGTTTTATTATGTGCTAAAATTTAGTTTAAGGACAAAGTTTAAACATTTCTATATTTATGACCTGAAGAGCCAAACAGGCGAGGTCGATGAAATTCAAACCAACAATTGAAAGGCTACTTTTTTAGGAAAAAAAATTAAAAAGGAAAAACATATTCTGAAAATCAGGCAGCCATTAAGCACCCTGGATCGCTGCCTTTTATTTTCTAAAGGTAAATTAAAGAGATATTTACTTTAGAACGTGGGCGTGAAGAACTAATATCGCCTTTTCTATAATATAATGCCTGATAGTGACCTAAAACAGCTGATCCACAACACACCATTCAGATGTCCACTTCCAAAGCATTACTACTCCCCATATATATCAATTTAAGGAGAATGATCCTGAATCAAATGGTGTCTACTTCATGCTTGTAAAATTATCAGATGCTATAAGCAGTGCTTACCTGTGAGCAGCTGTGGGATTCTTTGCTTCTATGTTCCAGGCTTTGAAGTAACGCAAGATACACAGTATTAGTAGTAAAAGAAAACTATATAAGACATATTACTAGCTAAACTGAGTACAAAGAAGCAGATACAATTATATTATTTAAAAAGAAGAAGCATGATCTTGAAATCTTTCAAGGTAGGAGTGTGTCCTTGCATGTTCAAAGTTCCAAGACCGCACAATGGCACACTGTTGTTGGCTCCTTTGCCAGACAAGTAAGGTAGGTGCAATCCTCTTAGCCCCCTACTTCCAGGGCTGCAACATCCAAGCAAGGAAAAAAGGTAGAGGAGCACACTACTGGGGTGAATGTTTCTTTATTAGTGCAAAAAACAACAAGCTGCATGTTCACATGCCAAATCAAGAAATGAAACATGCAGGTGTTAATCTAAACAATGAAAGTGCAGAGCACTTGACAGTCGGGCTAACAGCTTAAATCCAGGTTGCATCTTGTATACAGGTAAATCACCCCAAAACCGCAATAGTTAAAAAGCTAAAAAGTGTAAGATCTGATATGCTGCCTGGTGTCCTGTTATTACCCTGTAACGCATCAACCAACATGGTACAACAACTTGAAAAGCAGCATCAAGATAAGTGCGACTTAGTAACCCCTAACCGCGCAGCCTATGCAACTAATTCAATACGCGATATGCACTACTTGACTATTTAATGGCAGCCTCAAATTTTTATTTTATTAATTATTTAGTGGTCATATACAATAGAACCAAAGATTTAGCATTCACATTACCATGCTTGTTGGGGCACAGTAATATTGCATGCATTTGTTCTTACCAAAATACTTGTGAACAGGCATCACACTGAAATGGTAGAAAATCTAAAAACAAACAAATACATTTATTTGACTGTTACTTATCAATATAGACTCCAGTGATTTAAAATATCAAAACAATAAATACACAATGGATTTCTTTCATTAAAGTTAGATTGCATTGATATTTTACATACATTCTCTAGTTATTAAAAAAATCTCATTTTAGACCCAGCTCCTCCTTCAGACTTCATAGGAAATAACAGAGGGATAATCTACAGATAAGTAGAATGAGCATACTGCAGTGCAATGCAATCAGTAACCTATGTAGTAGCCTCCCAAAGATTTTTAGCCATCCGTAAGTAGCATTCTACTAGTTGTGAAATTAGTATAGTCCTAAAAAATGTCACTAAATATGGTTGCTAATGACCAAGGCACATTGATTTTGATCTTCAGGTAATTTTTACCCTAAAATTTAGGCAGATAGCAAATTACTTGCAGGAATATAATCCATTGCTGTGTGATTTTTTGGGGAAGTTTGTTCTAGTTTCATAAACCATCCCCAGCAATAACATGTTACCAATCTCAATGAGCACTAATACCAAAACAATGGCATGGACCGCAGGGCCAGTTTTACCATAGAGGAAACAGCGTAATTAACCAAGGCCACAAACCAAAAGCTGTAAATGGTGGAAGATTATAAGGCTACCCCCACATGCCTTGCAATGCTCTGAGCATGGTCACAATGTAAAGATTTTAAAACACATTTAGATATGAACTTATCTAGTGTCCCCAGGATTGCCATACATCTCTTTTAGGATGAAAGGACAAAATGCAGAGTCCCGCAGCCAGGGCTGAAATCCCGTTCAAATGAGAGAACTGGCAGCTCGCTCCTAGAACACCCACTCCCCGCCTCATGCTACCGCCTTGCCCAGTCTCCACCTCTGCTCCTCCCACACTCCGCCACTTGTGATATTACTGTCACACCCCCTACTGCTCAGGGGAGCAGAAAATCAGGCAAACCTGAGTGGTCCTAACTATTACATTGTAACGGATCACAATTTTTATGAAGAATAACTCATTGTCACATGGATAGCAGCACAAAATGCTTATGAAACTACACATCTTAATTTTAGTAGTCAGAGGCTATAAAATGTATATACTGTTGTTAAATGATCATTAAATAATGTTTTCAAGAGAGAGTGCCTTATTTCTTATAATGCACAAATTTTAATGAGTCTTGTGACACTGAAGACATAGCTTAGCTTTGGTTATAACCGATGACATAGCTAAGCACTGATTAAAAGGATATCATTTACAGCATATTAATGACTCTTGTCACAAGGGCCAGGGGTGGCAATCTAACTTTCCAAGTACCCTGTTTCATATCGATTAAAAACTCCAGGGTTACATTTTTGGCTACCTGCCTCCTGAGATGTGTATGACATGGTATAGTAAACTAAAAAGAAGGAAATTAGCAAAACAAAATTAATTTAAGTGACCATGAAAAATGTTAAGGTCCTACAACCAATTTGTGCCCGACATCCACAAACTAGCAGCATATAAACACAAATATTCTAGTCCCTGTGACAGTTCCAACCCACCTAAGCTCTCCCCTCAAACAGCAAACACATATTAAACCAGCATGCTGAAAGGCTGGTCATTGTTTCAATTAAATGCATGTTCCCCCTCAAAAAAAATGATATGTAAGTAAATCACCTTCTTAAACTACAATAGCTGCTTCTTTCTTTACATAGAGGGGGCAGCTAGGAGAATAGCATTCAGTAATTGGCTGTGATGTCATCTGTTACATCCATGACTGACAGCTGCTAACTGGAGCCAGGAGAGGTAAAGGAACAGCAGGCAGCATTCCAGGTTAGTCTAACATCGCTCAGATAACTATTCCAACTTTGGGGAATTATTTACCTAATACAAACTTGCCCTTTTAGCACTGGCACATGGCTTGTAGAATTGTGTCCAGGTTTAGAGGTGCCAGCACAGCTATTTCATTGGTTTGGATAACCAACATGGAGTTTTCTATATTACCTAATGCTGGAATGTACAGGTACCGAGAACTGGAATTATAATAACTTCCCATTCCATCAGACCAGGACATTCCTTTATAACCCACACGTTCCCATTTACCTAATGTCATTACCTAACTGACCACAATGCTCAGCGCTACAGTGTTGCCCGATATCCAGCTCTGCCATGTCTTACTGTAAAGCTAGGTGCGTAACGCACATTCACATGTCATTGGCTCTCACAAGCATTTCCGTAATCATTTGGTCACGTGAATTTCACGTCTGCCCAGTTACGTGGCGACACGAACGACTGTCGTCACACACCACGTAGCGTTCCACGTGACAATAAGAGAGAGAGGGGCGGGGAGGGGGATATCACGTGACTATATAGTCGGTGTCATAGAGATGCCAGAACAGACTGCGGATCATTCTCACTGTGAGGTCCTTAGTTACCATTGATGTGAGAGGGTTAGTGGTATGTCTACTGATTGGAGGGCTGCACTGGTAGCTTTGGAGTTAAACTTATACTAATTTCATCTCACCTACCCTGACTGCAATTGTGTGTACTGTGTAGTCTGTGTAACATCCACCTTAATCCTCTTACACGCGCTCGATCTTTGTACCATCCAACGACCCCAAGCGCATTTGCACATGCGTCGAACGGCCGTTTAGGTTGATAATCGCACGCAGGGTGGATCAACAAATGATGCCCAACTGAACGCATACACACGTACAATTATTGTCTGAGTCGGCTTTTCGTTACGCGTGTGTGTTGTGGTTGAGGGTCGTTCGTTGGTGCAAAGATCGTACGTGTGTTCGAAGTTTTAGGGTTGCCAGATCAGTGAAAAATCAAGGGACATCTGCAGTCTATATAACTGCTAATTACATTTGTTAAAGGGAAACTAAACCTTTTTATCCCCACTCCGCAAATGTACCCAGGACAAGTACATGAACCTCTGGGTTCTCAATAGATCGCAACATATACTTATGTATATACTAACTGTGTTTGTAAGTTGCACTCTACTGTCTATTACATTACCTCCACCCCCTCAAGTATGGGAAGATGCAGTTTGCGAGAAGCACACCTTAACCTTGGTTGAGTCCTGGAGTGAAACTTTATCTTGTGACAAACCAGAGTTGAGAATTAAGTGGTTCAGTTAAAGGGCATGTCCACTCAAAAAAAATAAAACTTTAGCTAATAATGTAGCTTACCCCCCAAACCTAGGTTTCGCCTTACTATAATACTAACTTATGCCAAAGATGCTCCTCAACTTCCTTAACTGACCTGGTCCCTCGTCTTCTAGGAAGGGGGGTTGGGGAGAAGAGAATAAATTAAGTTGCACTTATAGCGTGTCTCTCTTGGATCAGACAATCTGGTAACCCAGCATTCACTTTATATTGGGATCCACAGTTTGTAGCCAGAAAAATTGGGGACAAAATTAAAAAAATAATAGAACTAATGTACTTTTGGATGTTATCAGCGCAGCCTGAAAATTACATTAATTAACCGTGTCTTCTCACATTAATGAGGCTATTTAAGATATTTTACTCAGGCAGCACATTTTTTCTGCAGAATAAAAAAATAAATAAAAGACTAGTATCAATGGGTATAAGAAGTTAGAGGCTATTGAAAGCAATTTGTCTTTTAAGCTTCCACATGAACGTTTGTTTTTCTAAATTAAATGATGTATTACTCCTTTATATTTCTTCTAATTCCTGAGTTTGTGGCATCACTCTGTTTTTTTCAGTTTATTGTGTGGTACGTTATTTTATATGTACAGAATCAGTCATGTCCCACAAATAACTTTTGCATGTATTTTTACATTGCATGTACCTTTAGTGAGGAAGTAAGAAGCAGTTACAGTAGTGTCAGGTTCTCCTTCTAATAAAATAGTTTTTCTGCTCTCTTACAGGATAACAAAATGAAATATAAAGGAAAATGATAAACTGATAAATGATTCAGCTGGGAAAACATTTGTTTTCATCCTGTACCTCTCTTTTAACTCTACATGGTCCATTATTATGAAAGGAAGAAGGATCTTTACAAATAGCTCCAAGTATCGGGTTTCCAATAGTGCATTGCATGGCTTGTCAAAGATAATGAAATTCATTTGGACACCAACAGGGGAAGGGGTGGAGGTGTTTAGTTTCCAAACATAGTTGTATACATAATAAATTGAGCTTGCAGGTAGCAAAAGGAAAAAGGGACTAGAATAATACTTTTACTAAAAGAACACCATCTTCAACATTTGAAGCATCCTTATATATTCCTGTGCATACAATAATGGCCAGGATTAGACAGCTATGGACATTTGACAGGCAAGGGAATCATATCTAATATTATTATTATTGTGGATTTATATAGCGCCAACGTCTTCTGTGGCGCTTTACAGTTGCATTAATATACATAAGGAAAACATATATGTTACATACAGGGGTAGTGCAAGCAATACAAAGTGCCAAAAAAATAAAGGCTCAAGTACCAAGATATTGCTTGGTAAATCTAAGCAAGCATTCTTATTAACTGATCAAATGCCAATACATTCTCACTTTCCCAAAGAGCACTAGATAGAAATAGACCTAGATGCTGCTACAAACATCCCAAAACCACAGATCTGAGATATCTTAGGCTGGGTACACATGGCCGGACTATTTGTCCCGAGCAAGCGCTCGGCCGGGACAAATGTCAGTCAGATGCGAACAATCGATCGTGCGGTCCCATAGGGAACTGCATGATTGATCAGAAATTTCCGATGTGTCCGTTCGTCCAGCCAGCAAGAATGAACGATCGATGTCGGTCGCGGCAGGCACCGGGCAGTGACGTCAGCCGGCGCGCCAGTACAGGAGCGCGCGGATGCCGGAATGCAGCTAAATGAGACAAGCCCACTTAACGGTATTAGTGCTAGAAGACACATCCTGAGAGATACACTGCAAAGTAACCCACAGGGATGAAAAAAAGGCAACTCTACAAAAGGGTAAACAGATCATCTAACTTTAAGGTTCAGGCTGCTTAAAGGACATGTCCACCCCCAAAACTATAATCCCCCAACTACTGGCCCCACCATGTAGTGTAGTTTAATCCTTACCTCACATCCCAACTCCATCTGGTTCTCCTGTAGTCCCCCCCAAAGTTCCAAAAACTGACCACCAGGAGGCTAGCAGGTCCATATAGGACACTGCCTGCTACCTGGCCTCCCGGAGATTCCTGCCATGCGTGCTGCAGCCCTTCTCCCCCCCTCCCTCCCCTCCCTCCCCTCCGTTCTACTAACTCCCCTAGCATTAAACCCCTTAATATTCTGCTCCCCCATGTCCCCCAGCCCAACCGCATGTTGTTTTTTTTTAAAAAGCTCCCCAAACTCTTACTTACCTCTCCGCTTTCCTCCGCTGCACTGAATGACCGGCAGCCGCGTCCGTGATTGGCTGCCGCTCAGCCAATCACAGACGGACTGCCGGTCCCGCCCCTCTGCTTGCATTCTCGCAAGCAGAGGGCCGGGAGTGCGGCGGAGGATCGAGGGGAGGTAAGTAAGAGTTTGGGGAGCTTTTTGAAAAAAAAAACCATGCGGTTGGGGCTGGGGGACATGGGGGAGCAGAATATTAAAAATCGATTTTAGGGGTGGACATACCCTTTAAAGTATACTGATTATTCACAGATGGGTAAAGTGCACATCTTGAATGCCAAGGAGTGGGTGGCATTCAAGATGTTTGGAAACTACAACTCCCAGCTAATAAAGCATGCTGGGAGTTGTAGTTTCCAAAACATCTTGAATGCCAAGTGAGGGTGGCATTCAAAATGTTTGGAAACTACAACTCCCAGCATGCTTTATTAGTGGGAGTTGTAGTTTCCAAACAGCTTGAATGCCAAGTTTCTACCCTCAGTTTATACTCAAGTCAACAACTTTTATTAGGATTTTTAGCTGAAATTGGGTGCCTCGGTTTATACTCGGGTCGGTTTATACTCGACTATATACGGTACAACAAAAATTAGAAAGTAAAGAGAACTAGCCAATCCTGAGGTCAGAGTCTTGAAACATATCTACAGTTCTCTTTACTAGTAGTAGGCTGAAGTTCATGTTAAATGTGTTTTCATCTTAAACTGACCAGCTATAATACCAATTATCTTCTATAGACTGAGGGCTAGGCCGTACTAATGCACTTTTAGGCTGAGGCCACAATGCAACGCACAGGAATCGCACACGGAATCATGTGCATTATCGCATGTGATTGTGTGCGTGATTTGTGCATGTGATTTTGCCGTATTCCATTATGGAAACACATGCGTTAACGCACCAAAATTGGTGAACGCATGCGTTACCAAAACGCGAACGGACGTGCAATGGCATGCGCATCGGAAATAGTGGGAATTTTCGTGTTCCCTCAAGCACAATACGATCATGCTTTAAAAAGCGGACACTTGCGTGGGCCAATCAGTAAGGCCACACTAGTGCGCAGTGCGAGTGGTCCGTCAATCGGAGAGCATGTGATCCGCATATTTTTACAATCGCATGCTCTCTGATAGCGCAACATTGCACGATCGCAGCGTATGCTTCCTTGCGCGCGAGAGCATGTTGTAGTGTGGCCTCATCCTTAGTGATAGATATATACCAATCACACAATATACACCCTAACAAGTGGGTGCAGCAAGACGCCACATACTTCTCTTTATAAACCATACTTCTAATTGCAGGTCAGGGAATGATCTGCCCTTATTTCTCAAATTCTGCCACTATATTTCAAACTCTGGGATATGTTATCAGCCAAATTTCAGTTTGCTAAAAATATATTTACTATTAACTATAGTTTATAAAGGACAATCCCAATTATAGGAAATGATACGGACACGTTATAACTGTGGTTAATTTTTATGCTGTGTATGTGTGAATAGGGCTAGGCCACACTTGCACGTTTTTTACGCGTTGCCCACGCGTTTTGCGCTCGCAATTGCGCATGCAATTTGGTTATAATGGAAATCGCGGGAACGCAAAAATCCCCGCGATTTCCCATGTACATGCCATTGCACATACATTTCTGTTTTGGTAACGCATGCAATCACCATTTTTGGTGCGTTAATGCATGCGTTTCAATAACGGAAAGTGGCAAAATCGCATGCGCAAAACACGTGCAAACAAGAATCTTCCACACAATCGCATGGGATAACGCTTGCGATTGCGTGCGTAATTTGGTGCGTTGTGTGCCTCAGCCTAACTTTACCCTGGTTTTCTCACATTGACAGAGGAATTTTATATTAAATTAGTACCTGTGCTTTTGGTTACTTGTATACATTTTATTGTATTTTATTGATACTGTACAGTATCTAGCAATATTCTTGCCCACTATAAATAAAAATATCTTTTCCAAGATACTGAAGGTCAGAAGAAGAGAAAACACATAAAAAAAGAAGCTACACCTTTGCAAGAAGGTATAAAGAGGTGTGGGGAGCTAAGTAGTTATCTAGTTACATCACAATCACTTGATTGCTTTCAGGGTTGTCACGCCTCTTTGCTCCTTAGACTCTCCCAGGTTGTTATTACACTAAAGTGACTTTTCAGGTTTCATTGTGACGGAAGTAAGAGGTGACTGGTTAGAATAGTTCAGCCATTGGTATTTTCATGTTAAGAATATCCAAGTCTTTCGGTGCAGACATTTACCAAAATGAGCAAAATCACAAAATTATTCAAGTCTTCTGGTGGGTCAGGAGCTTCTAAAAACAAAAAAGGGCCCAGCGCCCAGGAGGCCCTATTTAAACTCAGAGAGACGGAGGAAATGCTGACAAAGAAGCAGGAATATCTAGAGAAAAAGATCCAGGTGGAGTTGGCTACAGCGAAAAAACATGGCACCAAAGACAAAAGAGGTGGGTAGTGTTTCAGTTTGTATATATTTTGCTAACAGGCTGTATATCCCTGTGCCGAACATGTATATTGCAAAGTGTGTTCCTGGCCCTTACTAAAACAAATCAGCTGAACAACACAGACTTACAAAGCAGGTGTACGGACATTCAGTTTTACATTTTTAACCTAGCTATATTAACACATTATGGTGTTTTTTGAGCAACGGTAATGTTAATTTATTCTTCCATGTACAAAGTGTACCTATTACTAGGTTATACATTTTTGCCATGTGCAAGAAGAAACCGTTTTGACAAATTACAAAGAAAAAATTGTATTAAAGTATTTCAACACTTTATGGTTTTAAAAAAAATGGCAACAAAAAATAAAATGTTTGTGATAAAGGGACTTCATAAATATGCATACTGGCAACGTTTCGGCCCAGCGTCTAGGGCGTTTCTCAAGCCACAGTGTGGCTTGAGAAAGGTCCTAGACGCTGAACCACATTGAGTGTGGCTTGAGAAAGGTCCTAGACGCTGGACCGAAACGTTGCCAGTATGCGTTTATAAATGAAGCACTTTATATATTTTAAAAAAGACCTTTGTGTGCACTGAAGCTTTTTCTTCTTCTTTATATATGGATTATCAGGAGCACCATTGAAAATAGAGGAAATTGGGCTGGAGTGCCTGCTACACACAGAGTTTTATATAATATATATATATATATATTATATAAAAATTAGTTATTACAGGGTGCCTTACCTGCGGCCCTCTAGATGAAACGGACAACTCCCAGCATTCAATAGCTAACCTCTGATAGGGAATGCTAGTTATTGTAGTTTTCAAACATCTGGAAGGCCACAGGTTGGGCATACTTACATTATTACCTAAAAACATATCCAGAGTCCTTTTGATTGATGGGACTATGTTCAGCACTTCCCCTTTAAATCAATGAGGAAAGACCCATGTAGTATTGCATCCTACATTTCTAATTTCAATAACCAATTCAATTCCAAAACAATTGTTTTCTGTCTTATTAGTTATTTGCCCTAAGATTTGATCTCAGCATTAGGAAATTACACTGGGGCTTTCACTACTGTGAATCACTTGTATTCTACTAGAATACCCATTTTACCACATTCCACATGTGGGCACTTTGGTACAGTTAGTACTTACAAATTACGGGCCTTCAAACTATTCTAAATGGTTATCCTACAAAAACACATTGCACCCGGCAAAGGAATATGGGTAATGGTTGGCGTTTTACAAGAGTTGCCACCCACCTGTTTCCTTTAAATCTGAACATATATGAAATGTACACGTAAGAAGAGGTCATTAGAGGAGATGAGAGGAGAGAGCAGATTGGAGGTTAAGCCTTGGGTGATTTCTGTTTATCAGATCAGAGATGGGGAGCTGTATTGGAGAGAGCCTTGTAGGATAAGGTTAGCAGCTTAAATTGGAGTTTTGATTGGCAACTCTTATTTGTATGATGAATAGCTGTAATTAATCCCAAGCAGTCTGCACAATCAGGGCCAGTCTTTCAGACTGAGGCCACACTGTTATGCGCTCCCTCATGCATGGAAGCACGGTTTCAATCTCCTGATGTTTCACAATCGCAGCACATGCGAAAAAACCCAGATTGCATGCGTTCCGATTAGTGGATAGCACGTGCAGCGTCGCACTAGAGTGGCCACATCAATTGGGCCACACTAGTTTGTGCTTTTAAAAGCGCGATCGGTTTGTGCTTAAAAGCGCATCAGTGTGACCTAGCCTCAGAGTTGATTTCATATGCAACTATTTTTAAAGGGAACAGGTGTGAACATCCCTTTAAAATGAATAGCAGTATTTCCTCTTGTCAGAACGTGGCGTTTTTCCCAGGGAAGTGGGAAACATGAGAATGGCTTAATCTAATAGAGATAAAATCTTAATCTAATAGATATTGAAACGTAATCCTCTAAATCTCGTAGAGATGAGCCCTGATTTTGAAAATCCACAGATCCGGTAGACTTTTTGATATTTCGAAGTCGTACATTGTGGTTTATAATGTGAAAATTGTGGCTGAAAAAATTTAAAAATCTGCTTTAGTTTTGTTCCTCTGTAAAGCGGTGTAGGTCATCTGCCCTGTTAGAATTGTGATGGCTGCTTACACAACTACAATTTAATATTTAGGGTTAGGCCACACAACTCGTTTTTAAAAGTGCACAGTAGTATTGGTCCATGGAGGTGGCCACATTACCTCCGTTGGTGTCCGCTGCAATACGATTATCAAAGTGCATGTGATCCCCATTTTTAGCCTGATTCGTATGCGCTCCAATAAGGGGAAATTGCCCAAACCGACACCAGCGGTAGCACGCATTGCAGTGCAAATGTTTGGCCATGCAATTAATTTGTAGCAACCAATCAGATTTTAGGTGATTGTTGGGTTGCTGTAGACCAATAGCATCCCCTTAATCTTTTGAATGTAACATAATCTTAAGATGCTAGATTTATTATAATATTTTGAAACATTTATGTTGCTTGTCCTTTATGGTTTGCTTAATTTACTCTAATGTTCTTCTATGTTATATTATTTACATGATTTATATGCATTAGTCGGCAAAATACATTGGGCAAGACAGACATTGATTTAGGTTCTATTCTTAGCTTTAAAGGTGGAACTGGTTTGGTTTCCTTTATTGTTTTGTTTTTCCAGACATTTGTAACTGCAAGTTCCTAAGGTGTTTTCTTTTCCAAACCACATTATCCTAGAATTTTCAGCAATTCATTTTTAACATTTCTGCAAAAAGGGAACGCCTTGTCTCTTGTTATAAATAATCCAGCTCTTATATTAGCAGAAAGGACCCAGGACTGTAAGAAGGTCAGTGCTGAGTAGTTTTAAAAGGGATTGTGCTGGAAATCTAGAAACCAAATACTCCCTAAGTGATTGGTGTTGATGAGAATCTATTGAACTCTGGCATAGTGCTATATTACTTTAGATCTATAATGGGATGGAAACAAGACACAATTTCCTCTGTTATTTCTCTATAATGTTTGTTGTACTGCAAAACAATTCTATTTTACAGTCCAAGACTGTGAGGCCAAAAAGATCTCTATTTAGAAAGTGATGCTTATAAATATCCCTGTGTTTCCTGCAAACGCAACCAAATATTGAATTAACATGTGCCTGTGAAAACTGAAGGCAGGTTACATCCTAGGGGATTTGGCAAATATGGCTAATGATGCAAACAAACTACAACCACCAGCATCATAGTTTGTCATTTCTGACTGATAGGTAGCCAATATGATCAGCCTTGTGTATGACCATGAATGCAGTTGACAACACATGTTGTCAGTGTTGTCCTGTCCGTGTTATCTAATACAGAAGAATAATTCTTGGTAGGCATCATCATTGGGCTGTGTTAAAATATAAATAAAGGAGGGCCCTTTGGCTAATGTTTCTGCTGTGCCACCAGCAACTTTGGCTGCAGTTATTGATGGAATAAGGCTATAAATGATGTACACTGTTAAATGCAAGTCAGTGCCCTACCAATAGATAGATAGATGCTTCCTTCCAGGTAGACATGTAGAAGCATTACTCTATGTGTGGAAAACCTAAACCTTACTTTGTGAATCTGCAAATGTCTGGTTTACGTCCCATCAAGGCCACACTAGAGCATCTTAACGTGTGATCTGCTTTTAGGAGCATATGCAATCACCTGTGAATCCCATGTGCTCCGATAGTGCACCATTGTGACCGTCCGGCATAGTGTGGCCTCGCGCTTTGGCTGTTTTATGTAGTGATGAAAAATACCTTACTAAAAAGAAACGGGGGATAATGATTACTATCTATTACTAGATATATACAGGGAGATTCAATAAAAGTTCCTACCGTTTAAAATGGTGCTAATTTTGCCTCAACCAATCAGATCTTTAACATTTGAAAGCTAACATTTGATTGGTTGGGGCAAAATTAGCACCATTTTCAACGATAACAACTTTTATTGAATAACCCTGATACTGTAATCACTGAGCCCATAAAGATTTATTTTTTAAGGGTATCTACACCCTAAAATCAACTTTATGTATTGTAGGGGACCCCCTTTTACACACAGCAAGGCTCCTACTCTTTAGTTTCCTGGATTTTGAATAGGCCCTGCAGGACAACCAAGGAGCTGCTGGGAAAGGTAAGAATTGTTTAACACTACACAGTGGGGCCAGCAGTGGATCAAATTTTAGTTTTGGGGTGGACATGCCCTTTAAGAAATATTCACATACTTATAAACAGAATTTTTGTCTCTTGCTTATTATTCCCAAAGCTGATCAATTCTATATTAAAATTTGAAGCTCCGTATTTGATGCATTCAACAATTCAATCATAACAGCTAAAACATTGAGAACTATTCTGAAGATGCTACATTTACAGGTGCATTTGCTTATTTTAAGGGAGGTATGAGTTCTTACCCCCATGTTCTGCTTTATTTACCCAGTTATCAGCTGTTAAACTTCCAGTCCCTTTCCCCTATCCTCTCTCCTACTGGTGCACAGCAGGCAAAAGAATGGAATAAGTCTGGGACTGGTGCAGAGAAACAACAGAACAGGAAAAGAAAAGTTAAACAGCTGATTAACTAAAGCAGAAATAACCCTAGAAAACAAACATGTGTAATGAGTGCTGCCTATTCAAAGCTTTACATGACTAGTAATATTGCTTAAAGGAATAGTGAACTCTTCATTTAAAGTAGTGATTGAAGCTCCTTAGCTTCCGTTCTTCAATCACATGACCAGGATTGTAGGTGAGTATATTTACTGCGCATGATGCACCGCGGCTCAGCTGAAAATTGATGACCGCTTTCTGGTTTAGTTTACTATAACGTGCATAATCGCGCATGCGCACTATAGTGAAACTAAGCCAGGAAGTGGTCGGGACTTGCCGACTGAGCTGCAGTGGATCGTGCACAAGGTAAATATACTCACCTACGATCCTGGTCAAGTGATTGAACAACAGAAGTTAAGGAATATGTCCTTTACCTCCCGGTCTTCAATCATTACTTTAAAGGAATAGTTCACTTTTTGTGAACCGAGAATAAGCCTAGAAATTTTCACATGATCTGTAAAATATATTAAACATTGTTAGCACTGGTACACAGGCCATTTGCTCTGATATTCTGAGTTGACAGATCTTGAATTATCAATGGGTAGTGAGAATTATAGTGTCATGGCCAATGCTTTAGATTGATTATATCATGTTTCTAGAATTATTTGCCTGTATGTACTAGCTCTATAAAGGTGCCCATAAACTATTTAGACATTAGACAGATTAGATGTTCATCTATAGACAAACATACAATCTATCTAAAGGTTCGTATACATGTCCGATACATTCGCACGACAAACGTTCGTTTCGGCCGTGTGTGTATTCATTCAGAACTGCCTAGCCTGTTCCATTATGCAATCAATTTGAGATGAATGGGCCAGATGGGATTATCTCAAGATAGGACGCAGTGCTGTACAAAAACAAAATACAATAAAGTCATACAAGGGGGAGAAATACACAGATAGTTCAGTACATAAATATATAAATTATATAGAGAAGTGCTAGGGCTTTACCACAAGAGGAAAGGAGGTCCCTGCCCCGTAGAGCTTACAATCTAGAACATACAGAAATAAAGGAAAGGGTAAAAGTGCAGGAGTGAGACTTATGCAATAAAACAATCATAGACTGTGCTGGTTACCAGATAGATTGGATGTAAGGCTAGATTTATCATATATAGATATATAGATACCATATACTGTGCTGGTTACCAGATAGATTGGATGTAAGGCTAGATTTATCATGTATAGATATATAGATACCATATACTGTGCTGGTTACCAGATAGGTAGGATGTAAGGGTAGATTTATCATATATAGATATATAGATACTATATACTGTGTTGGTTACCAGATAGGTAGGATGTAAGGGTAGATTTATCATATATAGATATATAGATACTATATACTGTGTTGGTTACCAGATAGGTAGGATGTAAGGCTAGATTTAAACCTGCTAATTGAGGTTTCTTGATGTAGAGAGAGGGGAATAGAATTCCAGAGGATGGGAGCCACAAGAGAAAAAGGTCTGTGCAGGAGCTGGTTCGGAGATGTTTGAAGGATGCGGGTAGGAACATATTGGGCCACTAGAGAGGAAATATAAGGAGGAGCAGCAGAACAAAGGGATTTAAATGGATTAGATGGATTTTGTATGCAATGCGCTGTTCAACCTTTTAGTTGAATTTGGACACAGGGAGAGCAGTAAAAGACAGGGAATTTAAATGTGTACTGGCAGCTATGGAGTTGTATGAGTTATGTCAGATATGCTAAACAGTGGAACTGTCTGTATCTAACTTGTTGATCCAGGTTCGTTCAAATTCATTTAATTATTAGATAATCATTAGTCATTTAGATGTCATAAACAGACCTGTGCTGACAACACTATAGAATATTTCCTTTTATATGCAGAAATCCCACAGTACAGAAGCTAGTCATTCCAAGGTCAAGTATTTTTAAAATGGTTTTCTTTCTTCTTGCTTTTCTTTATGTCTTCCTCGTCTCATAATGTATTCAGCTGCTTTGCAAGCACTAAAAAGAAAGAAGAGATTGGAAAAGCAGCTGGCGCAAATTGATGGGACTCTTTCAACTATCGAATTTCAGAGAGAAGCTCTAGAAAATTCCTACACCAACACAGAAGTGTTAAAAAATATGGGCTATGCAGCAAAAGCCATGAAAACCGTTCATCAGAACATGTGAGTAAATCCGGTTACCTAAAGGATTCTAGTCTGTGTATAAAATAATTCTTATATCTCAGTGCGGATCAGCAGAGCTCTTTACACTATCACAGCTACAGTTTAATTATGATTAGGATTGGGATTCCAGTATCCACATCTGCTTTTCGAGAGACTGCATTCCTGCATTTACTTTTAGTTCAATGACTTAAAGGACTACGAGAATTTATTATTCTTACCTCCCAATACAGTTTTTATCTGCCAGGTTAGTGCCCTGGGCCTTCCTGTATTAAAGATAGTGCTGAAGCACTTAGGAAGACTGGCAGGGGCAGTATTCTTCATGCTGCGGCTCCCTGCCCAAGGTACCTTTTTATTTTAACTTTTTGAAAAACTTTATATGCACTATACTTCTCCTTTAAAGAGACCCTATATTTGTATATATTTTATACACATTTAGATCCATTTAACAGATCTCAATGCACACAAGTGTACAGACCTAACATGGATTCCTAGTTTATATAGTTTTATACATTCATTAAGATCCACCTATTGAAACTAAAATAAAATATCTTCCTCCAAACCTCCAATAACAGTGAATTTATTCAGCAATTCTAGGATACAAAAATTAACCATAACATGGCTACGGTCGTTTGTTGTTTGACGTGTGGGATGGTGTAATAAAAAGGCAAAGATGTGCCTGTTCTATCAATCTGCAGAAACTAATACAATGTCTAACCTGCAGTAAGGGCTAGGCCACACTGCTGTGTTCTTTGTGCGTTTGTGCTTGCGTTTGCGTTTTTTTCAGATCATTGAAAACGCAGCAACACACTGAAACACACGTTTTCAGGTGCGTTGCGATTTGCGTTCCGCATTTTAAATCGCAATCGCATGAGTTTTCCAATACTTAATGAAAAAACGCATGTGCAAACGCAACGAAATCGCACATGAAATCGCATGCGATTCCGTGTGCGATTGCGTTTGCGTTGTAGTGTGGCCGTGCCTTAACTCTGTAAAAAAGCTAACATCTGATTGGTTTCTGTAAATTAATACCATGGGTAATGTTGTGTGTGTGTGTGTATATATATATATTCTACTTCTTATTTGATCAATTCCACGCTAGTTGATGTGTGGACCGACCAAATATCATAATATAATTAGTTGGAACTTAAAACTTTGATAAACATTTTTAAAAAGAAATGTATGTGTTAAAGGAGCGTTACACAAAAGGGGGGCTCTGGGAGCACTCCTGTGGCAAAATTACTTTATAACAAATAGTGGAAGTGCTACTGATCTGACCAAAACATTAGAACAAAGAAGAAAAGAGATGATCAATGCACATTCCTAGGCCCCATATCTCATAATATCTGTGCTAGTGCAAACAGTAAAAACATGGGGGTTTTAGTTACAATTTTATGCATAAAAGTGAAAAGCCTTCCAACCACGTCAAGGTAACCCCCAGTATAGAAGGTCCTAAAAACCCCATGTTTTTACTGTTTGCACTAGCACAGATATTATGATATGGGGCCCAGGAATGTGCATTGATCATCCCTTTTCTTGTTTTAAAGGAGCGTTACAGGCTGAATGTTACATAATTTATAGCCAAGAAACTGATGACTAAAATGGTGTCACCTGTTTTTCCATATGTTTTTACACCGAGATATGCCTCCGTAAACCTACAGCAAATCCTCAACCTCTTTCTTCCCTTCATTTACTCAGCTCTTGCATATTTAGTGAGATTTCTACAGGAAGGGAGGGAAGTCTGTGTGGTGTTTAATATAACTGGGATTAGCAAATTGCCTCATTTTAATTTTGACTAAATGTTGGTCTAGATGTGGTTTTGCCCTGGTTAACATCTATTAAGGTTTTCTAGATGCCGTTTAACTATAACTAATGTGTTTCTGAGAATTGTAGTTTATTGACATCTAGAAAATTTAAAGGTAGGGCATATAACCAACTGCACCATCTAAGGCTGTGGGGTGGCATGATTTCACTGCTTCTTTTAGGGTGTTAAAAAACACACACTAGTGTTGGACAGTTGTTCTCTTCACACTAGGTGCGCTGCGTTGTCTGCTTCTTCCCTTTTCCACGCAATCGCATGCTCTCCGATAAGATCAGCAGTTTGCAGTGCAAATGCGCGCAGACCTGTACTTTTGCACAGGAATCCGGTCCATCGTAGTGTGACCTCAGCGTCAATACATGTAATATTAGCTTCCACACATAGGGTTTCCAGATCAGTAAACAAAACACATACAGTGAGACAAGGCAGCAGTAATGCAGTTTAAATGCAATCAGTGCAGCCCTGCTAACTACATTTATTAAATAGATCCTACAATGTCAGGGAATCTGGAAACTTCCAACAATCTATCTTGGGGTATTCAGATCGGTGGAAAAACCAGAACACGCCTATTAAAAACACACGCAGAAAGGCTGAGTCAGCAGTTTGTAATCAGTGCTGCCTTGCTAACTACATTTATTAAGAGCGTCCTACAATCAGCAAGTGATATGAAAACTACCCACATTTACTGGAAGGATGTAGATTATTTGTAGAATGTCCTCATACTCTGTGATGCCAAATGAAGATTAAATTCTTCACACAAATTCTAACTGGATGAAACTGCTAGTGGGTGCTGTCATCTTGCACCTAATGGCTTCCTTTGTACACTTTCAGGGAGATTCAATAAAAGTTCTTATTGTTAAAAATGGTGCTAATTTTGCCCCAACCAATCCGATATTGTTTAACATTTGAAAGCTAACATCTGATTGGCTGGGGCAAAATTAACACTATTTTTAACGATAAGAACTTTTATTGGATAATCCTGTTTATAAATAATCTATATATGCGCAACCAAAAATGTAAAAAAGGCCAACTGAAAAGTTACTGGATACATATTTCAAAATACTTTATATATAGAAGGAGAAAAAATACAGGAATTGTAAATCGGGAAATTGGTTATTGAACCTTTTGGTGCCCAGGATTGGTGGCAATTTTTAAGCTGTGCTTTTGTCTACAAGCACAGCACTCAACCAGCCTGTGCCCAGGTTGAAACAGAAAACGCAAAAATATATTGGTGAATATCTGTTGTATTCAATTAGATCAACTGGACTTGAAATTTAGTTCTTGATTTAATTGAATAGTTCTTTATGTGAAAGAATTGATTTAGTTCTTTATGTGAAAATAAAGAAACCAAGCCTAAATAGAGGTGGGGGGGTTCGACACCAACTGTCTGCCATGTACAATGCTGTTTTAACACCTTACTCTGGGCGTTCCTATAACACCTCTTAGCCACTATCCAATCACACCCTTAACACCTGGCTGTGATATGCTAATTGGGATTTTCCAGGGTACATAATTGCCACAGATTCTTGTAAAAGTCATTCTGAATTGAGAAAGCCAGTCGGATGACTAGCGAAACGTCTTCAAGAACTACATTTCAAGTCCAGTTGATCTAATTGAATACAACAGATATACCATGACCTGGATGAATGAGAACCTTCACAAGCATATTGGTGAATAGAGGTTATATGGTATGTAGTGCACAGATGATGTATATCACTTTTATTCAGCCCTTCCTACGCAGTATATCTGTTGTATTCAGTTAGATCAACTGGATATAAAGTTTAGTTCAGATATACCATGACTGGATGAATGAGAACATTCACAAGCTTCTTACAAAGTGTCCAAAAATTTTAGCTTGAGTATTGGAACTAATGTCACCCTGTCTGGCCACATAATCTACAGACTGCTTAATGTTGGGTCAAAGTGTAGGTCATCTGAACCATACATTCACCAATCGGCATCATTCCCTAAAATGTACTTTAAAATAAATAAAGTTAAATCACGCTTTTATAAAATGGATTACATTTTGCTTTGTAAATTTCATTATTTTGCTTACTTGTGCACTATGTATATATCAATTAAGTATCTGATTCAACCTTTTTAGGGATTTAGATAAGATCGATGATTTAATGCAGGACATTCATGAGCAGCAGGATGTTGCACAAGAAATCTCGGATGCCATTTCTCGACCAGCTGGGTTTGGTGAAGAGTTTGATGAGGTAAATCTAATTTTCCATTTCATTGTATATATGTATGTATGTATGTCTAATTTTATTTATAAAGCGCCACTTGGGTACGCAGCGCTGTACATTATAAAATACAGAGTATACAAACAAGGAGATAAGTGCATCCATTATACAGATAGATAAAAATTAAATTAAATACAATTTCATATATCGATTAAGACAGCATATATATAAATTATGTATAAATTGTTATAAGTGCAACAGGCCTCAACATATTAGAAATGAGATCCCTGCCCTGAAGAGCTTACAATCTAAGTGGGGGGGACAACATACAGGTACAAGTGGGGGGATGGGTACAAAGTGCTTAAAAGGGCTAACAATCATTTGTTGTGCTGGTGCTCAGAAAGGTAGGATAACAGTCTAGATTTGAAAGTATTAATGGATGTCACCAGGCGAAGCGAGAGAGGGAGAGAGTTCCAAAGGTAGGGAGCAGCAAGAGAGAATGGTTTAAGGTGGGAGGTAGCAGTGTTAGTTGGGGGTCTGTGGAGAAGATTTCCTTGCGAGGAACGGAGGGCATGGCCTGGGACATAGGGGACCAAGAGAGAAGATAAGTAGGGAGGGGCAGTAGAGTGAAGGGATTTAAATGTGAAAAGCAGGGTATTGAATATGATTCTTTGTTTGATGGGAAGCCACCCTATGGACTGAAGTATCGGGGTTGCGGGTTCTCTTTTGGAGGAGAGCGAGATGATCTGAGCTGCTGAGTTTTAGACTGGAGAGGAGAGAGATGAGAGGCCATTAATGTTAAATAAACCTCAGTAGCATACCCCAGTGTTTCTTCTTTAAATGTTGTTTTCAATTACACAACGGAAAGTTTCTAAGTTTATTATATTGCAAGAAATCCTCACCTGGGCTTGTAAATAAAACAGAAATGCTTAAAATATATATAAAAAAGTCCCCATTTGTTTCTATAATTATTGATTTTCCTTGTGCTTTAATAAAGGGGGCTCACCCCAGCGTGAAAAGAAGAATTGATTGGTTGATACTGTCCAATTGCAATTGTGTTCTGAAACGGATGTCCCTGGTGCTTTTGAGCTGTGATCGGCCCATGCTTAAAGGAGAACTAAACCCAATTTTTATACTCCAGAATCTGAAAACAACTCCCCTAAAAACACCAATAAGCTATAAAATCCCACTTCAGTAAATTGTATTAAAGTAAATGTAAGCCTGTTAAGAACTGGATGAAGTATCTGTGTGCATATGCAGTGTCAGACCACACCTCCTGGCCTCAGTCACATGCTTCCTTGCTTTATCTGTCCTGTAAAAGGATTGGCTACAGATTACTAATGGGTGTGACCAACTGTAACAAGTTTGTGCCATAGCTAAGGACTGAGCATGGGCAGAACATAATGGTCGTTGACCAAACTGTCTGATACTAGAATGCTGAGAAGTAAAGCACAAACCATATGTTATTTAGGTAAATTTCCCAGCACCTGTATCAAAATGAAAGGTAAGACACAGATTACTGGTTTTATATCAAGGTGTTCTGCCTTCTGGTTCAGTGTTGTTCTGTGGCTTTAGTTGTCCTTTAATACACATTGCAGATCATCTCTTGTTCCACCCCCTTACAAAATATAATATACAAGTATAGGCATTAAGAAAGAAAGCTAGTAACTAATTATATTATCACTCAACTGTATCAACATAAATGCTGCTCTCTAGTTGATCATTGTGTCTCCAGGCATTAATGCTGTTCCACCAAAATTAAACATTGTAAAATGCTCAATGCTATGCCTCTCCATTTAATGATTGAAGCATTAATGGTGGCAATAGATGAATCAATATAATTGACCAATTATAGCTTTCTGTATGGTGCTCGCTGACTAAATTGGGCAGATCGAATGGACCCGATTTGGTTATTGTGGTGGGAAGAAAATTAGTCTAATTTGTTAATATTGCTCGATGATAACAACGATCTGTCTTGCTCTGCTCCTCGGGTGGAGGGGGGAGGAATTTCTATACAGTAATCCTTTTATTGCAAAGTCTGTCTGAATTTATAACATCAACATATAGTATAGAACAGGCACAAAGAAACAAGTTTGATTTAAGAATGAGCAATATGATAATAGGTGGTACAGGTACTTTCTGGTGATCATTAGCTCCCTTGGAACTTGACGAGACAGCATACTGTTATCTACTATAATTAGAATATTCTTCTTCTTAGCTACAGAAAATTTTAATCTTTTCTGTATTTTTCTGGCAAAATTGTATTTATTTTAACAATGACTATTGTCCTGATTTAGGATGAACTTCTAGCTGAATTAGAAGAACTTGAACAAGATGAGCTCAATGACCAAATGGCTAATGTGAAGCTACCAAATGTGCCTTCCTCAAAGCTGCCAGCTCGACCAGGTACATCAATGTTTGCCCCTATGTCTTGCTTAATTCCGTTTATTAGCTGTTTAAAAGAGAGTTAAAGGCCAAAACCTTTTCTACAGTGTTTTGTTAATTTTTATCTTAATTAGCCTTTATACGTTTACAGGGAGATTCAATAAAGTTCTTATCGTTTAAAATGGTGCTAATTTTGCACAAACCAATCAGATCTCATTTAACATTTAAAAGCTAAGATCTGATTGGTTGGGGCAAAATTAGCACCATTTTAAACGATAAGAACTTTTATTGGATAACCCTGTTAGTTTCTAAGATACATGCTGTTTAAATTAAGTTCCTCGTTTAAAGGGTTAATTTATGGTCTTAGTTATGTTAAAATTTAATTTTTATTATAAATCCTTCTCCCACAGAGTTACCTGTTACAGTTCCTTTTTTTTCTCTTCAAATCCTGGCTAGCTATATATGAGAGAAATGGAAAATTGAAGAAGACCATTCACTAAATTTCTGCCTTAAAAGACAACCAAACTGGGACCCAACACTCCTAAACCACCCATTCCTCTAATAGTACCCAGCAGGACCTAAATTGATAGGTGCTCATCCTGGGTCTGTTCTAAATCTGACACAGCAAGCCATGGAAGTCTGGCATGTAGTAAAGCTATGCAAGTCTGGCTTCATCCCCTCAGACTCACACACTTAATTAGTGAGAAGACATGCTTGTCAAAGAGCATGCCTTCCCATTGGACAGCCTGTAAAGATTCATGGAACTCAGAGGGTGTGGGGCCAGACTGTCTCTATGAGACAAACTTTTATGGCTTGGAATGTCATATTCGGAGAAAAAAACCCATAGGTGAAAAAGGGGGAGATGCAATAAATTTTGCTTTTGCAAAAAGCTTGTTCCCGCAATGTATTAACCCCTTTGCGACCGTTAATACATTGCGAAAATGCTAGCAGTTAGTCGCAAGCTTTTGCACGGCTTTAAAGACACAATTGAAAAGGCGTTAATTTTCATGCAAAAAATAGTGCAACATGGTGCAGGCAGCGACAAAACCTTCGCTAACAAGTTCGTACATAGGTTAGTGTGAATTTAGCAGTTATTTTCTCATTAGCACAGGATATTGCATTCTCCTTGTACCCAGGGTAAGGTCCTGAAGTGCTATTAGAGGATGGGATGGGAGGAGGGTGGTTTCAAATTCTACAGTTGCCCTTTCAACTTTTCAAAAGTTAAAATTTGCACTTTTGTTCAGCATGGCTGTGCTGTGCTTAGAACTGTGGAAGTCACATCATGAATCTCCATGTAAAAGTCTTGACTCTCCATTGTGCTGGCAGCAGGGTAAACTACACTGTGTGCCAGCTACCCTGGAACCCAGTAACTAAGAGGCCTCAAATGCTGCTGACATACATAAGACCCTTCCTGTGGCCTCCGCAGGGAGGCTGTAAAAGCTACACAGTTATTTAACTTATTAACTTTTGGATAGTTTAAGTTCCAGGGTGCTGGATTTCTGCCTTGTCTTCTTAATCTCAAAAATCCATGTGAAAATCTGCAACACAATGCCATTCTTTATTTTTTTAGTATTGACTTAAATGGTTAAATGACAGTCTATTCTTTTGTTTCCAGCTTCATCACGCAAAAGGGTGGAGGATGAGGATGACATGCAGATGCTGGCTGCTTGGGCAACGTAATCATCCTTATTACGAAAGCCAAATCATGTATTAATATGTAAATTAGAACTGGGAGTCATTGCTCCATCTAACGGTCATCTTTGGAAAGAAGGATTAAGACATTTCGTCAGTAATATGGGACCTCATGTTACAATGTTTCTTCAAGGAGAATGACCACTTTAAATTTCTTGTTCAATGCTGTAAATTCTAAACTGGAAACTTTCTTCTTTCTATATGAATACGGGGAATTTTGTTTTCTTAGAAACATTTATTAGGGTTATGGCTATGGGCACTGGCAGATCAAGATTACCTGTTACCATAGAAAGATGTTCATTATATGGGCCCCACCAAATCACTCCTCCTTGCCCATTCAACCAAAATGGGCATGATTAAGACTGCACTTTCAATAAGATCAATTCAATTCACCCATTAAAGAACAAAAGAGAGTGTGTTGGAATATACCTATAAATCCAATCAGAAGCACTCCAAACTATTCATTTTGTAGTCGGTGAAGGCCAACCCATGTGTATTGACTGATATATATATGCAATTGAAAGCGTTGCTTGGCCCAGCCATTGATTGATAAATTGCACTAAATGGAAACATGCTACAACACAATACAGTTTTAGGCTGCAGCCACACTATCAACACACGTGATGATAGTGGGAAAAGCGTGATTGCAATGCAGCATGTTTCATGTTTGCACTGTAATTTTAGCAATATTCCGTTATTGGATGGGATTTGTACAAAAAATCTATTGCACTCTGAAAATGGATCACAGCTCACATATGGGGTACAGGGCGGCCACATTGCTGTTTTTAAGGGTGTAAAGTCATGCTAACCTATTTATGATTGGTTACAGAGTGTTTAAGCCTTGGTTTGAGTCGGCTGCATGAGTACCAGAAGAGACACTCAAGCCAATTTACCAGAGGCTGCCATTAAATACTTATCTGCGTGTGAGATTCACCCAGAGACAGGCAGCCTCTGGTAAACCTGCTATGGGAGACATGCTCAGAGCAAGTGCGGCTCTGGGTGAATTTCCCCGATATTGTGGCCATCCATTGTGGCCATACGTGGTTACAAAACGCAGTCGGAAGCGTGTGAGAAACACGCCAGTGTAGCTAGCAATTACTGTCCATTTTCTTAACTTGTGCAATAGTTTGAAGTTTTTTTGAAAAGCCAATTTATTTATTAAAAAAATAACACTATTTAATTAGTAGTTGTCTATTATGTGAATTTTATCAAAGTTAAAATTTTAGTCTGGGAACTGCATTGTTGCATCACGTGAGTAAAACAAATCACAAAAACGGGAGGGGAGGGGGTTTGGGGTTCATACTGGGGAATAGCTTATGTGTGAATGGGATCTACATTTGTGTTGAAATGCTGATGAAGCTTGTGGACATAAAAATAATTACAATGTAAGGACAATTATGATCAGGGCTTCTTGAAAGGTTAATTAATCTAGAGTCTAGAAAGGCTCATACACACGTCCGATACAGTGAACGTCTGTCTTTGAACAAGCAGAGGCTACACGTTTGACGATCGACACCCGAATTAACAGCTACACATGTGCGTTTCAAATTGTTTGTTGAATGTGGTTCGCTGCTTGTTCCTTGCCCATTGTTCACCATATTGGATGTGTGTAAGAACATTAAGCTTAGGCCACACTATGACGGACTGCAACATGTGTGAAAAGCACATGCTTTACAGTCAGTTTGCGCTGCAATCCAGGCAATAGTGCGCAATCGGAACACGTGATTTGAAAAAAAAGGTGATCGGATGCTCTCTGAAAACAGATGTACTGTGCTGGGATTCTCACTCTCTAAGGGATAGCGATCATTACAGCATGAGAAATCGCACTGGTGTGGCCTTGCACTTGGATCCCACATAGAATTCATCACCATCCTCTGCAATTATATATCATAAATACCTTTTAGTGAGGTCTGATTTAGCTTTAGTTCTGTTTAGCACTCAACGCTACAATCTACATTTACTATATGGAATTGTGTGTTGGATCATATTGCTCCAAGATTGCATGTCTGTGTACAATACCTCCCCTGCCACGGGAAATCCAATTACATATTCTACAAGGCCAGATAATAACAAGGTAAGAAAAAAAGTCTGTACAGATGACCTCACATCAGCCGCTTGCAATAAATATTTTAAAAGCTTCAACATGGTAGTTCTATAAAGAGATGCCTAAAGTACTAAGCAATTAACCCCTTCAGTATATCTGCTGCCCAGTGTACTATGATTTACACAGGGAAAATAAGGAACAAGTATACATAAGGCAATATTTTACTACCTGTAAGAGTAATTGTTTATGTTGGGGGATGTCACTGCTTTGCCATTTATCTTGGCAGCAGCAATATTTCCCCTCTCCCTCCATCCAGCAGAATGACCCACAGTCTGCAAGAGAGAAGAAGACTTGGCTCTGAAATGTGTCAGGGAATTGTGCTTTCCTTTATCTTTTGCTGCCACATCACTGTTACAAATCTAAAAATGAGCATCTGCAGAAGAAAGGCTAGGCAAATATTCATAAAGCATACTTTAAGGCTGCAGCCACACTACAGAGCACGGTAACGTGTGTAAAATGCAACAAATTGTGCACATTTCACTTGTTATTGTGTGTTTGCATTGCAATTTTGCTAATAATCCGTAATCAGAGCACACGCATTTCTCAAAAAATTGATTACATTTGCTCTGAAAACAGATTGCAGTGCACAGTCCTGCAACCCACATTGTAATATGTTGGCATGCAATTCTCATGCGTGAACGTATCTCAAAATGTGATTCTAAGCTGTGAGAAACATGCTAGTGTGGCCTAGCCCTAAGGTGGGCGCGACCTCTCAAAGCAGATGTGGCCAAAATTTGCTTGCGCAGTTTGCACAACCACTTATGAAAGCCCTTTCAGAAAGATACCCCTTGATAATCCTGGGCTTGCCCCATGTCATATAAATATTACCTTAACTATTCATTGTGATCCCTATAAAACGTGCAGGGAGACCCACCCAGAGCTGCCTAGCCCTTAAAGCCTGTTCTTTATCTGACACATACCCTTGTCCAGATCACTTAATTTGGAGCATGAAAGAAGCATGATCATGAAAACTTGCAAGTCAACAATTTTCATGATTGTTTCATTAATGCTAATTGGAATGTGGCAGCAGGCTTTTCTTCATATGCCTGTAGACCAGTAAAACAAGAATGACTCAATCAGTTGCACCATTATGCAGCCGTCTACAGGTGTATGGCCAGTCATAGGCCACTTTCACACAGACGCCTGTTGGTCATTCATGACGTGTTATCAATGGCGGTATCAGCGTTGCTGGTAGAAAAATGCTGGAACCGCTAGAAAAACATGACATGAATGGCGAACAGACATTTGTGTGAAAGTAGCCTTAAATATCTAAATTGCTGAGCAGAAGCTGTGACACTCAGGGCAAAGCTATTTGGTAGACAACACATGATATAGGTCATATATGGAGGTTGGATAACGGCCACAGCTTTATTAGAATGAAATAAAATTGTGCTAACGCCAGAATCCCTGTGCAGACCAATCCGGACACCTGCCAGCCTCTCGATGGGTGGAGACAGACGGGACAGGCGGCGCAAAGCTAGGGCACACAAAACCAATATGGTAACCCACAATCACATGCATCGGAGCCCCATGGTTAAATATTAATGGTCAAGCAAATATCTCCAATCAGAAACAGCTTAAAATGCCCTGACACCTATAAAATGCATTTCTGATGGCCTTTATGCATGCATTTTTAATTGTGCCCTTATTTTGATATAGTGACCAAAGAGGAGGAAATCTACTTGTGTTTAAAGTGTGATTCTTAAATCATCTGTCTCTCTACTTCTGTCCTAGGCTGGGTACACAATGGTCTATAAGTCAATGGCAATATTTTTGGACGACCAATTGGGTG
Source organism: Hymenochirus boettgeri (assembly GCA_019447015.1). Classification (NCBI taxonomy): domain Eukaryota; kingdom Metazoa; phylum Chordata; class Amphibia; order Anura; family Pipidae; genus Hymenochirus; species Hymenochirus boettgeri. Next base: position 234,718,811 of record CM033474.1, read on the forward strand.
GTCCATCAAAGACAGCACAACTGCCTGAAATTTACCAACATGTTTGATCACACAAATAATGGCATGTACTGGCCCAAAACAAATATTTGATTAATAGGTTTTAATGATACATACCGTAATCTGTTTTACAGTTACAATGTGGGTCATGTATTGCTACATACTTCCATCATAAACCACCACTGTATCAGATCTCACTGACTTATTGAACAGATCCTTCAACGTGTTAGAATAGTTTGTGACACCAACAATAATTTCACACTCTCTGGTTGTCCGGTAATCTAAAGGTCTGACAAAGGGAGGAAGCACCTCAAAGCTAATCTTTAATACATGTTTAGTGTAAATAGACTATCACATGTTACATTTCTCTTTTCTTTTTTTGGATACACCCTGAGTAAACACACTGGAAGGTTTTACTTTTTACACGGGTGTCACTACGGTTAGGAATTTCTAAGGTATGTGATATGTTTATAGCCAGTAGTCTCTGGGCTATTATTCAAGGGAAAAAGGAGAAATAAAGCCTAAAATAATAATAGATACTAGAATTTACCCTGTCACCACTGTTCCTCTATGGGTAAGTTGTGGCACTCGTCCCAGTTATTCTATAGGGCTCTAACACAGAGTGTAGATGAGGAAGGGTTTGTGTAATTACGTTTATCAACACACAGTCATGCAAGAACCCAGAATACAGGCAAATAAACGGGACTTTTTTTTTGTATTGCACCAATAGAGTAAAAAAACAGGATACATGTAAGATCTTCAGTGACAAAAGGGCAGAAAATGAAGGGTTGTAGACACAGGCACAATTCCCATGTGCTACTGTGGTTCTCCTGTATGTAAGAACAGTCAGACTGCAGCTAAATGGGGGTGCCATATTTCTATTTTGCCCAAGCTCGTACAATACAAATGGAAGGGAACTGCTGCTATACAGTGTGGCGCATGGGCAGACTTGGCATGAAGTATAGTATTTCTCGATTCTGGCTTTCTATAGTTATCTATCTCCAGGCCTTTCTCTGTGGTGAAAATGCAGATGTCTAAATAATTAATCACATTGCCACCAAAATGGTGAGAAAAACTCAAATTCAGTTCGTCATTTTTCATGGCATTAGCCCATTCGGAGAACTCCAGCTCAGTACCTGTCCATACCACCAACAAATCATCTATATACCTCTTATATAGACTAATCTTTGATGTGTCCAAACTAAAACAGGGGTGGCAGCAGTTCCCTATGGTCAATACCTGAGATTATGTAGGAACTGTTCTAATAATACCTTGTTTAAACGTGCTGCCCAGGATATGAAAAATAGGTTTAAGGATAGAGAATATAATAATAAGTCATTACAAAAAGCTGTATCTAGGGCATTGTGCAATTTTGTGCAATGCAAAAAAGCGGTCCCATACGATCTTGGGTACACAGCCCCCTCAGGAGTCTAAGGGTATATACTTTGTTACTCAGTTCAGTGCACAATATCGCCAAATAGTGTCAACAGTAAAAAGGTACTTACCCATCCTAGAAGAGGATCCACTGATGAAACAAATTTTGAAACGTGGATGCAAATTTGTCCCTAGAAGGGCCAAGTCCATAGGCGATAGACTGTCCCCTAGTTTATACAACTCGCCTAGAGTATCTTCTAATACATGGCTTAATTTAAAAGGTACGTTTAAATGTGGTTCGAGCATGTGTAAAACATGTCAACACATCTACAAATCCAATAGTATTAGTAGTACATTTACGGAAAAAAGACATAAGAATGAAAATTTTATAAATTGTAATACCACTCATGTGGTTTATCTCCTTACTTGTACTAAATGTCAGTGTCAGTATGTGGGTTCTACGACCCGCTCACTCAAGTCACGAGTGAGGGAACATATTAGAAATATAGAGATTAATAATCTCCAGAGTCCCCTAGGGAGACACGTGGATGTGAGTTATCTGAGGGTGCAAGCTATACAGACTCTGCATAAAGGTAGCAGATATATGGATCTCACTGCAGCCCTTAGACGGGCAGAAGTGAAATGGATTTTCCTTCTTGATACTAGAGTCCCAGGTGGTCTTAATTCGTGCTATGACATATTGTGTTATGTCGATCAGTAGAATATAGGGTATTATCCTGCCTAATATTATGTATTATCTTAAATGGATCAATGTCGTAGCCGATTGAACAGTGTGGTCTATTGCATCTCTATTTGTTCTATCTGTTCTTTGATACTTATCTCTGGATAGTACTTTATTTTATTTTGTCTTTGATATTCACCTCTGGATAATATATAACATGTAATATATATATATACATGTACGTATGCATACTTTTATTAATCTAACTTTGAGAGATAATGTTGGATAGTTTGTGTCCCTTTAAAGATACGTCATTGGTCAGATTCTGAGGGGTGTGCCCCTCATGCAGCACGGGGTAACTTTAGCAATTAGTGGTTAATTACTTTTATTGTGCACATATGGAGCAAATACATGTATAAAGGAGGATTATACCTCCATACTGCATGCCTATGACTAAGAGACGGTTTACGGCTTGAAACGCGTCAGGCGTGGATGTCTGCCATGATGTTTTATTGGTATTCCGAATAGATTGTTTTTGCTTTTAACTTCTGCACGGATCGAAGTTTATTCCGGTGTGCGCCGATGTTCGTTTGTTTGCTGCTTATACATAATACGGTCCAAGCGAGGGGGGGGCAGGCAGCACCCGGATCACCCGAGGGAGCGGGTGAGTTTACCACAGTTATATGCGATATTTACAGACATAAATGTGAGCTAAGAAATCAGCGCCGGGTTCAGGGTGTGTTCACCTGAACCACAAGCACTTATAAGTGAGTGTCAGTTTCACATAGGGTGCTGTTTGTTTATTTTATTGTATAAAGAACTTAGTCTGCTCACTGAATAGAGGAAGCATAGCCTTCTCACTACTATATGTTTTGCTACCATAATAACAACACTTATACAAGCATAAGGGATTGCTTCTGTGCCATTATACGGAGGTCACTGATCTTCTAAACCAGTGGTTCTCAAACTTTTTGTAGATCATGGCACACTTGCCAATGCAAGTTTTTCTTGAGGCACACCTGTGACATAATGTTGTAACTACCCATATTTTATGTACTTTACAGTGTATATTGTAATCAAATTTAATAATTATTGTAATAAGACACTACAAAAACTCCACCAAAATTTCTATCATAATAAAAATATTTTTAGATTAAAAAAAAGTTATCTAGTGAAATATTTTCACTTCCACAGAGGCACACCTCTGTTTCTCTGTTACTCCAGTGTGCCCCAGCCTACTCTTTGAAAAACCCTGCTCTAAACTTTGTTTAGCTGGAGCTGGGAGTCAGGGCAGTAGCACTACTGTTTTAGTACAGATGCAATTCAGCATTTTACAAATCACTCTCTTAAATAACTGTAGAAATAGTCCCTGAATAACCTTAAGTTTTACTATTACAAATGAACTTGACCAACGTACGACCAGACATGTTAGTAAATTTCAGAAGATCGTTCGGTCTTCTATGAACCACCTATGCAACCGTCAATCTGATGTGGTGTAAAGTCGATCAGGTGTAATCATCCCCACATGTGTTCCTAGCCTTAGATAAAGATTGTTTGGATTGCTCTTTAAAGGGTCCCTATACTCACTCAAGCAACTTTGTATAATGTGAAAGTACAATGTTAGGGTAGTAAAATGATACTACTTACATACTCTGCGTCTGCTTTTTTGGTGAATTTTCAATGTTTAGTAACTGCTCCTAACTAGCCCCCCTCCTTAGTCACTGCGCACTTGTAGATCCAGCCGAAACTGGACACATTCATTTATATAATAAAGAGCCTTCACAACCCGACACTATACAGCTAATGAACATATCTTCCTGACACTGCTGATAGCGGGTGGGGGAGGCTGCTGCTGTTGTTTGAGACACTTCTCCCTTCTGACAAGCAAGCAGACATGCTGGGGGGGCTCCTTGTAGTGACCTCCTGTGACACACTCTCACTGGTACCTCTCACCTTGGAATGCCAAGATAGATAGATAGACAAACACAGACAGGTAGACAGACAGATATATAGATTGATATATAATAGATAGAAAGACAGATAGATAATAGATATATAGATTGATATATAACAGACAGACAGATAAATTAGACAGATAGATAATTAGATAGACAGGAGACCAACATGATTAATCAGCTCATGATATTTGGGGTTGTATTAATAAATGTTTCGACATGTTTTGGGAGATCTTAGTAAGAGGTCACCAGAGGGACATAAATTAGCATACCTGGTTTGAGTGACAGGTCCTTCCCTGTACATGCTGTTATTTAAAATGAAGATTTCTGAGAACCTACAGCTCGGATTTTAAATATGAAAAATGTGTTGGAGTAGTGGACCTTTACACTAAAGCTGATCAAGTGGAGCGGGAGAACAAATACACTACTTAGTGATCCAGCTGGACATATCACTAAACAATGTAATTAGGAGACTCTACACACATTAAACAATATAAAGCTTTGGTTGGCAATTATCTAAAGCGTGCACAGAAGTTTTCCTCTAAGTTATGCACTTGTGCCATGCCCACAACTGGGCAGGCCTGGAATATAAGCACTACTTACTGTACATGTAGCACACAATTTCATTTTTACAGAAAAAATATTTTAAATTAGAGGAACATTGGTGTACATGCCTTTTCTTTTGCTTCTACTGTACTTCTACTACAGGTCTGTTCATGGAAAAAGGAAGTTGTTAATTTACTCAACATAAAATGGATTGTGTCTTTAATAAACATAAAAAACCCAAAACAAATATGACCTTGAAACATACTACCACAATGCAGTGACATGTTGGCAAACAAAATACTATCAAATGTTACAGGAATAGACAACATTTCTATCAAAGTAAAAATTGCCCTAGGAGGAAGATATTTGTGAAGTTTCTCATTCATCAAGGTATATCTGTGGTAGTCAGTTAGATCAACTGGACTTGAAATTTAGTTCTTGAAGATGTTTCACTAGTCCTCCAACTGGCTTTCTCAATTGAGAAGTGTTTCTTCTATTAATTTTGAATGGAGAAAGCCAGTTGGATTACTAACAAAACATTGACAAGATCTAAACTTCAAGTCCCCTAGGAGGAGGTTAAGTAATTCATTTTCTGATGTTGTTTTAGGGATTAAAGTAAAAGATGAATATTATGATACATGAGAACATTGTGACAAGGATTAAACACTTTAATAACCAAGCTGTAGTTTTAATTTGGAAGAGCAATTTTTAACTATGTACACAACTATTCCCAGTTAGAAAACAAACTGTACAAACACAAGCCAAATAGGTTAATCTGACAATTTACATACAAATTGGTTTATTTCACAGGTGAGATAAGTTGCGTATTTACACATTTCTTTTCCCCCCTTTAACATCTTTTTTACTTTCATGATTAAATCGGCTAAATCTTTTAGATTTACACTAAATTGAATTGTAATTAGCAGACACCTCGTGAGAATGCACAATAAACAGCTACAAATAAATTCCTTATACTGTACTTCTGCTTAAAGGGCAACTGTGGTCTCAAAACAAGTTAGGGTTGAATGAAAGCCTGCAGTATTTCCTTTAAAATGAGCTGACAATCACATCTCTCTGGAGCCCGTGAGAAATTTCATTGGGGTGAATGTTCAAACTTCCTGCTTCTAGTAGGTTGAGTGATGTCACCTGACCTCTGCCACACCCCTCTCTCCCAGGGGAGAAGCATGCTCAGTTAAGACTTAATGCTGGGAAAATCTGGAAGTACCTTGGGAAAAAATTGACATTCAAGAAGGAGAGCCTATTAATGCAGACAGAGGCTGGTCACATGACTACAGGCTGGTCACATGGCTGAAAACAGGAAGTGTTCAAGCAGGAAGTAATATTGCTGAACCTTTCCAGCAATAACGTCTTACAAATTTTATCATCTAGAGATGTGATTTAGGTTTTATTTTGAAGGTACGATGGAAGTTTTTTCTTTATATAATTACTAGTTTGGAAGAATTTGAGACCACAGTTGCCCTTTAAACATGGTTACCTAAATTAGAAGGAATTCAACTTGCAGTAATTTAATTTTCAGTCGCTCTTTCTCCATGTATAGGTGAATGGATGGCACTTTCCTTTAGTACAAAGTTTTAAGCAGGGATCCAGTACTAGTTGTAATATAAAGCCTATGTTTAAAGAGGAACAAATTCACAGGGTTATTCAATAAAAGTTCTTATTGTTAAAAATGGTGCTAATTTTGCCCCAACCAATCAGATGTTAAATAAGATATGATTGGTTGGGGAAAAATTTGCACCATTTTAAACAATAAGAACTTTTATTGAAACTCACTGTTAGTCTATTGTTCATTACATACTGATTGCAGACATTAAAGGTACAATCTCCTTCTAATGTAACTATATATATATATATAAAAGTCGGAAGGTGCAGAATGATACAATTGCTTTCTTTATGGGACCTTTGAGGTTCATACTATACGAAAATGACTTTAAGGTTCTCAGGTAATTACTATTTGCAACTAAAAGGGGACAGCCATGGGATCAAATGCTGCTCCTGCATATGCTAACACCTATATGCTTCTTTGAGGATAGATTTGTCTATGTACACCCCATGTTCAGAGCTTTCTGCCTGGCATGGTGGTGATACATAGACAATATCTTCCTCATATGGGGGAGCGACATTGAATCCCTACAAAGGTTTATTGGGGAGTTAAATCTTTGACCCCAATATATCCTTTACGAGTTCCATCAGTTCTACCAGCATCACTTACTTAGATGTTTTGGTCACCAAGGTGGGCAGCATGTTAACCACCAGTTTATATAGAAAGAAAACTGATAAGAACTCTTTGCTTAATTTTGATAGCTTTCATCCCCCACACGTAAAAACCTCCATAGTGCATAGTCAACTTACTAGGGTCACTCGAATAACTAATGACCCAGCACTACAAGAAAAAAGCTTGAATGACATGCAGATATGTCTCAAAAAAACAGGGATACCCGAAATTATTAATATGACAAAACAAGGCGTGACAAAAAGAAACGCCTCGTTTTTGTAACCAAATTTAATGTGGCAAGTAGGGAGTTAACCTGCATTATCAAAAGACATTGGCACATCTTGAAACGGTCATATCCGGATATCATTGAATTTCAAGAGATGCTAATGATAGCCTATAAGAGACCAACCACTATAGGAAATAGATTGGTAAAGGCTGATGTACCTAAGAAACAACCTGTGACCTTCTTGGGGGCACCCAAGCTAGGGATATTCCCTTGCAGATCATGTGTACAATGCACCTTTGTACTTAAGATGGATAAGTTTGTACATCCTGTTACACAACGGATCTACAAACTAAAGCTAGGTACACACCTAGCGATTTTTCCTCCTGACCAACCGTTCGATACTTTCGACCGGTCAGCCAGGAGGAAGGACTGTCGGTCGTGGCAAAAGCAGCCGTGTCCGATAGTCACCGCGACCGATCGTGCGGTCCATAGAGGACCGCACGATCGGACGAGGTTTTCCACCCTGTCCGATCGTCCTTTCGTCCGATTCGGACGAACGGTCGATCGGACATGGGCACATACGGATGCGATAATTTCGGTCCGATCGACCGATATACTGAACTATCGGTCGATCGGACCGAAATATCTCATCGTGTGTACCCAGCCTAAGGAATTTTTTTACTCGTGAGACTGATTTTTGTATTTATGTTCAGAGATGCCCCTGCGGATTACTCCATGTTGGGGAGACCACCCAAAAGGTGAAACATAGATCATCCATTAGGTGTAGACATCTCCACTTACCCGTCCCCCATCACTATAGTGAGGCTGGCCACTATTGTGACCAAGTTTGTTATTGAACAAGTTAGTAAACCATCTAGGGGAGTAATAGGAATCTGATTAAAACAAAGGGAAGTGTTTTGGATTCATGAACTTAATACTCTGTGACTGAACGGTCTGAACAGAGATTATGACTTATATGTATATATTTGATAACTGTTTTGTTGTATATAACTTCCTGTTCGGTGGTTAATACTTGTTTAAATATGGATGCTTTGAACTTTTTAATTGATCTTATATCATGTGACTTTCACAGACCTTATTAGGAATGTTAATGACTAGCTAATTCACATAATTTATGTATGGCTTGAGAAAGGTAGCGGATATTACCGAAACGTCCTGGTTACTTTACCTTATGATGATCACGTTATATATATATATCTATATATATATATTATATATATATAATATATATTATAATATAATATATATATTATCTATAATATATATAATCACAACACAAATAACATAAAAATATATATATACCATAACATCCCTAAATGCTATGTTTAAAAGAAGCTTTTTATGAAGCAGAATGTTTCTGTTTTCTTCTTTTTCCTTATAAAGCCCTTAAAAGGCAATTATACTGCATTCAATCAACCGCCTTCCCTTAAAAGTACCCAGCACCTACAAGACGTGTATCTTCCCATCGGTCAGGCCCCAGATTGACGAAGGGTTGGGCCCAGAGTAGAATTTCTATACAGAGGTACATGGGATACAGGACAATCCCAGTGGTGAAAGTAGTTAAGATACTCATCCTGGGTACATTTAAGGGGAGGGGGGGGGGGGAGGTTGAAGGAAGTATACAGTATCATTACATTTTAAGGTTTAGTGGCTTTTTTAAATTACAAACCTAGCATATATGTTATGTCCTTTAAAAATGATTTGGCTTCTTCCTACTTCCTATATTTAATAATAAAACTGAGGCGCAGTATAAACATTAGTACACAGGTATAAAGAGAAATACAACAATAAAGCATTATTAGCACATCATTGAGCTCTAACACACCCTTCAGTTATTCAGCAACTTCCTTAACCTGAGCTGTTGGCTGTAGCCTTACAGCTGGTGACCTAAAAAGGCCAACGCAAAACTGGAAGCTTCTCGCAGTACTTACAGTTTCACTGGAAATAATGGAAATTGGCTAGAACGACAAGCAGATGTCGGGCCTTGTCCACCCGCTCTTACGTGTGCATGAATCCATAGCCTAATGGGCTCTGACTGCTGAAAAAAGTAATGTCTACGTTACTTCTCAATGAAGAAAACTACTTGAGATACAGCCATTGAGTTCCTTAAGGTTAAAGAAACATGTAACATTTTTAGATCGGCCTGCCGCACCTTTCCCAATACAAACAGCGTCATATACTATGCAGCGACAGATTTTCTAAAAAAGTTACACGGAATTTAAAATGTTCTAGGTCTGTCTACCTTTGTAACAAATCACTTTATGTCATTATAAGAACAGTATATAAAAGATCCATAAAATATGATGTTTCCATTTTAACAACACCCTAATATGCACAACAAATCATAACAAGTTAATTCACAACATAATAGTAATAAACAAGGCACTTTCAGAAAATGCAAACCAAAATGAACAATGCATAGGTAATAGGTGCAATTAAATAAAGCCTAAAAAATCATTCTGAGTTGGCAGAGAGAACTAATTAAAGTGCATGGCATGAGTTAATAGTGAACAAATAATGTAGTACTAATGCAGCATTACATAACAGCAGGTTTTAAGAGGAAATTGGGTGGTTCCTGTTTTGTTTGCCATTGTTTTACTGGCATTGCGAGTCTGGGTATTCCAAAGCTTTTTTTCTCTATATACTGTTGCAATGCCCAATGAAACATCCTGTTCAGCTGCCAATTACCGTTAGTGTATGGGTGATCGGTCGGGCATCATTGATGATCAGCCCGTATGTGTGTGGGAAATTGGTCGGGCACCATTGATGATTTGACTCTTTGTTGGATGGATTGTTAACAAGCTGACTGAGCACCCATACACTAAAGAATCTGACGGAATTGTCCGTTTATTGTGGGCTTAAGGGAAATTTGCTCTAATTTGTTTGGAATAGAAACAGAAAAATTATACCCAGTAAAGCCATACTAAAATGTATTTGCACAAACAATGCTGTGCTGAGAGGGGGTAAAAGAACACAGAGCTAAGGGCCAACTGATGAGAATCTGTAAACAGAACAGCCAAAGATAACCTTTATGTACTTCACAATCAGTACAGTATAATCTAAACACGACTTTCATTTGTTTATATATTAACTACAGCCAGGCATGTATAATAATAAAAGAGAAAATTACAACAATAAAAATTCCATATGCAGATCCTTTAATAAAACCAAATTGTAAATGTGCAGTAATGAAATATTTAATAAACATTTAGATTTTTTTGCATAGATTTTATCTAGTATATGAAATTTGTGAATACACTTACTGCAGCTCAATCTGGCATAGGAGAATTTCGTTTTTGGTATGATAACATGGATACATTTAAAAAATTCCATACCCAACCACATGCAAAGTGCATATATGTATACGGGAAATGCACCTTAACGCATCCCGGTTGCTCTCGATTGACAGATTACTGATCGTCTCAACTGAATATTCTTCTTACACAATTGCTTAATGTACAGAAATGTGCATGTACGATAGAGGTTTGGATTAACATTCAATTCCTCTGCAATTCAATCAAATTATTGAATTAGAGGTTGCAAAAATATCTGCTTCTGTGTATGCAACATTCCCACTGCTAAATGTCTAGTTGAAAATCCCATATGATTAAACCTATTGACTGATTAACTACAAAATGGCATTTTAGGTGAACAGTACTTAAATAGGATTGTTTTGTTTCACAAAAGAAAAAATATTTGGTTGAGAAAAGTCTAATACTTCCTTTTTAAATGTGGATGCTACAAGCATTAACTGTAAAATGATTTACATTGGATGAAGATAAAAAATAAATAAATGAGCTCAACCCCCTCTTCCTTTAAAAGTAACCAGCATGAAGGACATAAAGGCAATGTCCACCCTTAAAACAAAAAAATGGCCATTTGTCAGTTACCCCTAACCGATATATTTTTCACTTTATTACCTGATTACTAACCAGATATTTAAAGGATATGCACTGTACAATCAGTTCTGTTTCATTTGGAAGCTGCAGCTTTAAAAATACTGTTGCCATATTTTTTTTACCTATGCCCCTCCAGAGCCTAGCTTTGTGCCTTCAAAGTTGCTGACATCTTGTTACTGTTGCTGAATGTTAAGCTCCGCCCCTCTGAGATTTCCTCTGCTTTCTCCTGCTTGAGCCTCAAACAGCAATGCCTGTGAGTTCCGTGCTCTGGAGGGGCATAGGTAAAAAAAAATATGGCAACGGTATTTTTAAATCTGCAGCTTCCAAATGAACATAACTTGATTCTACAGTGCACTTATCCTTTAAGGATAATTATTGTCCCCATTCTGAGAGAGTAAGCTGGCCCCTTCCTCCATACAGTCAATCAAGCTGTGACCACTGACATCACAGTCAATGATTGACTGCTGTTTCAACTGCTGCCTCCTCTGCACATGCCCAAGCTTATAAAAAGCTCATTGAGCAGAGAAAGGAAAAGAACTTCTCATTAAATATCTGGTTACAAATGTTGCATGGAGGTAGGATTCATTATTTCCACCCCCCAATTTTGTTTCGTTGAGGAGCTACAGCAGATAACGTTTCCATCTGCCAGGTTAGAGCCATGGGCCTTCCTGTATTAAAGATAGTGCTGAAGAAATTTTATTGGGGAGGTAGAAAAGTACCAATCCTACCTCCATGAGCCAGGTACTTTCCATTTTAGCCATTTATGGGGGGGAAAAAACTATACACACTATAGTTCTCCTTTAATTGTGGACCTGCCCTTTAAACCGCTAGGTCCTAACCCCTGGGTTTATACACAATCTGCTGTTCCATGTTATGATGAAGAAACGGTGGGTGAGGGGGGAGGAGGCAAGTATAGTACTCATTTAAGATTAGAGTCAGTTTAGAATCTAGCACATCCTACTTTCATCTAAAGCAATCAATTGCACCTAACACAATATGTAGTGTTATTAACCATACACCAGTGTTTCTAATTATAATAATATCCAATAATTTTCATTTAGCAGCCAAATTAAATTGCAAAAAAATAACACTTGCAACCTGCACCTAGATTAAAAAAAAAAATACTCCTCCCAGCATTCCTTGTCTGAACAGCTACAACACCCTAGAATCTTGGGCAAACCTACTGCTACAAAAGGCAGCAGATTGATGCAGTTCATAAACATTTATCTGCAAGTCTGGTTCACGCACCCCAAAGCTTATCCAGCCCTTAAGGATAAAAAACAAACAAACAATGGGCTTTATTTTCTGGAACTCAAAGGTTGTTTCAACAGAATGTTTCTTAAAAAACAAACAAAACACCCCTTACACCATGTGTTATGTTATGTATCATTTCAAACCCAAACCCACTGCGTACTAGATAAAAAGTACAAATAATACAAATAATTCTTCTATCAAATGACAAAAGACTGCTATTACACCATAAGAAGACCAGCTAAATATGGCAAATATTATTCCAATAGATTGTACTACTACCATCTGTGATGGGAACACAAGTATGAATCTGGATACTCTCATCATTGGATTATTCCACAAACATTTTTAGTGCAAAATATACATAGATCCCCTTTCAGCTGTGATCTTACCAACACATTTTTCCAAATATTTGTTTGTATTTTCCCACAATACATTCCTAATACACTCTCACATACTTATATAGAAAATATTAAAATATAGAAAATGAATATAGTGCTTTAAAAAGAACAAGTTGGCTGTGATGTTATTTACATCTTCCTGGATATGAGCATATATCATGGACAGATACCCATGGTTTTTACCATGTCTACTCTCAAGTATTTGAATAACATAGCCCATTAGAGAGAATCTGTGGATTTAGACAATGAAACACTGTTTGGCAAAGTGGTGGAACAAAGAGATGAAATTTCATTTCTATGATTTTTTTTCAAAAGTGCTTGAAATAATGCCACTCTTCACAGTAACAATCAGTTCAGTAAAACATGATCACTTTACGCCGTTTTCCCACAAATTCAAAAGACCCCACTGTGATTTTTTTTCCATTATCAGACTAGACAAGGAGGGTTTCAGAGCAGCAATAAAAGGTAATTTTCCTTAAAAGGCTGATGAATGTAAACATCCTGCATTGGCACGTCTGCAGGCACTTGAGGGATTCCTAGTATTTGGACACCTATAATGCAAGCTGACTTCATCAGATGACTTCATCAGGATCTGCCACTTCTGCTACTTCGATTTCTGGTACATTGCCTGAAGGCAACGTTTCACTCCAACAGGTCTCATGGCTGCCTTTATAGGAACTGGAGAATAGAAATATCTCATGTTAATTGACACAAAAACATTTCACAGGCATATGCCTATGACTTCAGACAGTAACTCATTGTGTCCTTACAGCAAAAGCAATGTCATTTTCATTGGTTTTAATAGGAAGTAAGTTAATAACAGGTAACAAACTGTTTATTTGTACCCCAAAACAATGGGTATATTCAGTCTAGAGTAATTTAGATAAATGCAGTACACTTTGTTTTGAAAAGGTTTGCTTCCCATTATTTTCTAGAGAACTATGTCCTGGTAAAAAGTAAGTAAGGTATTTTATTATCAGTGTTCTCCCCAGAATTTGTTTTACTGCTGGGTGGCACAAAAAAGTAGCCGGGTGGGGCAATAAACTGTACTGTAGCATTTGAGGGCACGCACACACCCTTTGACCTGCTACTTCAAGCTATTGATTAACTGCTGGGATCCAGGCTCCATTGTTTGGATTAGCAGGCACTCAGGCTTCCTTACCCCAACATTGAGTTACTCAGGAAGGTTCCCTGTCCACTCTCCCCGATTGTGCAGACACAGTTGATCTACTACTGCTTCACTGAATGCTGGCATTTAGCACACATTTACCAATTTAGGTGTTAACTTAAATTGGTAAATTGGCTGTTGGATGATCGCAAACCAAAATAAGGGGAGAACACTAATTATTAGAACCTGTACACTGAATCCTGAATACAGAAATGCTTAAAGGGCATGTCCACCCCCAAAACTATAATCCCTCCAACTACTGGCCCCATCATGTAGTGTAGTTTAATCCTTACCTCACATCCCAGCTCCATAGGGTTCTCCTGTAGTCCCCCCCCAAAGTCCCAAAAACTGCCCACCAGGAGGCTAGCAGGTCCATATAGGACACTGCCTGCTACTGGCCTCCCGGCGAATCACTGCCATGCGTACTGCAGCCTTCTCCCCCCTCCCTCCCCTCCTCTCCCCCCCCGTTCTGCTATCCCTCCCCCTAACATAAAACCCCTTCATGGCAGCCTCCCCTCATGTCCCCCAGCCCAACCGCATAAATTTTATTTTTAGAAAGCCTCCAATCTTTTACTTACCTCTCCGCTTTCCTACGCGGAAGTGAGCTGCCGGCAGCCGCGTCCGTGATTGGCTGCCACTCAGCCAATCACAGACGCGGCTGCGCGTCCCGCCCCTCTGCTTGCATTTCCTCGCAAGCAGAGGGCCGGGAGCGCGGCGCAGGAAAGAGGGGAGGTAAGTAGGGTTTGGGGGGCTTTCTAAAAAAATAAATAATGCGGTTGGGGCTGGAGGCCCAGGAGGAAAGAACTATAAAAAATTTTATTTCAGGGTGGACATACTCTTTAAAAACTATTTTGTATATACATAACTCACTATATTGTGAAGTAGCTTTGATATAAAGCTAAATAGGGCAAAAAAAGCAAATCCTTTCAAATACACACACAGGGAGATTTAAAAAAAATTATTTTCGTTTAAAAATGGTGCTAATTTTGCCCCAACCAATCAGATATGACTTAACATTTGAAAGCTAACATCTGATTGGTTGGGGCAAAATTAGCACCATTTTTTAACAATAAGAACTTTTATTAAATAACCCTGACAATTTCTTTAATGCAACCCTATTTTAAAGGGCAAATAGTGTCCAAACCACTTTCTTTATCCATAAACTAATTTTCCAGGGTGGTAGGAAGCAGTACCCCTTCCTCCTATTATAATCACTATACTGAGCAGTGAGCTCTCTCTCCCCTCTGCATGTACATTTGGAAGAGAGGACAGTGGGATGTATGGGAGAGCTGTCAGTCACTGCACCAGCAGCTCTTTGAGTAAGGTACACGCTTAGAGAAGACTCCGGGAGGTAGGTGTATGGTATTGGCGTTACCTTGACGTGGTTGGAAGGCTTTTCACTTTTATGCATAAAATTGTAACTAAAACCCCCCATGTTTTTACTGTTTGCACTAGCACAGATATTTCAGGAAGGAGAAATAAATTGTGGCACTATAGCTGCATGCAGGATAAGCACTGCTTTTATCAAGACACATTTAAGAATTTAAAGGGCATGTCCACCCGCAAAACTATAATTTAACCCACTACTGGCCCCACTCTGCAGTGCATAAAAATCCTAACCTTACATCCCTGCTCCAAATAGCTGCCCTGCTATGCCCCTCCAAAGTCTCAAAAACTGGCCACCAGGAGCCTAGCAGAGTCCTCCTGTCTCTCCTCCGGGAGAATTTTGCCATGCACACTGCAGCCCCCCTCCTCCCTCTCCCACCCATTTTGCTCTCCCTCCCCCTAGTGTAAATTCCCTTTGTTATATAGTAGCTCCCCCTCCCCAAACCGCTATAATAGATTTTCCAGAGACTCCCCCGAACTCTACTTACCGTACCTCTCTCCCTCGGCATTCTCTGCTGCCTCTCAGCCAATCAGGGACGTGGCTGCCTGTCCAGCCCCCCTGCTTGCAGTTTCATGCAAGCAGAGGGCCAGGACAATACGCCGGAGGAAAGAGGTAATGTAAGTAATTATCGGGGGAGTCTCTGGAAAATCAATTGGGGCTGGGGGAGGGAGACCTACTATATAACAAAGATTATTAAATGGGGTGGACATGCCCTTTAAGATACTGTTCAGTTCTGGATTTTTTTTTAAAATGTCAATCAAAACAATCCATTTCTCTCCTATTTGTATAAATATAAATGCTTTACCAACTGTCTGTAGATGCTGCTTGGTCTGCTTCAATAGCAGAGGATTCTACCTCCCCACTACATTCACTTTCCTCACCAGAAGGTCTGCGTGTCTTCCCATCTCCTGTAGCCATTTGCCTGTACGAATTAATTTTGGTTGTAGATAATTGAAGCATTCATCAAAAGGGACATTTGTCTGCGGTAGATTTTGACGACAAGTAATATTTAACATTTGACAAGAGTCAAATACTTCTTAAGGCTAAGAATTGCTGCATTTTTAAAGTTATTGCTTGGCAAATGCTATTCCCTGCAATCTAATTTGACCAGTTGGGCATTGCCATATTAAAGGGCCTCTATATGAAAAATAAGAGCTTTTCATTACTTTATAACTATAGCAGCTATTTTCAGGTCTGTAACTAAAATGGTTTTAAGGAGTGATATAACTGAATATGAATAATTGTTTTGGGGTGGACCACAACCTCTTCAGAAAGTCTCCTTTCCACAGAAAATTACCAAGACTTACAGCATTCTTTATGCCCCAAATCACCAGATGTGTAGAATGTTGCAAATGGAGAATCTGTATTAGTTCAGATCACACTGTTGGTGGAATTTTTATAAAGCATACTTGGGTTTTATGATTTTTTTTAGGCAGGAAATGTGGGTATTGCCAAGTAGGTTGGACTAGATTGACGAATGTCTTTATTCAACCTCAAATACTTTCTATACTATTTAAAGATATTTAAAGAGCTACTCACTGTATTCGTGATTCAAGCGCATCAATGTGCTGTTGCTTCTCATTTACCAGCTGTTTTAGAGCTTCATTCTCTTTATGCTTTTCTGAAAGATCTCTTTGAAGCCTGTAATTTGTTTCTTCCAGAGTTTCACAGAATGCCTACTCCAAATATGGTGGGAGAAAATGCAAACCATAGATATAAACATATTGGGGTATCACTGTTTAAATATAAGTGCATTACAACAGTTACTTCATCTGTAACCAAGAAACCACTTTATAATAGAATAAGCTGAAAGGCTCTCCCCAATACAGCACATTCACAAATTAAACTGTAAACTAGCACTTCAGTAAGTAAATGAACCTCCCAAAGAATTGGATGGGGAAAAAAATGTGTATGTGCTGTATCTAGCCACACCTCCTGACCAAATGATTGGCTGGAGACTAATATTGTGCGTGACCACATGTACCAAGTTCTTGCAGTAGATCAGGACTAAGTATGTGTAAAGAACATAATGGTCAGTGACCAAGCTAAGTTATTCTAAACCCCATGTTAGTAAAGTAAAATTCCCAGCAACCATACTAAAATGAGAGGTGAGACACAGATTACTATATTTATGTCAAGGTGCTAAGTGTTTTTCTGAGGCTTTAGTTGTCCTTTAAATGCACAGTAAGAAGAGGAGATCGAACTATTGGTTTTCCAATAAGAAAGAGTTCTATGTTTTCATTTTATTTGTTCTAAACATATTACATATAAGCCATATGGATAACACTATATATTGGCTTACTACAAAGAGTAATGATGGTGCCATTACATAAGATGGCTACACAGAGGAAACATACAGTATTATAACTTTTCCTAATATGGACCCACGGTCTGGTTCCAATAAATGTGATGTGGTCCTCCTGTGGGAGGAGCCAGAAAGAAGTGCGTTACTGTACGGGTATAATTCTCCTTTAAAAACTCCTGAACTCCAGTGATAAACAGCAAATTGTGGTATCTATTTCCCATTGTGTGCATTATAGTGTACTACATTTTCCTATTTTTGCAGCATACTGCATCCATTTCCACTGCATGGAATCCTTACACTGACTGCTGCAATATCACCTCCAAAATGAAAATTCTCATTTTACTTAGTTCATAGGTGTCCAACATCTAGGCCAATCAAGACTTGTCAGCGACTTTCAAGCAGTGGTTAAAGTTCATATCTCCTCACAACAAATAGCAATTTTAATCTCTAAATGTTTTTTAACCGAACACACTCACCCTGCTCTCCTCCAGACTGTCAAAAGGTCCAGGTGGATCATCCAAACAGAGAAATAATCTTACTGAAGAACTTGAATTAAACAAAGAAATGTAAAATAAAATTCTACGCAGGTAAAACGAAATGCCAGGCTTTGTTTTTATCAAAAAAGTGTAGTCACAAACAAAAACACAACTTTAGAAGCCAGACAGTCTCTTGTCAAGCAGTTTCTCAATAGTTTAGTTAACCCTTTCTCACAGAACTATAAATAAAAGGGGTGACTTCCAACTATAATGTATAGTAGGGGCTAGAATGTACGATACAATATGGAGGCACAGGAAAAATTATTCCAGACAGATATTCTAACACTTTAAAATTAATTTGTGCAAAAGCTGAGGAGAAGGAAAACTGGAGGTTAGGCAGAGAACATAAAAAATCAATCATGTGGGATACTGAGGAATGCTAATAAAGCACCAAATAGTAGCATGTGGCTGCCATTTATATGTTTCTGGAAATTCTGGGAAAAGTTGCCAACCTTTTTTCTACTGTTTACGGGAAGCAGCTACGTGACATTGCATCTCTGTTCCCAGCTGTAGAGAGAAGAATTTCTAAGGCTAGGCACAGAAGGGTTGATATTTCATTCGATCAGGCCAAAATATCGCCTTGGTCAAGAACAGATCTGTCATGTCAGAAACTTTGCCTGATCCTGGGTACTTTAATACAGTTATTTCGCTTGTAGATCTGAGAGCCTTAGGGGATGTTGTTAACAAATTACTGGTCTTACTAATGCATTTCTGCTCTGCATTCTGTAACATAATACAGGAAAATCAGTCATTACATGTAGTTACCCTGGTTGTTGTTATTTTTTATGTATTATGGCATTTCAATAATATAATAGCAGAGATATTGGAATTTAATCAACTGATTTTCCATTATATTTCCCTAACATGCAGTACTTAAAAGGTTTTTGTGGAAAATGTATGTATTGCAAATATGTTTCCAATACAAAAGAAAGAATGGACATATAATCATGTATCAATTACAGGAAAATGTGTATTATAAACGCGATTTACACTCACTTAAAGGGCATCTATAGTGGGAAAATTTACTTTTTTCCCCTTTCTTTCCATGTGTTCTATAATTCCCCACAACCCCCAGAGTGTTTTCACTTTGTTCAGATTCCCTCTCTGTCCTGAGATACACCAGTTAAAAGAATACTTGATTGCATTCCTCTACTCCTACTTGGACTGTCAATCAAATCCCTGTGATATGATCCCCCCTCCCTGCTCTGTAATAAACATAGAGATAAGAGCATTAGCAGGGGGAGAGAGGTAGCTTTGATGGTAGATATAAGGCTGCACTTGACCCCCCTTTTTAATAGCTTTCACTGATTGATGATGGGTCACAAAGTGAGAGATTGTAAACTGTACTGTTCTCCTTCTTCTTCCTGTCTCCAGGACAGCTTGCTTTCTATTGGCTACTGTGCGTGGGTTTGTTTTTCAGGATGTTGATCTTTTAACTCCTACTGCACATGATAAGCTTGTTGGTTAGCCGGAGTTGAGACACGGAGGAGGTAACAGAGGGGAGGGGAAAGGGGGGAGTGCTGCACAGAGATCTGACACCATGGTTAAACAAAGTCACTGACAGAGATAGGATTAAGGCAGCACAGAGTAAATGAATTTAACTTTCAAAGGGGCAATGTGTTTCTTTCACTATAGATGCCCTTTAAATTGAAAGGAGGCACAGGTGTCTCCAACCCCATGCCTTTCACTTAATTCATGCTTCTGCAAGCCAATGACATTTCCATAGAAATTAGACAAATCGTACTCAACGCTCCCCCACAGTGGTCCGGGTGCCGCTTGCCCTGAACCCTTCGCTTAGGTTCAGTTATGTAATGCGCACACCGGAATGCTGTAAGTACGACTCCACGTGGTAAAATCAAAAGAATTTATTCTGCACTATCGGCCATAGACAAACAGCAGACAAACTAAAGTCCCGCCTTATGCGTTTCGAGCCCAGAATGGGCTAAGTAAGAGCCATCCTGGTCTCGAAGGTGGGACATTTGTTTGTCTGTTGTTTGTCTATGGCCGATAGTGCCGAATAAATTCTTTTGATTTTACCACACGGAATCGTACTTACAGGATTCTGGTGTGTGTATTACATAACTCCAGATGTCAATTGTTTAATTATTGCAAATATGTTCCTCCAACCAAGAAACTGGAACAGACATTAAAGGGGAAGGACTTATATCAGTAATCCATTATTTGTTTTCCTACAACAGCAAGATCGTCTTCCATTTCTACAATCATTAAATAACATTGTTCTTTGTGCACAAACCTCTAGTTGACCTCCTTTAACCTCCCAAAGTTTATAATTGCAGAATGTACTTGTCTAAACAGGACTGTCTGTTCTACTTGCAGAGTTTACAAATGCACATTAATACCACACAATTTTTCTACTTAATAATTGCAGAAAGTACACTAAACAGAGCTGTCTGTTCTACTAGCAGAGTTTACAAAAGCACATTAATACGACACAATTTTCCTAGTTTATAATTGCAGAATCTACTTGACGTAACAGAGCTGTCTGTTCTACTAGCAGAGTTTACAAAAGCACATTAATACGACACAATTTTCCTAGTTTATAATTGCAGAATCTACTTGACGTAACAGGGCTGTCTGTTCTACTAGCAGAGTTTAAAAAAGCACATTAATACGACAATTGCAGAATGTACACTAAACAGGGATGTCTATTCTACTAGCAGAGTTAACAAAAGCACATTAATACAACACAATTTTTTTAGTTTATAATTGCAGAATATACACTAAACGGGGCTATCGGTTTTATTAGCAGAGTTAACAAAAGCACATTAATAGGACACAGTTTTGCTAGTTTATAATTGCAGAATGTACTTCACTAAAAAGAGTGTTTGTTGTACTTGCTGATTTACAAGAGCACACAAATACCATAAATTGTAAGCGTATTTTACTACACCCCATTTAAGCCTTTTCTTTGCATGCAGCTTGCTTTATATCATATCACAACATCTTTGTAGAGATTCAGGCAAAACTTATGATGGGGGCAAGTCTAAATTATTTATTATATGTCTGCAGTAGACTATAAAATATTAATTTAGAATGGCTTTCTGCATAATCTCATGTCTCTGTTCAAGATTAGTGACAATATGGCTTGGCATTCTACTAGACATTTTAAAAATTTAAGTTTAACGTATAAACTTAGCATAAACGTTATTAGATCGACAGTGAGAAATATGCTAAAAACAATACAAGATCGGCTGCTTTTCATATGAACTGTAACTATTCCCTATAAGAACCCTATAATTAAAAATGTAATATATTTATAATAGACTTCCTGAGTTCACATCCTTTTTATGGGAGATATTTACCAATTTGTTGGGTATACAAGTGATAAAGGAATAGATTTGGTTAGAGAAAATATAAATGCTTTCAATGTTAATCTACTTTCAATGTTTTAAACTCACAACATCCCCAGAGAAACTTTAAAAAAGAATTTAAAAAAAAGTGTAGCTTACCAGTTTGCTATATCTTTGTGTGCAACCAAGTTCTGAAGAAATGCCTGTAAACCCAGTTGTCTTTCCTCCAAGAAGTCATAATCATAGTTGTCCTTAAACCAGCGCTTTGGCGGAAGTGCAAGCCTGAAGCCTGGGAACATTTCTTTTAGCTAACAAAGGATGCAAAAAAATACAATTTATTTATAAAACTTAAAATATTTATCTGCACAAAACAGTAAAATCACCCCATACAAGTTTATTTACTCAACAAAGCACCTACGTAAGAATAGAATAAGGCAAAAGATAACCATCCAGCAGTCTGGATCACAAGCTTATTAGAATGAAGCTCAAAAATCTCAGATGGAAGTGGGGAGCCGATATCGCTCAGCCCACACACAGTGCCTCTCTTCCATGCCTCAGGAACCTGGTACACAAGAAGACCAGCTATTCCTTCTGTTTGCACTGTCACTTAAGTAGTTGGGGGTGTTAGATGTACATTTTCAAATGCTTTTTAGACAAACTTACTGCATCTGAGGACTGGCCTGTTTGCCTGATGGATCACCATTAAGACATGTGTGGTCTTGTCAAAATGTGTCAAGTTTTTTGATTTTCAGGGGCTTTACAGTTCTTCGGGTGATATTATCAAAATAAGAATATCCTTGGTGTGTATAAACCTTAATACAATGACTAAACTGTGCAAGAAACAAATGCTAGGAAATAAAGAACATGAAAATAAGGTAAATTTTCCAACACCCACAGCAAAATGAAAGGGGAAACTGATGCTACTATTCTTTCAACGTGTTCTATCTTTTGATTGGATCAGAGTTTTTTTGTTGCCCTTTAGATTTAAGGTTCAGAAAAAAACACATTTTCCCAGTTGGATCCCATAAGATTTACTGATTTTGGGCTGTGTGTGTATGGCCATAGTTGTTGTGGGCATTGGGATCTCATTCCAGATGGAAAAATTATGTTGTGTAGTTATTGGCTGCCTTTACTAAAGTAAATAAAACTAATAACATTGTATTGTGTGTGGCTACACAATGTTCACTTCCTATACATCAACAAAATAAAAGATAAATCCTGTCTGAAATTCCACTTTTATTGCATATTTACCACCTACACAAAAAAAGTCAAAACAGGAAAAAATAAATCATGTTTTTTTCAAACCCATTTTACCCTACATCACTCCAGCATCAAGAAATGAGTTCATTATGTGCCAATAAATCAATCCTGTATGTGATCTCTTTGGCACACACACGAGTATATGACTGCATTTGGGTGGTGTTCATATTGCCAATAAACCAGTCCCAACCATAAATACAATAAACATGTCAAAATGTTAGTGTCAGATCTGCTTGAAAAACTTTGGTCCTGTATTAATAAAGATTAATTAATATAACTATATTTTACCTGTTGGTTCAAATTTGGTCTTTCACTACATGTTACACACTAGAAGTAAAACCTTGAAATGCTAGGCTGCAGTTTTCCACTTACCTTGTCATTAAGTCTGGAAAAATCAGTATAGCGTCTGAACACAACCCAATTCTCCTCTGGGCTTTTCCTTACCAATATCTTGTACACCTGCAAGGTAAAATACATTTAAATAGCTTTAAAAAAAAACCCCATGATAAATACCAGTTAGGAGAACTAAAGTCCATAGACAACATTGTCCCAATAAACCAAGCACATTCAGAAACACACAACAAGCTGTGTCTCATCTCTCCCTTTGCAGTTGATGCTGGGTGATTTATGAAAATAACCCGTGAGTACAAGGGGTCAGCTCCCATAATTCACCTTATCTGGGAACACCCCACTAAGTGTGCGCAGTACACATTTACAGGAAACTGCAGTCTTGCTTCCTGGAAGCTGACAGCCAATCATGTTACAGCTCAGAGATCCCTCCCTCTGACACAGAACACAGATTTCAGTGCAGTTCTTTCTGTAAACACATTACAAATGCTCCTGTCCCTTACAATGTTAAATTCCTTTGCTTTACATACAAAAAAGAAAAGTAATCTTTGCACATGTATAAACTTTATATTTTTCTTTATATTTTTCTAGAAACATGGAAACAAAAACAAAAAAAGCAATAAACTCAGGCAGTAGACTATGTTATATTGTTTTATAAGTAAACTCGGGGATTAGAACTTGTGACTTCTTGGTGTGTTTGTTCCTAAAATCACACCATTTACATGGTGCGCTACCAGCAACTCAACTGTGATCCCAGGTACATGTAGAAACGTTATCTTTCGCTAGAAAGAAAATCTAGATATTTTGTGCATAGAGACAGTGAATACTGGGTCAAGGGGCATGGCTCTTTGAAGCCAACATGGGCTATGAGTTGTACTGTCAACAACATGGAAGCCTCCTTTGTTACAAAATCTATTGCTTATATCTACTAAATGCAAATAACTAGAGAAGAATCTTTCAATGTATAGGTGTTCTGGGGAGAAAAGCTTTCACATTCGGATTTTAAAAAAATTAAGTTTAGTTCTCCTTTAATTTTGTTCAAAATTACAAATATAACTGCATGTTAAACATGCGTCACACCTGGAATGTGGAACACCAACCTACGTTAAGGTGAGAACAAGCAACAAAAGAACAAATACCACCAATTAAATTAAACCTTTATACTCTGTGCTGGCAAAAGTTGCTATTATTACTAATGCAAATGTTCAGAATTTACATGTAACATGAACTACATCTACTAGCTTAGTTCATCTGTATTATTCAGTTAGGTCAACTGGATTTCTTGGTCTAGGTACTACAGATATAACATGACCTGGATAATTTAGAACCATCACAAACTACTAGTTTGCCTTTATTCTCTCCCTATCCTATTAAATTTATTGGTGACGTTGGTCTATAGGCGCTTCACATTGCAAAACCACTACACTGATGATGGCTCAATAAAGCCGAAACCGGTCTGTAGTTGCGCTCTGGTTTTGCATTTAGCTTGTGGAATGCTGTCTTTTTAAAGTCATAGCTTTCCTAAAAGCTTCCATGGTAAATACCTAGAAGTTTTTGTTCCTTATTTGCAAACTACTAGCTTAGCTTTGCCTTAAACACGGCTTTGATTGAATGAGAGGAATGGTATCAAAACATTTTGGAAATAGGACATTTTGCTGTGCTAAATATTTTTTTCCCCTGGAGAAAGATATCTTGCAAAGCTATTTAATCACACATTACATGTTTCGCAAAAATAGGTCCTTTATCAAAACCATATCGATGTACTGGAGTGTATGGGACAGAGCACGAGTAGATACCAGGAAGCTATAAAGGAAATAGGTCTTCGTGTTTACACTGAAGTTAAGCCGTCAGTCAACAAGTTGGAGTACCTATGGACATTCAATATGTATACTATTTTTAGTAGTGAAACTACTTGGTGCTTTCTACATTAACAGTTATCTGTATCGAAAAATATGTTATTTTAAATTGACCATAACTGGAAACTATAATTCTTCCCAACCACCACTGTATAATTTTTTTGTTGATCTGCTCCCTATTTCTTTAGATATCCAATCTAAAACTTCTTGTATTTCAGCTGCCAATCAAGTTCCTTGCTCACAAAAACTATTCTTCTGTGAGTAGTTTTACTGTAGCTGAAATGGTGGCAGTTTTGACAGTTGGAATGCTGTATGCTGTGAGCAGGCTTGACAGTTGGTTTGTGGGGAAAAAGTCAGGTCGGATGGAAGTGGGAGTGGTTAAAAGAGGAAGGGGGATACTGCTCCTAAACAAAATGTGTGCTGGATTGAAGGCCTGCAGCCACGCACACAAAAAAGTGCTACTTGTACATGTATTCAATTTTAGATTAAGATAATTTTTTCAGTATAGTGTCCCTTTTTTCAGTATAGTTTCGCTTTAAATGCTTTGCAACAGAAAACAAACTATATTAAAAAGCTTATTTGAGTTTTAAAATCAGAGGGGAAAAAAAAGTCCATAACAGCAACCAACACACTGCTACCAGTTCCTCACTGTTCTAACCAGCATTTATATTTAACCACCAATTAAAAGCATTAATACATTTGTGTTATGATCTGCTGTTCTATGTTGACATCACTTTCAAGCGGCTAAATTAATGTTTCATTAAAGGGCATGTCCACCCCCAAAACTATAATTTAACCCACTACTGGCCCCAATATGTAGTGTAATAAAATCCTTACCTTACCTTCCTGCTCTAAATGGTTCTCCTGTATTGTGTCCAAAGCCCCAAAAACTGGACTGTCTCTCCTCCCCCTAGTAACCCCTTTTCTGTAGTGTAGGGCTCCCTCCTCCAGCACCAACTACCATATTACTTTTTGCAGAATCTCCCCCGAACTCTATTTACATTACCTCTTTCCCCCGACGTTCTGTGCAGCTGGAGCCCTACACTACACCAAAAATGCTAAAAAGGGGTGGACATGCCCTTTAATATTTTATCTATTTTATCTATAGTGTTTATCTACCAAAACCCTGGATTATATGCAGACACATACACTAGTTTATTATGTTCCTGTGTATTAAACTCTGGTCACACCCGAGCCCTGAAGGACTCCATGCCAAGTGCAAACAAAAATGTAAATTAAAAAACAAAATAACAATTACTCTGGGCTAGAAATCACTGCACTCAATTGAAAAGAGGGGATCTACAATATATTAAAAGTTAATATTTAAGTGTACATGTACTTTATCATGTACAGCGCTGCCTACCCAAGGTGCGCTTTATGAAAAAAAAATTTACAATACAATGTCAGCACTGGAAAAATCTGTGTAAATGTGTAAATAAGGCCTTAAAGGACAACTAAAGCCTCAGAACCACACTGAATCAGAAGGCAGTACACCTTGGCATAAAAGTTGTAACCGGTGTCTGTTATGTTGTGGGTGATGGGAAATTTACCTTACTAATATGGGGTTTTGCTCATTTCCCAGCATTCCACTATCAATGACCATTATGTTCTTTGCACATGACCATTCCTAAGCTTCTGCTGGAACTAGTTCAAACCTACTAGTAATCTTAAAACCAATCCTTTTTCAGAACAGCACAGAAAAAGAAGCATGTGCTGAAGGTCAGGTGTGGCCAGATAATCCTATGATATTGCCCTATCATAGTGCACTTGATGCGCACAAAAAATAGGCCGAATCACAGTGCAAGGCTGTGGGCATAGTGGGGGCTCGCAATCCACTTTCATTCGTGTTCGCTAGCGCAAAACACAAGCATATAAACCATGATAAAATTGCCTAGTGAGGCCTAGCTTACTTATTCTGCCTTGAATCTATACAACATCTTGCTACATCTATCTGTAAGGGCTTGGCCAGACTGCACCGTTTTATCTTGCGATCAGATCCCCTGTTAAAAAGCGCACACTAGTGTTGGCCAATTGGTCTGGCCACACTAGGTGCGTTCCCCTGTGTTATGATCTGCTAATCGGTGCGCATGCGATCTGCATTTTTGGCGCAATCATAAGTACTCTAATTGTGCAACCGTAGCACACACCAGAACCGATTGTGTGCACGTTTCCAGTCCGCTACTACATAATGTATTGTGGCAGCGGCCTTACTGCCTGTTTTCTACAAAAAAGCCTGTTAGCTACTAGAACTCCTAGATTATTTTCCATCAGAGCTTTAATTAGAAAAAGGATTATGCATTATGAACACTAAATTTTGCCCATTTTGATGAAGTGTTCAGCTCTGTCTGCAATAGTTGCACATCATCTCAAATAATAATTACATAGAACACAAATAATTGACACATTTTTTAGTCCTATTGCGAAATCTAAACATTTAAAAAAAAAAAATTAAGCTTTAGTTTTGTTCATCCTGTGAGGACATATGACAAGACATAGCACTCACAACATGCCACATTTCAAAGGCTAATTAGACATTTGGGATGCCCCATGCCCCTGACTAGTAACTTCTCGGACATCCCAACAGAACCTAAATGCAATCAGAGGACATCCAGGCTTCATTTGCCTGTTGTCTTGAAAGCAATGTCTGATAAATAGTGGGTACATTTGGTAATTTCAAAGCAAGAACACCAGAAGGGAAGGAAAGAACAGCAGGGTTCCTATCCTCTATATAAAGAATACAATTTAGCAGAATTATGTACATTTTAAAATTACCCAAATTGTTCTCCTTCTGTAAACAAGCCCACTGATTCAATATCTAAGACAAAGCAATGGACAGGCAAATGGCATTTAAAAACGAACTATGAATATATGTTGACAAGAGGATCAAATAGGCTGCTAATTTCTATTTTAATAAAAGCATGATCACCAATATATATGGTTTACTGATATGCTTTAAAAACTAATTTAAAGGACAACTATACTGTAAAAATTAACTTTATAAAAATGAAAAGCACCTGGGGCAAGGAGATAGGATTATTCCCACCTCCCTATATTGTTTTGTTGAGGAGCTACAGCACATACAGTTTTCACCTGCCAGGTTATGGCCCTTGGCCATTCTATATTAAAGATAGTGCTTTAGCATACATAAATACTGGCAGAAGCAGTTTTCTTTGTCCTGCTGCTCCTCATAGAAATGATACTGGAAGGTATAAAACACCAATCCTACCTCACATACTTTTTAATTTAACTGTTTTTAAAAAAAACTTTATACGCACTATAGTTTCCCTTTAATTAAAAAAAACCCACTGTAAATTTTGCTCTCTCTTCCATAACTTCATATCCAAGTATTGTAGGGGTTGATGGCCTCTCCTCCACTGATTCTGAAACAGGCACATCTGTACTAGGCCTTCTGCTGTACTCTACTGAAGAATCAAACTTAGTTCGTATCAGAGGGCTGCTGCAAACAGAGGATGTGCAACTCAGTCGGTCAGGCACACTCATCTTTTTATAGCTCCTTGTATTAGAGTCATCAGGCGGCTCCTTGGAAGAGTTTGAACTTGAGGTGCTTCCAAGTGAAGAACTTCGTTGAGTTCTGGTTATCATATTGCCTGAAGTTGAACTGCTAATTGGAATAGGCACAGGAACAAAAGAAGCTGCCATTTCCTATGTCTTTAACTTGTTTTCCTGGTCAAACAGTAGGCTATGGAAAGGACAAAATTTCCTCACCATCTGAAATAAAATTGCAGAAATTAGAGAGGAAAAAATTATTTATTACTTTAAACTAATACTAAGCAACGCGTTGGTGGGTTCTAAACGTTCAGTATAAAAACGTGTGTTGACACGTATTTGTATATTTTTAGCATTAGCATGGAGGAGTATAAATAGGGGGATATACAGGCAGACACACAAATACAGACAGACAAACAGACACACACACAAAGACAGAGAAATACAGACAGACAGACACACACATAAATACAGACACCCACACATAAATATAAACAGACAGACACACACAAATACAGACAGGCACAAAGACAGACAGACACACACAAACGAGCCACCTCCAAACACAACATACAGACCCTCCACCTAGCATACAGTCATCCACCCCCACCACCACACTAAATGACCCTACATACAGACACGCGATAAATAACAGACTCACCGCACAAATAGACAACACACAAGACATACAGTAAGACAGACACCCCGCAGCCATACATCATAACAGCACACACCCACAGCCAGAAACTAAATAAGACAACACACACGACCCGACATAAATACGACAACACACACGCGGCCAAGACATAAATACGACAGACACACACGACCAGACATAAATACAACAGACACACACAGCCAGACATAAATACAGCCAGACCCACCACACCAGACATAAATACAGACAGACACAACACTATCCAGACCTAAAACAGACAGCCACCACACACGAGCCAGACATAAATACAGACAGACACACACGAGCCAGACATAAAATAAGACAGACACACACGGCCAGACATAATACACACAGACACACACGAGCCACATAACAAAATCAGACAGACCACAAGCCAACATAACATCAGCCAACAACCACACAACGAGCCCCGAGCATAAATAACAAACACACCACTACAGACATAAATAAAAACACACGAGCCATACATAAATCAACACTACACCGACTAGCCCAGACAACAACAGCCCACACAACGAGCCAACACAACCACAGACATAATACAGACAGAAAACAACGACACACATTCAGCCAGACATAAATACACGACAGACACACCAGACGAGCCAGACATAAATACAGACAGACCACAAGCCAACTAAATACACAGACACAGCCATACAACGACGAACACACACGACCGACAATCAGACAGACACACACGAGCCAGACATAAATACAGACAGACACACACGAGCCAGACTAAATACAGACAGACACACACGAGCGACATAATACAGACAGACACACACGAGCCAGACATAAATACAGACAGACACACACGAGCCAGACATAATACAGACAGACCCACACACGAGCCAGACATAAATCTACAGACACACACGAGAACACGACATAATCAGACAGACCACAAGACAATACAGACCACTAATACAGACAACAACACGAGACAGACATAATACAGACACACCCACGAGACAGACATATACAGACACAACACGAGACAGACATAATACAGACACACACACGAGACGCATAAACTACAGACACAACACGAGACAGACATAAATACAGACACACACACGAGCCAGACATAAATACAGACAGACACACACGAGCCAGACATAATACAGACAGACACACACGAGCCAGACATAAATACAGACAGACACAACACTAGCAGACTAAATAAAGACACACACGGGCGACAGACTAAATACAGACTACCACACAATAAAGACACATAAATACAGACCACACAGACGACAGTAATAATACACACACACGAACAGACATAAATCAGACCACACGATACAGACATAAATCAGACAGACACACACGAACAACTAACAATACAGACAGACACACACGAGACAGACATCAACACAGACACACACGAACAACGACATACAACAGACAACGAGACACATCAACACAACACACAAACGACATAAATACAACACACACGAGACAGACATAAATACAGACACACACGAGACAGACAAATACAGACACACACAAAGCATATACATACAAATACAGACACACACACATAAATACAAACATCCAGACACAACACGAGACAGACAAATACAGACACACACAGACATACAGACATAATACAGACCACAAACGAGACAGACATAAATACAGCAGACACACACGGAAAGACAATAAATCAGACATACACACGACAAACATAAAACAGACACACAACATAAGACATAAAATACAGACACACACGAGACAGACATACACAGACAGACATAATTATACACCACAGACATACTAAATACAGACACAACACACGAACAGACATAATAATACAGACACACACTAAAGACATAAATAGACACCACCACTAGACAGACATAATACTAGACACACAGAAGAATAAATAAGACACAAACATAAATACAGACATACACACACGAGACAGACATAATACAGACAAACAACACACGAGACAGACATAAATACAGACACACACGAGACAGACATAAATACAGACACACACGAGACAGACATAATACAGACACACAAGACAGACATAAATACAGACAGACACACACAAGACAGACATAAATACAGACACACACACAGACAGACATAAATACAGACCCACACGAGACAGACATAAATACAGAACACCACAGACCGACAACTACAGACCCACACATAAAGACAAATACAGACACATAACTAGACAGACTAAATACAGACCACAACGAGACAGACATAAATACAGACACACAAAAGAAGAAAGACAAAATCAGACCCAGACGCACGGACAGACATCAATACGCAACACCACGCGACATACATAATACACAGACACCACGAGACAGACATAAAATACAGACAACACACGATACAGACATAACCAGACCCCACGAGAACAGACAATAACAGACACACACGAGACAGACATAAATACAGACACACACAATAAAGACATGAATACAGACACACGAGACAGACATAAATACAGACACACACAATAAAGACAAATACAGACACACAATACAGATAGACAGACACAAATACAGACAGACGCAGGAGATTTATACACTCACAGTGACACACGTTCAGACATGACAGATTCACACACAGACACATACATATATACATGACAGAAACACACACATATATATACGACAAACATACATACATACGACACATATACGACCAACACACATATAAACATGAGAGACACACACATGACAAACACACATATATGACAGACAGACAAACAAATAACAGTCCTGGGCAGCCAGCTCCGAACTTGAAGCCCAGTCTGTACCTGTAGCAGTGTGAACTCCCTACCCTGTGCCAAGTTGCCGGTAGTGGGTCAGGGAAAAGGAACAGGAAACACTCACTACCAGTCACTAGTTGAAAGGGGAGGATCGCAGCTACAGCCAGATCATGTGGGGAGGGCTCCACACTGCAACCAAACTTCGTGGGGAGGGGCGGGACTACGGACTCTGATTGGCTTTGAGAGTTCAGAAGCAGCGAAGTTGTTTGCTTGTCAGTCATAGAGCTTGGGACACCGCTTAATAATGCGCTGCTGACTCGGGGAGTGGGATCGATATGTGGTAATAAGGACTGGGACGCCGTACACACCGCAAGTGGTGTAGTGTCCTAGAAGAAGTTGTTACTGTAGATATATATATATAGAGAGATCTGATCGTTCTCATCACTCCTAATGTAGCATTTACTTAGTGATGTCGAACCTTACCACTCCAGATGGTTGGAAACTACAATTCCCAGCGTGCCTTGTGTGCGGAACGCTACAGTACATTCCGAGAGTTGTAGTTTCTAAACTTCTACCTATTCTTAACGTCTCCCTATTCTTATATTGGAACTGTACATACTGCACATGGTTAACAAACACAAATCATCTATCTATACCTTCTATAAAGGAATGGGACGTGTGCAGGTCATAAAAACTACTGCAGTGAAGGTGAAAGGTGCAGCCTGCAGTGTAGGTAGGCACCAGTGACGTCACACTATGGTGTATGTAGGCACCAGTGACATCATGCTGTAATAGTGTATGTAGGCACCAGTGACATCACACTATGGTGTATGTAGGCACCAGTGACATCTCACTATGGTGTATGTAGGCACCAGTGACATCTCACTATGGTGTATGTAGGCACCAGTGACATTCAATTGGTGTATGTAGGCACCAGTGACGACATGCAGTAATAGTGTAATGGTATGGCACCATTGACATCACACTATGGTGTATGTAAGTCACAGTGACATCACATTATGGTGTATGTAGGCCCAGTTACATCACACAGTAATGTGTATGTAGGCACCAGGTGACATCACACTTAGTGTATGTAGGCACCGTGACATTACACTGGTGGTATGTAGGCACCAGTGACATCACACTGGTGGTAGGCACCAGTGACATCACGCAGTAATAGTGATGTAGGCACATAGTGACATCACCAGAAAGTGTATGTAGGGCACCAGTGACATCACACTATGGTATGTAGGCCCCCAGTGACAGTCACGCAGTAATCTATGTAGGCCACCAGTGACATCACACTATGGTGTAGTAGGCACCAGTGACATCACACTATGTTGAGTGTAGGCACCCACTGACTCACGCTGGTGTATGTAGGCACCACTGACATCATGCAGTAATAGTGTATGTAGGCACCAGTGACATCATGCAGTAATAGTGTATGTAGACACCAGTGACATCACACTATGGTAATGTAGGCACCATGATGCACACTGTTGTATGTAGGCACCAGTGACATCACGCAGTAATGAGTGTAGTAGGCACCAGTGACATCACACTGTGAGTATGTAGGCACCAGTGACGTCACACTATGGTGTATGTAGGCAGCAGTGACATCACACAGTAATAGTGTATGTAGGCACCAGTGACATCACACTATGGTGTATGTAGGCACCAGTGACATCATGCAGTTATTGTGTATGTAGGCACCAGTGACATCACACTATAGTGTATGTAGGCACCAGTGACATCACACTATGGTGTATGTAGGCAGCAGTGAAATCACACAGTAATAGTGTATGTAGGTACCAGTGACATCACACTATGGTGTATGTATGCACCAGTCACATCACACTATGGTGTATGTAGGCACCAGTGAAATTACACTATGGTGTATGGGAGCACAATGGACATCACACAGTATAGTGTATGTAGGTACCAGTGACATTACACTATGGTGTATGTAGCACAAATGACATCACACTATGGTGTTGTAGGCACCATGTACATCATGCAGTAATTTGTATGTAGGCACCATGCATTCACACTATGGTGTATGTAGGCAGCATGGACATCACCAGTAATTGTATTAGGTACCAGTGACATCACACTATGGTTATGTAGGCAACCATTGACATCACACTATGGTGTATGTATGCACCAGTCACATCACACTGAGGTGTATGTAGGCACCAGTGAAATCACACTATGGTGTTGTAGGCAACCAGTGACCTCACACAGTAATAGTGATGTAGGTACCATTGACATCACACTATGGTGTATGTAGGCAAAGTGAAATCACACTAGGGTGTATGTAGGCACCAGTGACATCACACTGATGTATGTAGCACCAGTGAAATCAACAATGGTGTATGTAGGCACACAGTGACATCATACAGTAATTGTCTATGTAGGCACCAGTGACATCATGCAGTAATAGTGTATGTACGCCCAGTGACATCACACTATGGTGTATGTAGGCACCAGTGATATGACACTGTGTGTATGTAGGCACCATTGACATCACACAGTATAGTGTATGTAGGCACCAGTGACATCACGCAGTAATAGTGTATGTAGGCACCATGACATCACACTATGGTGTATTTGAGCACCAGTGACATCATGCAGTAATAGTGTATGTAGGCACCAGTGACATCACACTAGGTGTATGTAGGCACCAGTGGCTCACACAGCAATAGTGTATTAGGCACCATACTCACATTATGCTGTATGTAGGCACCAGTGACATCACACTGGTGCATGTAGGCACCAGTGACATCACGCAGTAATTGTGTATGTAGGCACCAGTGACATTACGCAGTAATAGTGTATGTAGACACCAGTGACATCACACTATGGTGTATATAGGCACCAGTGACATCACACTATGGTGTATGTATGCACAAGTGACATAATGCAGTAATAGTGTATGTTGGCACCAGTGACATCATTCTATGGTGTATGTAGGTATCAGTGACATCACGCAGTAA
Source organism: Hymenochirus boettgeri (assembly GCA_019447015.1). Lineage (NCBI taxonomy): Eukaryota > Metazoa > Chordata > Amphibia > Anura > Pipidae > Hymenochirus > Hymenochirus boettgeri. The sequence goes on from CM033474.1 coordinate 234,753,525, forward strand.
TAGTGTATGTAGGCACCAGTGACATCATGCAGTAATAGTGTATGTAGACACCAGTGACATCACACTATGGTGTATGTAGGCACCAGTGATGTCACACTGTTGTATGTAGGCACCAGTGACATCACGCAGTAATAGTGTATGTAGGCACCAGTGACATCACACTGTGGGAGTATGTAGCACCAGTGACGTCACACTAGTGTGTATGTAGGCAGCAGTGACATCACACAGTAATAGTGTATGTAGGCACCAGTGACATCACACTATGGTGTATGTAGGCACCAGTGACATCATGCAGTAATTGTGTATGTAGGCACCAGTGACATCACATTATAGTGTATGTAGGCACCAGTGACATCCACTATGTGTGATGTAGGCAGCAGTGAAATCCACATTAATATTGTATTTTGTACCATTGACATCACACTATGGTGTTGTATGCACCAGTCACAATCACACTATGGTGTAATGTAACAGGCACATAAATTACACTATGGGTGTATGTAGGCACAAGAACATCACCAGTAATAGTGTATGTAGGTACCAAGCCTGACATCACTATGGTGTATGTAGGCCAAAAGTGACATCACACTATGGTGTATGTGGCACCAGTGACATCATGCGGTAATTGTGTATGTAGGGCACCAGTGACATCACACTATGTGTATGTAGGCACCAGTGACATCACACTATATGGTGTATGTAGCGACAGTGACATCACGCAGTAATAGTGTATGTAGGTACCAGTGACATCACACTATGGTGTAGTGTAGGCACCAGTGGAGCATCACACTATGGTGTATAGCACCAGTCACATCACACTATGGTTTATTGTAGGCACCAGTGAAATCACACTATGGTGTATGTAGGCACCAGTGACATCACACAGTAATAGTGTATGTAGGTACCAGTGACATCACACTATGGTGTATGTAGGCAAAAGTGAAATCACACTATGGTGTATGTAGGCACCAGTGACATCACACTGATGTATGTAGGCACCAGTGAAATCACAATGGTGTATGTAGGCACCAGTGACATCATACAGTAATTGTCTATGTAGGCCCCGTGACATCATGCAGTAATAGTGTATGTAGACACCAGTGACATCACACTATGGTGTATGTAGGCACCAGTGATATGACCCTGTGGTGTATGGTAGGCAACCAGTGACATCACACAGTAATAGTGTATGTAGGCACAGTGACATCACACAATGGGTTTGATGTAGGCACCAGTGACATCACACTATGGTGTATTTGTAGCACCAGTGAACTCATGCATATTATTATGCATATAGATCTGGTTGATCCAGGGATACTTTCCGATGCCGTTTGGAGTCAGAGGATTTTTCCCCCCCCTTTTTTAGCTGGGGTTTTTTGCCTTCCTCTGGATCAACTGTTAGGTAGGGTTAAAAAAAAAAAAAAAAAAAGATAGGTTGGACTTGATGGACGAATGTCTTTATTCAACCTTAATTACTATGTTACTATGCAGTATAGTGTATGTAGGCACCAGTGACATCACACTATGGTGGTATGTAGGCACCAGTGGCACACGCAGCAATAGTGTATGTAGGCACCAGTGACATCACATTTGCTGTATGTAGGCAACAGTGACATCACACTGGGCATGTAGGCACCAGTGACTCACGCAGTAATTGTGTATGTAGCCACCGTGCATTACGCAATAATAGTGTATGTAAGCACCAGTGCATCACACTATGGTGTATATATGGCCCACCATGACCATCACACTATGGTGTATGTATGCACAAGTGACATAATGCAGTAATAGTGTATGTTGGCACCATGACATCATTCTATGGTGTATTAGGTACCAGTGATGTCCGCAGTAATGTGTATGTTGGCACCATGATTTTCACACCTGTGTGTAGGCATGCGGAAGATTGCGGACCAGTGACGTCACGCACTAGGATATGTATGTAGGAAACCAGTGATGTCACACAGTATGTGTTATTAGGCACCATTGACATCACCCGTGGTGTATGTGGCACCAGTGACGTCATGCAGTAATAGTGTATGTAGGCACCATCACATCACACTGGTGTATGTAGGCACCAGTGACCATCAACACTATGGTGTGTATGTAGGCACACAGACATCACGCAGTAATAGTGTATGTAGGCACCAGTGACATCACACTATGGGTTATGATGGCACCAGTGATATCACCCAGCACTATTGTATTATGCCCACCAGTGACACACACTATGTGTATGTAGGCACCATGACATCACGCAGTAATTGTGTATGTAGGCAACCAGTGACATCACACTATAGTGTATGTAGGCACCAGTGACATCACACACTATGGTGTATGTAGGCAGCAGTGACATCACGCAGTAATAGGTGTATTAGGTACCATGTGACATCCACTATGGTGTATTGTAGCACCAGTGACATCACACACTGGTGTATTATGCAACCAGTCACATCACACTATGGTGTATGTGGCACCAGTGAAATCACACTATGGTGTGTAGGCACCAGTGACATCATACAGTAATTAGTGTATGTAGGTACCAGTGACATCACACTATGGTGTATGTAGGCAAAAGTGACAACACAATATGGTGTATGTAGGCACCAGTGACATCATACTGATGTATGTAGGCACCAGTGAAATCACAATGGTGTATGTAGGCACCAGTGACATCATACAGTAATTGTCTATGTAGGCACCAGTGACATCATGCAGTAATATGTATGTAGACAACCATGACATCACACTATGTGTATGTAGGCACCAGTGATATGACACTGTGGTGTATGTAGGCACCATGATGTCACCTATGGTGTAATGTAGGCACCATACATCACACAATGGTGTATTAGGCAACCATGACATCACAACTATGGTGTATGTAGCACCAGTGGACATCATGCAGTATGGTGTATGTAGGCACCAGTGACATCACAACTATGGTATGTAGCAACCAGTGGCATCACGCAGCAATAGTGTATGTAGGCACCAGTGACATCACATTATGGTGTATGTAGGCACCATGACATCACACTGTGCATGTAGGCACCAGTGACATCAACGCAGTAATTGTGTATGTAGGCACCATGGACATTACGCAGTAATAGTGTATGTAGCACCAGTGACATCCACACTATGCTGATATAGCACCAGTACATCAACTATGGTGTATGTATGCACAAGTGACATAATTCAGTATTGTGTATGGCACACCAGTGACACACCACACTATGGTGTGTAGGTACCAGTAACATCACCCGTAATAGTCTAGGTAGGCACCAGTGACACATTCTATGGTGTATGTAGGTCACAGTGATGTCACGCATAATAGTGTTGTAGACACCAGTGACATCACACTATGGTGTAGTGTAGCACCATGATATGACACTGTGGTGTATGTAGGCACCAGTGATGTCCACACTATGGTGTATGTAGGCACCCAGTGGACATCACACAATGTGTAATGTAGGCACCAGTGACATCACACTATGGTGGATGTGCACCATGACATCAGCAGTAATGGTGTATGTAGGCACCTGTGACATCACACTATGGTGTATGTAGGCACCAGTGGCATCACGCAGCAATAGTGTATGTAGGCACCAGTGGACATCACATTATGGTGTATGTAGGCACCAGTGACATCACACTGGTGCAGGTAGCCACATTGACATCCCGCAGTAATTGTGTATGTAGGCACCAGTGACATTACGCAGTAATAGTGTATGTAGACACCAGTGACATCACACTATGGTGTATATAGGCACCAGTGACACCACACTATGGTTGTATGTATGCACAGTGACATAATGCTAATTGTGTATGTTGGCACCAGTGACGTCACACAACTATGGTGTATGTAGGTACCATGTAACATCACCAGTAAAGTGTATGTAGGCACAGTGACTATCATTCTATGGTGTATGTAGGTACCAGTGATGTCACGCAGTAATAGTGTATGTTGGCACCAGTGAATTTCAACACAGTGTGTGTAGGCATGCCGGAACACGCAGGCACCATGACGTCCACGCACTAGGATATGTATGAGGCCCACGTGATGTCACACAGTATGGTGTATGTAGGCACCAGTGACATCACCCGATGGTGTATGTAGGCACCAGTGACGTCATGCAGTAAATAGTGTATATAGGCACCAGTGACATCACACTGGTGTATGTATGCACCAGTGACATCACACTATGGTGTATGTAGGCACCAGTGACATCACGCAGTATAGTGTAATGTAGGCACCAGTGACATCACACTATGGTTATTAGGCACCAGTGATGTCACACTATGGTGTATGTAGCACCATGGACATCACACATCACTAGTGTATGTAGGCAACAGTGACATCACCTATTTGATGTAGGCACCAGTGACATCACACGGTGCATGTAGGCACAGTGACATCACGCAGTAATTGTGGTATGTCGGCCCCAGTGACATTATCGGCAGTAATGTGTATGTAGACAACCAGTGAAATCACACTGGTTGTATGTAGGCACCAGTGACATCATCAGTATTGTCTATGTAGGCACCAGTGACATCATGCAGTAAGTGTAATGTGGACACCAGTGACAATCACACTATGGTGTGTATGGTAGCACCAGTGACATGACACTATGGTGTATGTAGGTACCAGTAACATCACGCAGTAATAGTGTAGTAGGCACCAGTGACCATCCTTATGGTGTATGTAGTACCAGTTGATGTCACGCAGTAATAGTGTATGTTGGCACCAGTGATTTCACACTGTGTGTAGGCATGCCGGAACACGCAGGACAGTGACTCACGCACTAGGATATGTATGTAGGCACCAGTGATTTCACACAGTATGGTTGTATTGCACCAGTGACATCAACCCGATGGTGTATGTAGGCACCATGACGTCATGCAGTAATAGTGTATATAGGCACCATGATCATCACACTGGTGTTGTTATGAGCACCAGTGACATCACACATGGTGTATGTAGGCACCAGTGACGACACGCAGTAATAGTGTATTTAGGCACCAGTGACATCACACTATGGTGTATGTAGGCACCAGTGATGTCACACTATGGTGTATGTAGCACCAGACATCACACATCATAGTGTTATGTAGCACAAGTGACATCACACTATTGTGATATGTAAGGCACCAGTGACATCACACTGTGCATGTAGGCTCCATGACCTGATCAACACACAGTAATTGTGTATTGTAGGCACCATTGACATTACGCATTAATAGTGTGTAAGTAGACACCAGTGAATCACACTGGTGTATGTAGGCACCATGACATCATACATAATTGTCTATGTAGGCCAGTGACATCATGCGTAATAGTGAATGTGACACATGACATCACACTATGGGTGTATGTAGGCACCAGTGACATGACACTGTGGTGTATTTAGGCACCAGTGACATAATGCAGTAATTGTGTATGTTTGCACCCGTGCACGTCACACATTATGGTGTATGTAGGTACCAGTGACATCTTCTATGGTCTGACCCCAAGTTTAAGGTTGGAACCTGCCCACCGTGGGACAGAAGATCATTAGCTGCATCATTACCCAGCCCCCGAACTTCTTATTCATTTTTAAAGCAACTACAAGCCAGAAAAATACTCTCCCTAAGGTGAAATGCAGGTTGGTAAATAGCTTCAGAAAATAAGTTTTTGCGGGTGGCGCTTATGATTTATTTCATAACACATACCTGTCATATAGACAACAAACATGGCAGTCGGAAAGTGGCAACTTAAGATCAGAGAGCTATAGACACCATCATAGCCTTATTTGAAAGATATTAGAGCTATTTCTAATATAGGGCATTTGCATGGAGACCACAGTTAGCCTTTAAACACTCACTAGCTGCAGAGGGGCTAGTCCATTTTTGAAGACTCATGTCTGATATGTTTGTTGCTTCTGAAAAGTGAGTAGGCTCTTGTGAGACCACTGTTTATTATCAGGTGATTCCTACTGCCACAGGGGTAGGAATATATTTATCCTACCTCCCTGCTCTCTCTTCAGGAACTAATCAACTTTACTATAATGTCCCTTTAAATTCACTCCAGCCTCCAGGGTTTTCCCCCCCACACATTAACGTTAAAAGTTGGTGTTCCGATTATGTTATTAACACACTCATAACAGCTGTAATAACAGACGCCGACGGCCGGGGTACTCACAAGCACGCTTTAAAGGAGAGAACCACGTCTGTAGGTTTGTATTCTGAGCAGATTAGCTGGTTGGAATTGTATGCAGGATACTGAGACGCCACCGGAAAATTGGATACCAAAGAGAAGGTGCTGCTGGGAGCTGGGATGCAGAAACAGGTAATGTGTTTCTCTGGAGCTGGCGGGTAAGTATAGACTCAGGAACAGGCAAGGTAAGTATTGTCTCTGAAATTGGCAAGGTAGTATAGTCTCGTATCTGGTAAGGTAATATGACTCTGGGACTGGCAAGGTAAAGTATTCCCTGGACTGGCACGGTAAGTATTCCAATGGACTGGCAAGGTAAGTATCTTCTGGAACGGCAAGGTAAGTATTCCTCTGGAACGGCAAGGTAGACGTGGAACCAGGAGAGGGTAAGTTCCAAAGGAGCCTGGGGGTAGCAACCTACAATCGGCGCCGCTCCATAGGACACCGGCATTTGAACCCTCGCTCCGTCTTAGGTTTGTGACCTTTTTTAGAAAAGTAAGCACAAGGGCTTTAGTTTCTCTTTGATGCCTTGTCTCTGAGAAAAGGACAGCTCCCGCACCCAAGGACGGCTCCCGCACCCAGTCAGACGCGTCAACTTCAATGTAAAAGGGGAGGCTAGGATCCGGATGACTAACTGGTGGCCAGGCAAAAGCTCTTTGAGTTGTCTGAAGGCTTCAAGGGCTGCAGGGGACCACAAATTAAGCCTACACCTTCCTGATGAGGGCTAGAATAGGACGAAAAAATAGAAGAGAACCTTTTGATGAATTGTCTGTAATAATTGGCAAAGCCGATGAGTCTTTGAATGCTTTGGTTCCTATTAGGTATAAACCAATCTTAAATGGCTGAAACTTTAAACAGGATCCATCAGTAAACCTTGAGGAGACATATAACCAAGAAAGTATACTTGAGACGTTCAAAAGACCTTCTCCATTTTGGCATATAAATTATTTCTCTTAGACGAAGTAACACTTCTAAACATGGAGGCAATGTGAGGGGTAAGTCTTGAGAGGATTTAAAATGTTGTCAAGAATATACGACTACTGAAATTCCCAACAGGTCACGGAAAATGTCATTCACATTCTTGGAATACTGGCTGGGCGTTACAAGGCCGAAGGGCATTAAAGATACTCGTAGTGACCGTCCCGAGTGTTAAAAAAGTCATTTTCCACTCATCACCCTTGCGTATACGGATATTTGTATGCCCCTTGAAGATCTATTTTGGTGAATATTTTTAGCCCCTTTGATCTGATCGAACGTTCATAGAGATAGGAAGTGGATAACGATTTTTAATAGTGATCTTATTTAGACCCACGTTATCGAGCAGAGGCGTAGACCTCCGTCCTTTTTTTTGTGAAAAGAAACCTGCTCCACTGGGGAAGCAGAAGGTTAATGAATTCCCGAGAACAAATGCTTTTAATGTACTCTTTCATGGCTACAGTTTCAGAGGGAACAAAGGGTATGTGCACCCCCGAGGAGGTATTGTATCAGGAGAAGATCGAAGGGGCAATCATAGGATCGTGAGGTGGTAGTCTCTCAGCTTGTTTTTTACAAAACCAGAAAATGTCCTGATAGCATTCAGGGTGATGTCCCACAGGTTTTTATTTTCACAGTTAGTGCGAACATGAATAGGGGAAGTAGGAAGGAAATTCCAAAACAGAAAGGACTCCACGACTTAAGTTCATTATTAGACCAGTTCATAACCGTGTAACCAGAGCCACGGAATCAAGAATCGTGGGGGCAGATGGTTTAGATCACGAGAAAGGATAAACGTTCTTGATGAAATATGCCCACACGAAAGGACTTCAAAGAAGACTGGGTGATGATCTGAGGCCAAAGGTTTATTGTCTAAGCCAGGACCTTAGATGTTGTCTGCAGATTAAAAAGGGGAGGAGGCCAAGTTGGGATGCAAAGGTAGAGTTAATGAAATTCCCTGCTGTCCTGGAATCAACAAAGGCTGAGTAGAAAATAATTGAGATTAAAGAATATAGCGACTGCCAGGAAGAGTTTTGAGTGGTTCACATCTAGTAGGAGACTTGAGATTACCTAGAAGGAGCTCCTCCTTAGCTTCTAGGTCCTGGAGTTTCCCGATTTCAAAGGACAATTTTGACAAAGTGACCTTGTTCTATATACAGTTTTATACAATGGCAAAATTACAATGTATTCGATTAGTAACAAATGTCTATTCTTTAATATAGGGACATCTCAAAATAGACTCACAGGTATTATAAAATTCCCCATACAAATAAACCCAGAGATATAGATTGGCCAATCAATAAAGGACAAACCCATAAGTCCAAAGTCAAGATTAAATGCACTTCTGCTACATAATAGTTAGTAGAAGTTGAAACAATAAACGTTTGTAGTCCATTGTACCATATTCATTGATGATTACAATAAGATTATAATAAAGAATGCAATTATATTTACGCTGGAGATGCCGGTATCCAGATTATCATACAAATGTTTATTGTGTCAGTATGTCCCATATATCATCCATGCCAAGCAGCGATCAAATATTTTGTAGCATTATTATCTATACCAAGGTAAAGTAGTCTAATTCCACAGGGTAAACTTGATTCATAAAAGGTAAGTCAATCTTAGAGGTTAATCCACTCACAGGTAAACAAATAAATAGGAATACTCCAGCGAATATGTGCAATGTATCTATGTAGTAGAAGCCATAAAAGGGATACAAGGTAATGCAGAGCCTATTGCACATCTGAATCCCGGCATTGAGCCATTTCTCCAACTGTGGAGGACATCTAATCACAGAAGAGCCAACATAAGTAGATTGTATGGACTAGGATAGATAAGCATCAATAGTGTCCAAAAGCTCCCAGACAAGGATCTTTACTGTTGTAGGTTGTGGTCAGGAGGGTTCCATAATATAGCAAAGGAAAAACCTTTTTTAAATGAATAAAGATAGTCCATCTCTTCTTAAACACCATTGGAGACAAAGTTCCCAAACGGTAAATCCACTTAAAGGGCATGTCCACCCCAAAACTATAATCCCCCAACTACTGCCCCCCACATGTAGTAGTTTAATCCTTACCTCACTCCCAGCTCCATAGGTTCTCCTGTAGTCCCCCCCAAAGTCCCAAAAAATGACTACCAGGAGGCTACAGAGTCCATATAGGACACTGCCGCTAGCTGGCCTCAGGTAGATGTTTGCCATGCGTACTGCAGCCCTTCTCCCCCCTCCCTCCCCCTCCCTCTCCCTCCCTCTCCCTCCCTCTCCTCCCGTTCACTATCCCTCCCCCTAGCATAAAACCCCTTCAGTAATGATTTCCCCCATGTCTCCCCAGCCCCAACCGAATATTTTTTTTTTAAAGCTCCCCAAACTCTTACTTACCTCTCCTCTTTCCTCCGGCGAGTGAGCTGCCGGCATCCGCGTCTGTGATTGGCTGCCCGCTCAGCCAATCACAGACGCGCTGCCGGCCCCCCCCTCTGCTTGCATTTCCTTGCAAGCAGAGGCCGGGAGCGTGGGCGGAGGATCGAGGGGATTAAGTAGAGTTTTGGGGGGCTTTCTAAAAAAAAATTATAGCGGTTGGGCTGGGAGCCCAGGGGGACCTATATGAAAAAAATTTTTTTAGGGTTGACATAGCCTTTAACCTCTTTTTGCATAAAATTGAATAAAGTCGCCCCCTCTAATTTTAACTTGATCTGTTCAAGTCCCGACATCTGAGGCCTGTAGGTCTTGCCTCCATGGTCTGCCTCCATGGGTCTGCATGAAGTGCATGGCAACACTAGAGATTGATTTATTATTGCTATGATCTCTATGAGCATTTTTAATATTCAAGATAAATGTTGGCTTAGTCTGGCCTTAAATTTTTGTGTCGTTTTAACCAACATAAAGTTTTGTCACAAGGGGCAATGAAGTGGCATAGATATGTTCAAACTATTGCAGTTACTTATCATTATATAACTTTTTCTCATGTGAAGAGTCCCAATCATAAAGTCCTTACTCATATAAGGGCGTAGACACACAGCCACAGGGAAAGGAACCCAAGAGTTTGGTTCCTCTACCTCCCCAGATTTTGACGTTCCCTAAAAATGACTGGGCTGAGTATATTTTCAAATTCTTTTGCGTTAAGTGGTAATCATTTCTGAAATAATTGAGAATAAGAACATCAGAGTTTAGAATATGCCCGTTCTTAGATAAGTCCTAATTTCAGGTAATTCTTCATTAAAAGTAGTAATATACCTCAACTGAGAGTCTTCCGTTTTATTTCTCGGGGCACAGTAGTCATTTGACTCAAACCATCGAGTTGTTTCATATGTTTCTGAAGTAGTTCCATTGGGTTATCCCCTGTCAACAAATCTCTGTGTTAATTTATTTATCTCATATTCCACAATTAGTCTCCTCACTGCAATTCCTGCGTACCCGTAGATTTGTCCCTGGAAATATTCTTTTTTAGACTACTGGGATTTGCACTTGTGTATGTAGAGGGAGTTCATGGCCGTGGCTTTCTGTAAAGATAGTCTTCAAAGACGTTCCTACCTCTTCCCACGTTAATCTATAAATCAATTGTAGTATCTCAGAACTTGGTACAAAGTTCACTAATGTGAACAAACGGTCTGGCATTCGGTGCTTGCTCCTCTCTCCTCCCCCTCCATGCTGATTCTACCTTATGGGTCTGCATTGATGGCACACTGTAATTTTTGTGTATCATAAATAAGTATAATGCTTATTTGGACTTTTGCATTAGCAATTTAGTCTAGTCGTTACTATATTTGATCTGTGCACCTTATAAACGATTCTTGAAGGACATTTACCTAAGTTATTTACACCGCAGGATATTTTATTTTTAGATACTTTTGTAGGACTTCTCTTTATTAAAATGATCTTTTTTCTATGTATTTATTTCACAGTACAAGCTGTTAGTATTTTGGATATATATATTGATGCTGCTAGTTTTTAGTCCTGCACTCTGTCACACTTAACATTTATCTAGTCCTGCTGTTGGTTATGCTACTCTTCAGCTGCAGGGGGTCTTTGTGCTGCCAGTAGGTTGTTTCTGGGCATGGGGTTATATGTTTTTTAAGTATTTTATACTGTACAGCCCATGTTTAATCAAATAAAGGGTTTTTATACCACTTTTCACTTTTTTAAAGTGTTGAGTGCCACAGGTTTTTCTTTCTTTTTGTGATTATTCTAATATTCAGGCATTGTACCTGTAGAGCACCATTATACCCCTCTTTTTCGACTAGCTGCCCTAACATTTGCTATTGTAAAGTGCCCTTTCCGGCACAATAAAGGCAAAGTCCATTAGTACGTCTACAAAGTTTTTCTTCGGGGGAAAGATAGGTGCCACAATCTGCATGTCTCATCTGCAAAGGGACTACGGGTGGAGAGATTGGACGGATGAAAGGGTTTTAGGCAAGTGTAAGCGAGCCGTGATCTCTCTGCCAGTCGCTCCAGAAATGGGTATCAATCTGGTATCAGAGGGTGATTAGCTTCCAAAAGGACAAGCAATTCTCTAGAAACATAGCCATCTTAAGGTGGTCTTGAAAGTCCCTGCATAAAGGCTGCAGTAAGGTGCTTCGTTATTCCAGGACATCTCTGTGGGCAAGAGTACGAAATTCTATGGCATACTGTCCCACTGAACGAGTTGCATCAAGCGGGAAGAAGCAGCTAAAGATCTTACTGAGGCATCAAAAAGTTTGCGGAACATGTCAACAAGGCTGTAATATATTGACTATGGATCGTTTTTCTCCCTAAGGGGGAGGCCCAAGCCAAGTCGTTACTCACAAGGCGATGGTATAGCCAACCTTGGCGGTCAGAAACAAATGGGATGGCTTGAAGTTTCAATTGAATCCGGCACTGGTTAAGAATCCTCGGCAGTCTTGGGATTACAGTCAAAACGGGAAGGTGAAGGTATACGGGGTTCTCTATGATGTGCAGGTCGGCAGAATCAGACAGCACCGGAGCGGAAGCTGGAGCCGGGGAAGTCGAGAATACATGGTATTAGCCAACTGTCCTTGATGATGCTAATACATCCATGCGTTTAGACAATGCCTGGAGTGTCCTTGTCTAAATCTCTGCCATGGCCTCCCTCAGGCGTTTCCATGGCCCGATCGTACTGTACTAATATGGCAGACAGCAAGGGTACTCACAACACGCTTTTAGAGGACCCGCCTTTGTAGGTATGGATACTGGAGCAGATGAGGCAGATGGGAATTGTATGGCGAATACTGAGACACCACCGAAAACTGGATACCAAGGAGAAGGTGTGCTGGGAGCTGGGATGCAGAAACAGGTAACGTAGTCTCTGGAGCTGCGAGGTAAGTATAGACTCAGGACAGGCAGTAAGTATTGTCTCTGAAATTGGCAAGGTAAGTATAGTCTCCTGTAACTGGCCAATGAAAGTATGTCTCTGGACTCTGGTAAGGTAATGTATAACTCCTGGAACTGGCACAAGGTAAGTATTCCTCTGGAACTGACGCGGTAAGTATTCTCTGACTGTAGGTAAGTATTCCTCTGAACTGGCATGGTAAGTATTCCTCTGGAACTGGCAAGGTAAGTATTCCTCTGGAACTGGCAAGGTAAGTATTCCTCTGGAATTGGCAGAAGTATTCCTCTGGAACTGGCAAGTAAGTATTCCTCTGGAGCTGGCAGGTAAGTATTCCTCTGGAACTGGCACGGTAAGTATTCCTCTGGAACTGACGCGGTAAGTATTTCCTCTGGAACTAGCAAGGTGAGTATTCCTCGGAACTGGCATGGTAGTATTCCTCTGGAACTGGCAAAGGTAAGTACTTCCTCTGGCAATTGGCAAGGTAAGTATTCCTGCTGAACTGGCAAGGTAAAGTATTCCTCTGGACTGGCAGGTAAGTTCCTTGGAACTGGCAAGGTAACTCTTGGAACTAGGGGAGTTTCAAAGGAGCCTGTGGTAGGAAGAAGGACACGGCATTTGAACCCTCGCGCCGCTACATCATGACATCCCGACGCCGTGCACCCGGAAGCACAATCGGCGTGAGAACCGAGCAGCAGGAAAGTTCCTGACACCAGCACAGTTTATATAATGGAAAATATTACAAATATATATTTACAGACCTTCTCTCCCCAGCGCTCTTCTCCTGCTCTCTGCAAGCCGGAAGCAGCCAGAGAGGGGCGGGACCAGCGCTGCATCCATGATTGGCTAGCCAGCAGCAATCACAGATGGGATGTCGGCTATGCAGAACACCAGCCTGGGAGACGAGTTCTGTAGTATCTCTCTGAGATATAATGTAGAATAAATCGGTGGTTAGGGTGGGCTGGGTTGCCCTAAACTACAAAAATGTCTTTAAAACGGTAGGACCAAACGCCAGAAGGATCCAGAGGAGGGGGGGCTTTAAAAACCGGACCGAACTGCTGTTCAATTCTGAAAGTTCAGGTCTGGTCTTTTAAAGCTGATTGCGCATATGTTTCATTCATAACCGTGATCAGCTGTTTAAAAATAGCTGATCACGGAAGAGAAGACCCTATATACCCTCCTCCCCGCCTTGGTCGCCGCTGCTTAAGACCATAAGGACTTAATGACCTGTAATCTGTTCTCTCTGAAGATGGAAGAAGAGGCATTAATTTTGTCTGTACCAAAGTCCCTGGGCTACTAAGTCTGTGAGGACCACTCTTCTTGGGATAGCGGAGATGCAGAAGAAAACACTGTATGGTCTTGAAGCAGGGCCCCTTTATGCAATCTATTGCAGACATGAGTTTCTCCTAATATCGTTTGTAGATTCTTCACAAAATAAATAGGATTTGAATACAATTTAGATGAATCCCATTTTTTTGATAGAATTCTAAGCACTGTTTTGGAAGAAGAGTAAGATTTTTTTTGGAAGTTTATTATCCAGCTACGCTCTAGCAAAAGATTATATATTCTGTAGATGTCTAAGCAATTTTTGCTTTGCTAGATACTTTGGTCGGGATATTGTCTACAGTGTACTAGCATGTAGATAGAAATACATCTCAACCCTTAGACTTTCCACCACAAAATACTAGACTTTGGAAAACCTTTTGGGCTGTTAACACCGAATAGAAAGAGACTTGAACCTGGAAAGGTGATTAATATGAATTATCACTTGTCTTTCTATTGTGATTCCTAGGTTCAATACACCTGTATGACATTTTATAAAAAGCCTTTCACTTCCAATTTAACTGTTCCAATTTAAGCACAGGAAGGTACAAAGAAAATGATTGTTGAATTCTTTTATTCATGGATATCACAATGAGCATATCTGAGCTGGGGTTGTGGGCAGTAACTGCTCTGCAAAAAGCATGTCTTCTTACTGGCCAGATCATAGAGCGATGACAGAGGTGAGAATACAGTAAAGTATAACAGCTGATTCAAGACTTAAAGTACCTAAACTGCTGGTTTACTTTTAATGGGTGAGGAAGGTTAAGTATAAGTGTCCTTTAAGTGTATCTTACGATCTATTTGCAAACCCAGGGGGGTTCACCCTCACCACTTAAAAGGTTTGTGTATACAAAGGGTGGTAGTGTTATCGGAGCCTTCTGTATAATGATTAGGCTGCTGATTTTTCTTGGCCTTGCAGAGCTCTGGAGTAATGGAGAAAATTTCTCCTGACAAAGCTCTTCAGTGACGTGCTTAAGGGGGCATTACCGAGAATCCCCCTTCTGCTATGTTCCTGATTTCAGCACCTGCCTCTTTAACCCTTTAACTGCCACAGACCGTATATTTAACCTTTTCTTCTGCGTGTGACCCTACAGTCAACCCCACAGGAAGTTTGTGGGTCTGTGCGGTAAGGGCGCGACCCCGGTGACGTCACGGTTTTCCTGCTTCACCGAGGTGTTCCTTTAGGCTTCCTCCTGTATGTCCCTGGTGGTTTATATGGGGTACCATTCAATTGCAGTGCAGTACAAGGCTATATAAGCTGTCAGTGAGTGACAAATTCACAAATAGGATTTTTCTAAGTCTTGCTACTGTAGCAAAGATATGAGCACCCAGCAGCAGAGGAGCTTGTTCAGTAAAATATGGTAATAAAAAAATGACTATATTTTTTAACTTAAAGGGCAACTTTAGTGAAAAAAAACTTTGTCTGTATACAATGTATAGATCACTTAGTATACAGCTGCCTTACTTTCATGTTTCTGTGTGGCTTCGTTTCTTCACACTGGCAGAATTTGTACCAAGCTGTGTAGTCCCCCTCCCCTCTCTGTCTACTCCCCCTCAAGTCAGTGACGGCTGTATACAGAGTCCGAGCATTGTCAGTTGAAGGACTTTAAATGAAGTGCTGACATCCTGTTGACCCCTCCCTTCCAGAGCTAACTGCAAGCAATCAAAGTGTGAATAAAGTAGCAATATGCTGAAGGGAGGGGCAGAGGGGGAGAGAGAGGACAGTGGTGCTGAGATTCTTTACAAGTAAGTTACTGAACTCGTGCCTGTTCTCTAACTTTGCTAATTGTTATTTACTTTTACCAAAGTATATATCTCTCCCTCCTGCTTAGCGGAGATCATAATCACTGAAAGAGTCCGTGTAACAGCGCTTGTAATGAGAGACCTTCACCAACACAGTGACACTGCTGGTTTTCCTGATACATTTCAGTTGCTTTAGTCTATATATTCATACATAGCACTTATGTCTTGTTGGTATATAGTCTGTATTACTGTATTATATAACTGTATTGATGTTCCATTTAGTCACTGGTTTTGTATGTATATAAGATATTTTTTTTTGGAGGGGAGGGGCTTTTTTATAGTGTGTTAATGCTCATATTACTGGGTTATGGTTTATTGTTGTGTTTCCACTACAGCATTACTATATGTTGCACATGGTACAATCTGTGGGGTGAGAGAGTGTGTGGAGTACTGTGCAGGGGAGCTTTGTATTGTGTGGGGTGTGCCTTTGAGTGACGATGAGGTTGTAGTCGCTCCTACAATTAACGAGCATATTCAAAGGCTTATATATCGGGGGCTATGTAGAATTTAAAGAACTAAAGGTACCCTGTGGATGGGAATGACTTATAGATACTTAGAAGAAATTAAGGAGAACTAACCCAATTTTTATATTCCCGAATCTGAAAACAACCACCCCCCTAAAAACACCCATACTATAAAATGCCTTTAGTGAACTCTGTTAAAGTAAATCAAAGCCTGTTAAGAACTGGATGAAGTATCTGTGTGTATTTGCAGTGTCAGACCACACACACTCCTGACTCAGTCACACACTTTCTGCTTATCTGTCCGTAAAAAGGATTGGCTAGATATTATTAATGGGTGTTACCAACTGTAACAAGTTTGGCCATAGCTAAGGACTGAGCATGTGCAAGAACATAATGGTCATTGACCAAACTGTCTGATACTAGAATGCTGAGAAGTAAAGCTCAAACCATATGTTTTTAGGTAAATTTCCAAGCGCCTGTATCAAAATGAGAGGTAAAACAGATTACTGGTTTTATTCAGTGTCCTGACTTCTGGTTCAGTTTTGTTCTGTGGCTTAGTTGCCCTTAAAAAAAACAATTTTCTCACTATAATTGCCCTTTATTAATTAAACAGTTCTCTGATTAAACATAATTGTGTTATAATAAGCTACATTTCAAAAACGTAAAACTCCATGTAACAGATTGAATGACATTGTACTGTGTCCCAAAGTCCCATGCAGGAATACCCCCCCCTGTGCTTGCCCCTGCTCATGATTAATAATACAACTGAAATAGTTGTTTTGGATTTATCTTGACAGATATGACAAGAATATCATTTTATCTTGACAGATAATGATGACAAGTTTTTATATATAATTATCATAACCCTGCTCATATCCTACCTAAAAGATCTGAGGCATTGCTGGTGATTATTTACATGATTTCACTGTACAAAATATCCCAAAGAAGGGACACAATTCCCCTCTTAGCACTCACAGCATACCCTTATGTTAAATTCACTAAGGAACACTAGACTAAACACAGTGCTAATTGTGCTAACACACAACTCGTTTCAGGTCGATACGGCCTGTTCTCAGGACAGTGCGCCACTTAACATAAGGTGATAACTACAAATCACACAAAAGTCTGCCCGCATGCAAATAAAAAATGGACCAATAGATTGGGAACGCAAATAGTGGGAACTGATTCTCGCGATTTCCATTATATTTGAAAATCCTGTAAAACGCTACGCAACGCACAAATGGGACCTAGCCCAACACTAATCCCCCTGGTCATCATTTTTCATATATGACTTCCTCAACCATATGAATGAATACCTGCTATCCGCTTAAACACACCAGTATATATGTAAAATCAGTTAAATGTAGATTGAAATTACAGTGCACCTTAATGATATCCAGTCAGAGCGTGTCCTTTACAAAGAGTACCAAACATAGAAGAAGCATTCTGCAATAATCCAACTACATATTGGCCACAGCATAGTGAAATGGAGAGAAGATGGAAAGACCCAGACTGGCAAAGAAAATTTTTAGGTAAATTAACTCGAGGAAGAGGTTTATTTGCTTTAATCTTTATACCAATGTTTAAAGTTCTGAATAACATGTTTAAATGGAGCTCAATATTAAAGGAGTTTCACTGCAATAGTGAACTATTCCTTAACTACATGAATGAAGAGTTATGCCTTACCTCCCGTTCTTCAAAATCACTTACTAGCCTTACCTTTCTCGCGATCCAGCGTGGCCACTCTGAATTCCTGACTGTTCCTGATTCTGTTCCGAATATAGTGTGCATTATTGGGCATGCGCGTTATAGCAGAACGAAGCAGGAAGCGGTCAGGACCTGTCAGTGAGGCCCGACGTGGATCGTGCAAAAGGTGAGCTGTTGGCATCTTTGTTCCTGGCTCTCCAAGGCTAGCTCCTTAACCTCCCGGTCTTCAATCAATGTAGTAAAGAATGTTTCACTATTACCTGTAATTGAACCTTTGTACCCGACCAATTACCTATATTGCAGATCACCAGCTCGCAATTGTTGAAATATATAGGTGCCAATTCCACACGTTATCACGAGAAACACTTTTAAAAAGTTGTCAGTGAGCTTACAAAGATTTACTAAACAGTCTTTAAATTATTTAACTAGAATTGACGAAAGGTAATACTTTACATTATAATACTCTGCTAACCATATTCCTAAATTAGTATTCCACACAATATATGTTAATGCTTTTCACATTTAGTTCGGTTCCTTGAAATTCCCCGTAATGTCCGCTGATTCTTATTTATTTGACCAAACTTTGACATGTTAATTACACGAAGCAGTTACGAATTTATCTTTTAATTTATTAACCTCAATTGACTATTTCATTGATATTTTAAGCATTAAATTTGACAGTTGATGTTAAACAAGATAAATTTGTAAGGGCGCTAACAAGATTAATGAACGTTATGTAGTGCAAATTAATGTCTCCTATTCCAGAAAAATAGTCTTAAAGTGACATGTGGGGCTTGACTGGTACAGATTTAACTGTGCTGTTCTCTGGTCTGCAGCTTTCAGACTTGCAGATTAATTTGCTTTTAGTATTAGGTTTCAGAATTTTGTATCTGTCAATGGTTTAGGATATCTCCACTCATATTAACAGATTTAGGGAATTCAGTTTTATTGAAAAAATGGGAGGTAAAGGAGCTGTGTCTTACCTCCCATTCTTCAATGAACAATCAGTAGCTGGGAGAGAAGGTAAGAAATTTCCCAGCTCACTCGCTCCCCCTGACGTGTAGTTTGACACGGTCCCAGTTACTCTGTCTTCTATGCACATACAATGTGCATGCGCATTGAAGACAGAGTCTGTTGGGACCTGTCAGACTACGTGCGGGAGGAGGAGCTGTTAAGTTTCTTATCAATGATATTATGTGCATGTGAAGGATGAAGCACGCAGTAAAACAAGTAAGTGGCATTTATAAAGTTCCAGTTCTGGATTATCAATGTGTAATATAATAATAACTTTTAGTGATTTTTCAGAAGATTGTCTGATAAAAAGTACAAAAGAAATGAATCTCCTAAATGTAAATAAAGCTCTCCCCTCCCCCCTCCCTCCGGATCCCTCGACTGCATCTCGCTTACAAAAATATTCTCATAGACTGTAGTTTACACTGTAGCTTACCCCCCCCCCAACCCTAGTTCTAAGAACCTGATTTACCCACATGTGCCGTGTTAAATATAGGGGTTAAAAATGTGCTAACCTATATTGAATACGTTACGCAAGTTTAACTCCATATTTGCACTGGCTTCACCAGTTTTACAAAGCACAACCGTGTAACCGGTTGCAAGTTATTTAATAAAGGTTATTGCACCACTTTTAACTCCAAAATTTAAGACCACAATGGCTGGTCTTAAAGGTGCTGGGGTAAAATGCCTTTGGGATTACCACAGGTGCAAATCCAATATTAAATATGAAAGCCATATTTGCCCGGACAATTTGTGGCTCTGGGTAAATGAGCGCTTCAAAATCTTCACAATAAATAGACTTACTGACCTCATTCCCTCGGCTCCCTCTACTGCCCGGCAAGCCGCACCTGTGATTGGCTACTCTCAGCCATCATATTGCGGCATACTGGTCCCGGGTCCCTTCTGCTCTTCTGTTCCCGGAAGTACCAAAAGAGGCAAAGCACGAGGGAACGAAGGCAGGTAATTTTTGATTTGCTTTTGCTGAATTTGGAATTTAAGCTGGCGTTTAAGGTTTTGGGGGTGGCGCTACATTATGTTATTTTTTTAAATTTGGGGTGCAGATAAATATAAAGATAAATAATAAAGATATTTGCAGCTTTGTGTGGTGATGGTCCCTTTGTGTGTATAACGCAATGGTTGGCGAGTTTTGATAAAGGAGGGTGTTTATCAGTACAACATGAACCTTAGAAGGAAAAATCTGGCAGCTGTCAGAGCCTGTTCTTGGTAGAAATTGAGCAGGTGGGCATGAGACTAATATTATTTTCAATTAAAAATTTAGAAAAAAGCAAAATCAAACTACAAGATCAAAAAATCTGCTCACTTATAGCCAAATGGCACTAAACAGTAATTGCTAATTTAATTGTTGAAACAAGTTCTCTATGAGACCCACAGCTCATAACTTAATTTAGTAAACCAAAGACCTTTTTTTAATTTTGGGCCTTCCTATCACTGGGAGATGGTGTGATCCTTCCAATGGATTTTTGAGCTTTCAGTTTCTGGACAGAAAGCATACAGCAGTATGCTTTTTTAAACATATCAGATTGATTTGGTCCATTAATAAATCTCACTGCTGCATGCATTTCTGTCTGGAAACCGACTCGAGCAAGGAAAAACCCAAGTCGCCCTGTTTCATATTCGCTGGAGGGGGGTTTTAGGGGTATGCCTGGTCCTGATGTTGCCAGAAGTCTGTCAGCTTAACGGCATGGGTTCAGGCCCCAAGATTCTTTGGTCCAAGCCTGGGGCAATGACCTCGGTTCGGTCAAATATGTAAAACTCCTTTATACTATTTAACAAGACATTTATTGTGCCCTGATTAATTGTATGGTTGTCATCTTGTCTGAGATAGTGGCTTGATTTCACTAGAGGGGGTCCAGGAACCCACGCTCCAATAGAGAAATGTCGTATCAAACTGATTATGTCAGTGTCACAGTTTGTTTGAACTATAGGAGGAATTTCCATTAGACAATGGAGCTTGATGGCAACTAATAAGTCCTCCTTAGAAGATGGAGTCCACCTAAATCCTTAGGGCTAGATATCTTTAACATTTTTTCAAACAGGGATCAATTTAACATTGGCAGTGCTGGGCATAAACCCGGCGGAGGAAGGACGGTTTCGGGGAAGGGTATATTCCCCTATGGCAGCACTGTGGTAATAGGTATTGGTAAGTTAAGTTGCAGGGTGGCTGTTCGCCCACGGTAGGCTGCTCCCCATAGCTGGAGACTCCTGGTGATCTAATTCCATGCAGTCGCAGGCATAATGGTCAAAGTTAAGTTAATTAAAGTGATTAGTTAAATAAAGCAGTGGGCCCCCTTTCATTATCCAAAATTGGTCCGGATCGCATGCCCCAACTCATTGGCCTTAGTCCCAGGGAAACAAACAATGGGGACTTGTTTACAGAGTATTTTGTATGCAGCAATTCCTAAATGTGCCTTAAAGGACATGTTCACCCCTTTTTTTGATAATTTCTGTAGTTTAGGGCACCCTCTACCAGCCCCAACCGCTATAGTAGTTTCTCCCAAACTCCTCCGATCATTACTTACCTTACCTCTTCCTCCGACGTTCAGTCCCAGCCCTCTGCTTGCATGAAACTGAACAGGGGCTGGACCGGCAGTCTCGTCCTGAATTGGCTGAGAGCACCAATCATGAACGTGGATGCGGCAGTTGAGAACGCCGGGGAAAAGTGTAATGTAAGTAACAGTTCAGGGGAGTTTTGGGAGACTATTAACTATTATAGCGGCTTGGGACTGGGAGAGAACCCTACACTACAGAAAATGTAATTTAACACTAGGGCAGAGGGAAAATGACAGGGAGAGGGAGGGGCTGCCTGAGTCAAGACACAAACCACGAGAGGACTCCTATCAGAGTGGAACAAATTTCCCTCCCTGCAGTGCTCCTGGTGGTCCTTTCTGGGACTTTGGAGGGACATTACAGGAGAACCATTTGGTCTGGGATGTAAGGTAAGGATTTTTTACACTACATAATGGGCCAGTAGTGGGGGTGATTTGGTTTTGGGTGTGGCCATGCACTTTATAATGATGAACTGCCTGTCAAGCACATATTTCCTTAATCACACATATCCTTTTAATTACTGGATGTCTTCCATCTCTTTCCATCCATCCCTTGCATCTGTATGGGATTGGTCAGTTGGGTGCCCTGCACTATCTGCATTACAAGGATTCAGTTTTCTGCCTATGAATGGCCAGCTTATTCTGATTGTAGACTCAGCCTCTACCCAGTTTTTGTTTCATAAAAGTGCTAATTTATGTCTGTACACAGTAGCTTTGGATTATTATTCCATTTATTTTAGGTTATCACACTGTGCAGAAGAATTTTAATTTATTTCAACAAATCGACAGTAGCATAAGTAATCTTCTTGCAGTAAGAATCCCTAAGCAAGATTCCAGGTATTAAATGAAAATCTTCAGGAACAATTACCGTATCTGAATTTTAACAATAGTCGCACAATTACTAACATCATGAATTATATATATTTAACAAAAAACTCCAAAAGCTTAAGACTCGTTCACACTAGGAACGGACAAACGCAGTGCTTTTAGTGACATTTACAACGTTTATGTTATCATTTGCTAACCGTTTGTGCGTGTGTGTTTTTATCCGTTTGTGTCTTTTTTTCTGTGTTTCTGTCCACTGAAATTTAATGCATTTTTGTCCGCATTTTCAAATTTAAGGAGGCAGGACCAAAGAACCCTAATATCTCGATGTCACTTTGCCTGTGAGTGTGGGAGCTTTTGGAGAGAGAGTACAGATAGTGTTGTGAGGAGATCTTTTGTTGCTTGCAGTTGCTGCAGTTCTTGCGCACAGGTGAAACAGGCGTAGGTGTTTGGATGTGGTAAGACCCCCGGCATAGATGTGGATCCCGCTACTTACAGAGCCTTTCCCTCCCCCCCCTGCGGCGTTCTGTTCCGGCTCCCTGCTTGCAGCCAATCACAGACACGACGGCTGCCGTCGATGGAGAGACGACGCGGGAACAGGTCTATAAGTATGATCGGATTTTTTTCTTTTAAAGAATAAACTCAAGCGGTTGGGGTGGGAGGGGATATCTATGATATGTCCAAATGGTTACACGCTAGGTGCAACGTACTGCCGATGTATGGATGCACACATGTCCCCATCCCTCCCGGAGGCAAGACAGGAGGCAGAGACGTTTGGAGAGGTAACAGCCACTACTCTTCACTTTCCTGGACTATTACTGCATGAGCAACCATAGAGATGTAAGGTAAGGATGTTTTTTAAACTACCAGTGGGGCCCGTATGGTGTTATTTTTTAGTTTTGGGGGTGGAAATGCCCCCAAAAGATGTTATTGAAAGGTAGACTATTTTTAATACATGTTTCATGTATGTGTTTATGCCTACGCTATACTGTACTGATGGCAGCTTTCAGTGTTTCAAATGGTGTCCCTCCACATGTTTTGGAAACACAACAACTCTCCTCAACTGAAGCAGACAGCAAGCAACCAAGAGAAGGACAAAGGAGGTCTGTCAGTGGAATTGAATAATGTTCTATAGAAATATGTCCTTCAGAAAAAAAGATACATATTACCAATAAAACCTTTTATTTATGAAAACTGGGAGGACTGTGCAAACAGATATACAACTCTCTGCACATGTACCAACTCTACATTCAAATAGGTATGTTAGAGTCACCTCATACCATTGCCATAATTATACAAATAGTTAAAAACACTTGTTTCCACAAATGACCGTACATTGTACATATTAGTCCAATTTTGGAGAAGCTTTAAAACATAATTAACCATCCCCAGCAGGAACTAATATTAAACTGTTGTTTATAAAACTAAGGGCATATGTGTACAGACAAAGGTATATAATATCATATTTCCATTGTGAACACATGGTAAAACAAACAGGGTTATCAATAAAAGTTCTTATCGTAAAAAATTGTGTTAATTTTGTCCCAACCAATCAGATGTTAGCTTTCAAATTGTTAATAATATCTGATTGTTGGGGCAAAATAGCACCATTTTTAATAATAACTTTTATTGTATAACCCTGTATAATAGTATTCAAATGTGTCTGAAAAAACCATTGCACTTGGGTGTGGTTCCAATGCTATACTCTTTAAATACTATTCAATTGTGGTGGGGGGTTGTATTTGTCTGGTGCATTTAGTATTGTCCTTATGTACATGCAGCATGAGCACCATTTTGCCAGATTTGGATTTTGACTTTAAGGAGACTACACCTAATTTATTTAATACTGGGCAGAATTTGAATGACAACGCCCCCAAAAACACCAATACGCCTATAAAATACCACCTAAGTAAATTGTTTAAACGTAATGTAAGCCTGTTTCGACGTGATATAAATATCTTGTGTGTATTGTGTAAGTGTCAGAAAGAACACCCCATGCCTAAACAAATTCAACTTTTTGTGTTTTTGTTGAGTTGTCGTGGCCTCATGTTGTCACTTTCTTCGGCGTGGTGTGTGGATTGTGGGGCCTGTGAAATAGTGTATTGGTCTTTTTCACGGAACGTTTTTTGTTATTATATCTTTTTTTTATTTTTTTCTTTGGGTGTTTGGGGGGGGGAGCTGCTGTTGTAACTTTGGGTGACGTTTTTATTCTTTTTTTGCTGTTTTTCTTTTTTTCCCCTGCTTCTTTGTCCCGTTTCCGCGCTGGTGCCGTTTCCGTCAGCTCTAGCCTTCCGACTATGTCGCCTCGAACTCATGGTCTTGACCAAACTGTGTGATGCTAGAATGCTGGGAATACAGCACAAACCATTTTTATTTAGGTAAATTCCCATGCCCGTATCAAAATGGAGAGATAAGGCACATATTAACTGGTTTTTATAAATCACAGGTGTTCTGCCTTGATATAATGGTTTCTGCTGGTTTCGTGTTTGTGTCTGGGCTTTAGTTGTCCTTTAAAAAAAGCATTGCACTTGGTATGGATTTCTTATTCTATCATCTTTTTTTTTAGTAGGGTTCAAATATGCTAGGTGGTATATTTTTTTTGTGATGATTACCTGACTCTCAGCATGACCATCATTATTTTGGTATACTAATTACCTTGTTGTTGGACCCTAAATAACGCAGTTGAACTAGGTTGATTTCTTATTCTATATATTTGAAATGTTTTCAAAAATGTCCGGGGTGCAGTGGTTATTAGTTATGTCCCTATGACTTGAGCATGCCATCATCATTTGACAGATTGTTTTAATTGTTCTGGTGATTGTTTTAGTGATTCACTATGATTTGAGCAATGTTATTGCTATTTTGAACCTAAAATCAATTGCAAGCAGTGGTGATTAATTTCTTTATTTCTTAACCATCTGTGTCCAATATCTGGGTACATTTATTATGATGTCACTATTGGACATCAACATGGCATCAATGATTTTTGCACAGATTGGGTTGTTTGACCCAAAAAAACATTGCACTTTGGTGTTCTTCTTCTTATTCCACTCCTTTACATAGTGTTCAAGGGGGATGGTGGGGTGTATGGTTTCTCTGGGTGCATGTTCAGTGGGGTGATTTCTATCGTGATGTACATCAGCAGTGGTCAATCATAGATTTTTTTTTTCAGATTTGAATTTGACAACAAAAAAAGCACTAGCCTGTATGTGTCTTCGTTATGCCATAATCTTTAATAGGTGTTCAAATGTGTATTTTTCTAGTGCATTTCATGATGTCCACAGCATGACATTGTGTTTGGCACAGATATTTCTTATTCTGCTACTGGGCAGGGTGGGGGTGGTGTTGTGGAGAGTCGGGTTAAGTTGTGAAGTAAAACATCGCAGGGGTCCATATAGTTCCAACCTCACCTAGCAATAACGCGGGACCCTCGATGGGTACCCTGCCGAACTGTTGGAGCCATAGAGCGGCAAACACCCCCCACCAAATTTATTAGGGAAAAAAATGCCTGCCTGACTCGCAATGGCAATCAAAAGAGCCCTGGATCAACTCTGACTAGGCGATATTAACGAGCAGGACGGCAACTGCCGGGGTTGCAAAAGGCATGGCCATCGTGGTGAAACTGCCAAGGAACCGGCCATCACAACAGCCACTGGAATCCGTGTCCATAGCTTTAACCGGGTTCATCACAGTACAGAAACCTTGTGCGTGACGTGGAACACTAGGAATTCTTTGGTGCTTCACACAATCTGGAGGGATGGTGGCCAGGGCGCGCACAGGGCTGATGGGGGAAGCAATGCCCAGAGCGTTTATGGGAGTAAGAGCCGTATAATAGAGGAAACATATAATCATAGCCCCACGCAACCCGCCTGGGCCGGAGCGTACACAGTGGGAACTTATCCATCGCCCGGGATAGGCGAGCGCGCCCCGAGTAGGAGGGGAGGGGCCCCGGCTCTCTGAACCCCTTCCAGGTCAAAAGGGGCCGGGTGGGGGGTGTGGGTCGTGGGTGGGCTGTGTGTTGGTGTGTTTTTTTTTTTTTTTTGGGTTGGTTTATGGTTGTTTTTTTTTTGTTTTTGTTTTGTTTTGTTTTTTTTGTTTGAGTTTTTTTTGTGTTTTTTTTAGGTGGGCGACATGGGAGGCCAAAAGGCCCTGCAGAGTCCCAAAACATGAGGCCATCCAGGCTTTGTAAAGAGGGAGAATAACATTCTCTCCGGAAGCCATACCGCTCTTAGACAAGACCAAGAGAGTCGGGCGCTAGCTGTTGGGGGCGGCCGGGCAGGGGGGGGGGACCAGGTTAAGTTTGTTAGCCACCAAAACTCACATATCCTTTTCCCACAGGGATTCACTTAAAGGACAATGATACGCACCTTCCCTCGCTCACCGACCGGTTCAATGGAGGAACGTGGACCCAGGGTGAGGGACGGAACCACGAGGCCGCACCCCGGGATGCACGAAACCTACTCAAGCGGGGGGGTGCAGCAACGCGTGCTCTTGGGGGCTGCCGCCCCTCCTCCCCGTCGGCGACGAGGCCCAATATGAGTCACGCTCTGCACAAGCTGCCTTCCTAATTGGCCTCGGCGCCGGAACTTGATTTTACCTAAAAAGCCTTGCACTTGTGTGACTTCTTAACATCTTTTCATAGTGTCAAAATGTTGCATTTGTTATTTTCTTAAGTGAAGTCACATGCGTGTTATCAGCATGACACCAACATGTGGCGAGTTGGATTTTGACCCAAAAGGCCAAAACGTTGGGTTGGACTTTTTATTTATATCTTTTGACTAGGTTTTGCAAATATACTTGTGCATAATTTTTTTCATCCTTAGAATAGTCATAATGACGTCACATACATCACCTTTTTGAACAATTTAGGGAAGTTTCACCAAAAACAATGCACTTGTGTGACTTCTTATTCTACAAAAGCTTAAAAAGTTGCAAATGTTTGGTTTTGATGTGGCATTTTATTGAGTGTCACTATGAACATCACATCATTTTGCACAGTTTGGAGTTTTAAAATTGCGCGTGGTATGACCTTCTTACATCTTTAAATAGTGTTTCAAAATGTGTATGGTGATGTTTTATCAGCGTGACACCAACATTTGCCGATTTGAATTTGACCTAAAAAGTAATTTGCGCTTGGTGGTACTTCTTATTCTATATGTTTTAATGGTGTTTTATTTGGTGCTGGTGCATTTTTTAGTGATGTCCTCATGACATCAGCACGTTATCATTATTTTTGTACGAAATTTAATTTAACCTAAAATAAAAGGCACTTGTGTGACTTGCTTATCTTTTTAACTGTTTTCAAATGTGTCTGTATGCAGTAGGCACCAGTGACATCTCACTATGGTGTATGTAGGCACCAGTGACGACATGCAGTAATAGTGTATGTAGGCACCAGTGACATCACACTATGGTGTATGTAAGGCACCAGTGACATCACATTATGGTGTATGTAGGCACCAGTTACATCACACAGTAATAGTGTATGTAGGCACCAGTGACATCACACTATAGTGTATGTAGGCACCAGTGACATTACACTGGTGTATGTAGGCACCAGTGACATCACACTGGTGTATGTAGGCACCAGTGACATCACGCAGTAATAGTGTATGTAGGCAC